>CM045457.1:37106849-37207265 GCA_024666655.1 Dascyllus trimaculatus
TATCAAAGTTCAATTAAAATAACCTTCTTTCCTTTTGTCTTTGTATTTCATATTAAAAGTATTCTATATGTTTAGTTTTGTATTATTGTGACATGCAGCTACATGTGGTTAAGAAAATATCACTAGTTGACTTTGCAATTATCATTTTTGTTGTTATTATGAGCTCAAAGATGGGACTTCATGTGACAGCTTCACTTCTTTCAAATGTAATAGATTCTAAACCAATGACAGTGTGAGAAACAACAGTGAATATTTCAGGCTTTTATTTTGAATACTTCCTGAGATACTGTTGTTCAAACAGCCTCAGATTTTAATGTGTGAAAAAAACAACTGCTCAAAGTGGGTCAACTGACAATTATTCAGTTTGCACGGCTGCATGTTGGTGCATATTTTGTCCTTTTGCACCATATTTATTACACATTTTTATTTTTACACATTTGTTTCCTGTAGAAACCCCTTTTTGCAGGTTTCTCCATTTATTAAATATGTTAACTCAGTATATGTGTGTAGATGTGAGGATGAGTGTGTTGAGTCTGTTCTGTAAATGAAGATACAGCTAACTCGTCTGATTTCTAACTTCATAAGAAGAAGGTTTATAAATATGTGAACCGTGTTGGCATCAGTCTTCTAGTCTAACTCTTAAAAAGAAGTCGTCTGCTTCAGTCTGCATTTAAAGTGAATGATGAAGATTAAATTAGATTAGATTATACTTTATTAATCCCACAACGGGGAAATTTCCTCGTTACAGCAGCAGAGAAAAAGCAGAAAAACACACAATATACCCTATACAGAGAAAAGAAAATAAACAATCTACTATAAAGAAACATTTAAAATATACAATAGATACAACAATAAGTGACGTATGAATATGAAAGGAATATTCACCAAGGAAAATTTGAATAAATAATATTGAAGGCTGATGTTTCCAATTATTTTTGAGGTTAAATATAACAAATGTGACCTGCTGCTGTTTTAACTTATTCGGTTTGTGCTGCTGTGAACTGCCTGATTTGAGTTTTTAATCAGCGACACCAGACGTGTGACGAACCATTTGCTCCAACAAAAGGGGAAACCTTCCCTTTGACATGCGTCCAGCACCTCCACCTTCCCCACTCTTTACCTTGACAACAGCAGCTGGGAGTCCCTCCAAACAAATGTAAATCACATGTTAAACAGGCTCGATTTGGCCTCACTGAAAGGTTGGTTTTACTAGAATGAAGATTTACAGCTGGACTCATATTTGATCCTGCAGCAATCCATTCTAACATTTCCTTATTAACATTTTAATGAAGTAATTATACTCCATGTTACTCTACAGGTATCCGCAGTAGTTTTTCATGCTGGATATTTGAACTTAAGATCATAAATAATAACAACTAAACTGTAGATGCCTGAAATGTTCGTTCTGACTAAGTCGATTTAAGTTTTTAAAGAGTTTTAATATTTATTTTTACCATTTAAGTGTTCATTTCTACTGTTTGTGATACTTTAATGTCTAAAAAACTAAATCTTTCACTGTGTCACAGGCGGTTCCTTTGTCCTTATTTCCCCTGATGGTTATTGAGGAAGTAAAACCCAGACGATGATCCCAGCAGTGAAATTTATTTACCAAACTGACCAGTGAAAATTTAATTCTGACAGAGAGAAACGCTGATATTAAAGTCTAAAGTATCAAACAGACAGGAGGTGGTTCAGTTTATATCTGGTGTGTCTTAATATGAACCCTATTGACCTACATTTTACAGTTATATTGAATATATTCTATTTATTTATTGTATGCCATCAGTACTCTGTGTTGTTCTGCGTATTTACTCAGTCAAAATGTCAAATTATGCAATTTTTTATTGTTGTTTGATGGTTTTTTAAAATGTGGTGAAAACTGGTGCTTTGAAGTAGTTATCAGTAGTTGAAGGGAAATATTTAAAGGCATATAATATTTAATTATGACGTTTTTATTGTTTTGTTTTTTGTACATGAATCATTTTGGCCTTTTGTGCTTTCACCTGGTATGACTTAATAGGAAATGCATTGACCTACATTTTACAATCATTCTATGCATCACGCAGTCTCATACAGCAGTTGATCAGATATCCAATAATTAATCAATACTCTGTGATAAACTGCAGCTAATTCAGTCTGAACACCAGATGATGTGGTTTTATTATGATGTTGACTTGTTCGTGTGAAAGGAGCCTCCGGAGCTTCGTCTCTGGGTGGATCCGCTCAGCAGTTTTGTTTTTTAACAGCAGAACCGGGCACAAAGGCGGTTCTGTTGTTGCCGCTGCCGTCGGTCCGCCGGTAGAAAACAAACGGTTAAAACGTAACCGGACACAACGGGACGTTTTTCTCCGCCAGCAGCGAACAAAGGAGCTTTTTGGCGCCGTGCGTTTAAAACCCCGCCGCAGCCAATCAGCGCTCAGGTGACGCACACAAACTTGACGGCTTGATCTCACGCTGCTCGGCCAATCGCGGCGACGCATTCGCTCTGTGCCCTGCGTTCAAATTTAAATGCGGAATTCTGGCCAATCAGATCGCCGCGAGGGAGGAGCCAAGGAACTAGTTCTAGTCAAGTTAGTTGGGCCTCGCGGACGGTGACAAAACAGTTGCGCGTTCTTCCTCATTCAGTCGTTTACAAGTTGTCTCGCTGAGGACAGGTGAGGTTCGCTCTTTTTACTGCTTTATCTGCTATTTTTTGTTAGTTAAAGTTAACTTTGGTTGCCTGATTTAATATACAACAACCAGCTTGTGTTTGAGCAGCTTTACGGCAACTAAATCCCGTTTAGATAACTGACGGTTTAATTTATTTTGTTTGTATGTTGGCATAAATATTTTAAATGGCGTCCGTGAAGAAAACCGTCGGGATGAGCTGATTTAAACTAACCCACGGTGAAGTTTCCGTCTGGTTTCAGGCGGTTCAGTCCGGCGCTCCGAGTCCAAGTTAGTGCGCAACATGCAGTTCAAACGCCATTTGGTTTGGTAGCTTAGCCTGCTAACCAACGGCTGCTCCGCTACAGGCTCCGGTGTGAATCCAGTCCCGGTTCGGTTCGGGTTCTGGCTCCGCTGCCGGCTGCTTACAGCTACAGACCGCCGTGTTGGCGTGGGCCTGAACCGGTTCGGACTGGGTCACTTTGTTGGGCAAGTTTCGGGCGCAGTCATGGTTTAGGCGGGAAGATACAAAATGGAGTCGCGTGTTTTTGTCCCGGAGAGGCAGAAATCCGATTAGAGCCTTAAAACAGCCTCCGGGCGGCCGCTCGCTTTATCAGAGCCGCAAACAGACTCAGGACCGCCAACGACGAACGTGTTAATATTAGTTCTGATCCAGATTAACTCAATTTAAAGTTTACATCTGTGTGTTCGTAAAGTTTGGTTGTTCAGCCAAAGCAGGCCTCTAGCGTTAACGGACGTTGTGCTTCTTGTTTGTAGATTAATCGCAGCCATGAAAAAGGACCCAAACAAGCCGAGAGGAAAAACCTCCTCCTACGCCTTCTTTGTGGCGACCTGCCGCGAGGAGCACAAGAAGAAGCACCCGGGGACCAGCGTCAGCTTCGCCGAGTTCTCCAAGAAGTGCTCCGAGAGATGGAAGGTGAGCTCGGTTAGCCGACATGCAAAAAGCTGGGCGGCGAAGCCTGAACCTGGGTGTGTTTTAGAGGAGATAAATACTTTATTCAACCTCCAGGGGAAATTCCAAGAGATTGCATGAGGTGCCTGAACTGCTGGTATTTACAGAAATGTGAATAAAATGGTTGATATCTTGGTTATATTTACAATCAAAATGGAGTAAGAGCTGTAGAATTCAATTTCAATTCAGTTTTATTTATATAGCACATATTTACAACACAAAGCGCTAAACATTGCAAGAAAGAACAAGAAACAGAAAAATCCAACAATCCAAGGTTGCTTCTATTCCCTATGAAGATCTGTAAAGTTAAGGCGTCTCTTATCAGGGGGTTTCCAGACTGGGTGGGCCACAACAGTTAGGTCCTTTCCAGTTTCTGCCCACAGCACTATATTAAAAGTAATAATAATAAATGTTACCCCTGTAAGGCTGAAGTTTTGTGTCCTGTATTGTCCAGACCATGTCCTCCAAGGAGAAGGTGAAGTTCGAGGAAATGGCCAAGACTGATAAGGCCAGATATGACAGAGAGATGAAGTCCTACGTCCCTCCTAAAGGCGTCAAGGGCAAGAAGAAGAAGGACCCCAACGCCCCAAAGAGGCCACCGTGAGTCCACATTTGATGTTTTTCAGCTGGCATGAAGGAATGAAAACACTTTGATGGGTCCGTTTGTGAAACCGCCTCCCCTTTGTGCCTCCGCAGCTCCGCGTTCTTCGTGTTCTGCTCCGACCACCGCTCCAGGATCAAGGAGGAGAACCCCGGGATCACCATCGGCGACACCGCCAAGAAGCTGGGCGAGTTGTGGGCCGGACAGAACCCCAAAGACAAGGCTCCCTACGAAGCCAAGGCTGCCAAGCTGAAGGAGAAATACGAGAGGGTATCCACATGTTCTCAGTGTCCTGCATGACTGGTCCTACAGAACAAACAGCGACAGGCTTTATTAACTGTGTTCCTCTGTTCAGGATGTCGCCGCCTACAGAGCCAAGGGCGGCTCAGGGAAGAGCGATGCTGGGAAGAAGAGCGGCCCCGGGAGGCCCGCCGCCAAGAAGGCAGAGCCAGCCGACGATGATGACGACGACGACGACGAGGATGATGACGATGAGGAGGATGATGAAGATGACGACGACGAGGATGACGACTAAGTGTGTTTAAGGATGTGAAGTTTGTTCGGCTTAACTCCTGTTTGTTTGTGGATGATTCCAACAGTATAGCCTGCTGTCCCTGTCGGTCGGCCTCTGTAGGGTCAGACCTGTACTCCTTTTCCAATTCAGGGATTTAGTTTTTGTTGCTTAGTCCCCTTATGATTTTTTTTAAACAGTTCCTCTGCTGAACTCGGGTTTGTTCCATCGTAGATCCCGTCGCTGTCTGAACAGGCAGCCAGATATAAACTTCCTGTGATGAACCGATGGACTGATCCTCCTGTGCAGGCAGCGGACAGCAGCAAGTCAAGTTTTGGGTTTCGTTTGTTTTTTTTTTTTTTAAAGAAATTATTGTTTCTGGAAGCACTGCTTTGTTTTCTGTTGTAGTGGTGCTGTTTCTTCACTGTCATTTTACTACCAGGATTTATTATCTGTAGTTTGATTCAAGATGTTTGCAGCCATTTTAATGTGGAACTTTGAAGACTTGTAGAACGAATTTTCTTTTGTAATAAAATTTTGTATATTGATTATAAATGTGTGGAAATGGGATTCATTCGAGCGCTAATGTGGAGGTATGAGTGTTGATTAATCGTGTGGTTCTGATCCGGTCCTGCTGGTCTCCTCAGGCCTGGTTCTGTTAATCCCATTAATGAAGCGTCTGTTCTATTTGGGGCTCCTATTAATGACATTAGTTACACCTGAGCTCACCTGCTGCCTCACGTCCAGGTTCAAATCAAAGGCTTCGTGTCTTCAGTCACCTGTAGCCTGTTTAAAGGTGACCAGAGACGTTTCCTGACAGATCCTTAAAATCATCTTCAGAGTGAGTCACCTGAGTCCAGGTATGAGTGTTTAGATTTAGACTTTAGATTTCTATTTAACGACAAGTATATTCAGATTTAAAGAACTACATCAGTGAATCAGTGGAAGTTAACATCTCCAGACGTTTCCTTCAGCGTCTCAGAACTGAGCTGATCCCTGAAATACTCATTTATCTCGATTTTGAATTGCAGATAAATGATTTCAGTAAATATTCACTTTAAACTATTCAAAGGTTAAAACATCAGAACGTACATTTTCTTTATAATATTTTTGGCATTTTAATTTTTCTAATGTTTTTTTTGCTCATGTATTTGTGCTGCTGTTGATATATAAATATTTAAGAATATAATCTGTCATTATGTGACCAGCAGATCTTATAAATTACGCTACATGTTGCTGAGATTTATTTGTAAAATTATTATCATTACTATTATATTTTAAGGTTTCTCTCATTGTTCATTTGGAACTTATTATTATTATCATTTTTATTATTCATATGATTATTTTTATTATTATTACTATCATTATTTTTATTTTATTGTGATTAATATTTGTTATTACTATTGTCATTATTATTTCTGTTGCTATTGATACCATTATTATTTTTATTATTATTTTTGTTATTATCATCTGTATTATTATTATTATTGTTATTAATATTACTATTATAACTACTACTATTATTATTATTACTAACATTATTATTTTTATTACTATTATTAACATTATTTTTTATTATTATTGCAGTTAAAGATGATGTCGTTCTAAGTCTCCAGATGTCTGCTGATTTAAATGTCCTTGTCAGAAAGCAATAGTTGACTAAATATATTTTTATTTTATTTTAACTGTATTAGTGACGGTTCTAAACAGTAGAAACCCAGAATAACATGGCAGGTTGTCCTGGTGTAATTTGGAGATTTAAAATTACCTGACTGATATCTGAGGTTCTAATTAAAATAAGCTAAATTAAATATTAATAACAGAAACAGGTTGTTTCCTGTAAAACTGCTGCAGAAAGATACAGATAAAACCAAGGAAGTATAAAATGGCCTCTCTTGTGTCACAGTATGTAGTCCGCTAGCTGTGGAGCTGTTATTGCATCTATAGCTGTTTAAAAAAAGAAATAAAACAAAATAAATAATAGAAGAATGATTTGAAGAAGGTTTTTCAGGTTCTGTGAAGGTTTTGAGTTTTGTTTTGAGGTCTGCGTGACGATGTGTGAGTAGAGAGAACCAACCAGGGTCCATTCACATTTCATCTGATTTTACAGATGGACTCTGAATGGACCCTGGTTGGTTCTCTCTAATTTAATCACACGTCATGTTGCTCAGACTCACACACTGGTTGTTCGTTACTGGGAGGCTTTTTCACATATCAAGGTTTCATGGACTGACTCAAAACTGGTTAAAATCACTCAAACTTTGTCCAGAATGACTCAAAACTGGTTCAAATATGGTGAAAAATGAATCAAGGTTGGTTCAAAATGACTCAAAATCTGACAAAAATGACTCAAACTGGTTTAAAAGGGTGAAAAATGGTTTAAAACTGGTTCAAAATGTGTCTAAAATGACTCAAAACTGGTTCAAAATGACTCAAACTGACAGAAATGATTTAATCTTCAGTGGTCCGTTCACTCTGTTCACCCAACATGTCCTACAGACAAGCCAACAACCAGATGTTCTAAAAGTTATTCTAGGAATCCAGAAGGACAATGAGGCTAGTGAGAATGTTCATTTTAATATCCGTTAGCAGGTTAAATGTACGTCAGGCATCTGCAGCTGGACGGTTCTCATGAACCAGGGGTCTGCTGTCTGTTCAGTTATATTTAGGATTCTGATAATAGCATTATAAATATTCTATCTGTGGAGGGTCTCAGTCGTCCAGGTCATCGTCGTCCTCGTGGACTGGAGTCGAAGACGTTCCACCTCGATGAGCTCAAGCAAGTCCAGATGCTACGACTGAAACCATGAGGATCGTATTTATATTCTAATTAGTCTGAATGACGAGTCAAGACAGTGTCATCATTTCAAACGTTCTACTAATTTGGATTCACCAGTATTCCAGATCAAATAAACTGTAGTACAAACATGTTGATGTAAAAACGGACGGATTCTGAATGGACCCTGGTGGGTTTTCTCTAATCTAATCACACATCATGCTGCAGACAGAGGCTCCTGGTTAATGGGAGTTTCTTTCACATAAGGTTTCACTGAGTGTCTCCAGATATATTTAGAATATTAGAAGCAGAATCTCTGAGTCATATCATGAGTTCTTGTTATTTAAAGTCTGTCTTAGAGATAAAACCTGTAGCTGTCACTGTAAAAACGGACGGATTCTGAATGGACCCTGGTGGTTCTCTCTAATGTAGTCACACATCATGTCTCTCTCTCTGATGGTTGTGTGTCTGTGACGCTGCAGGCAGCCAATAGCTGACCACGATGATTCCTGCCGCGGACCAATCAGCGCCGCCGTTACAGCCCACCTCGCGCGGAGGACGGTGAATCGGTGCTGCTCACTTCAGCACCTGGGAGCTGTCCGCGGTGCACGAGCCTGACGGTGAGGACACACACAGACACACACACACACACACACACACACACACTTCAACAGAGACACACACACACTCAGGTGTGACCGCTGGTCCTCGCGCACACTAACAAACCCGCCGCCGCTGCCGCCGCCGCCGTGCGCGACCCCGCCGCCGCACGCAGGTGTGTCTCACGCACGGATTAGTTGGAGCTGAAACCTGTTGATGCCGCTTCGAGGATCGATCATCGGCCTCATCGATACGATCAGGTATTTATCAGCCGGCTCTGTCCGCTCAGGTGGAAGCAGCTGATCTGACGGTGACACACACACACACACACACACACACACACACTGATTGCTCTCCAGAGAGCCTCATTCAGCTCCATTAGAGCTTCTGTTGTGGATCAGGTGTGTCGTCAGGAGACCCTCAGGTGAGCTGTAATGATGTCAGTCCTCCGTGACGTTTATCACTTGAACAGATTCACGGTTAATGACGTGTTTCCTTCCTGCTTCATCGTCACTGGGAGGTTTTGACACTGACGAAAACAAGTACACATGGTATGACGTCATGAAAGTGGGCGTGACATCGCGTCTGTCACTTGATTCTAAAGTCTGGGTTTTATTACGTCACATTCTGAGTCCAACACATCCAGTCGTTCTGGATCAGACTTAATAAGAACCTTTATTTGCTCTGGACACTTTGAAAATCCTCATGATTCCAGCTGCGTCGGTTATTTGAGGATCATTAAAAACCTCCTGTGTTTCACTAAAGCTGAAGTTCCTCCAGGTGAGTTGTTTCTCTGTTACACCTGGTCACCCTGCTTCACCTGCTGAGACAGGAAACAACCAACCAGCTCCAGCATGTTTCTGATGCCGTCATGGAGAAACAGTCCACAGTGGTCCTGAAAGCCTCCACAGCTGCACACCTGAGCAGGTGCTTCGTATCCCAGCAGCCTCCTCCAGGTGAACCAGTCAGAACCATCAGCCGCCACAGTCCAGCTCACCTGTTCTCTGGATCTGTTAGTTGTAACTCTGAAATGTCTGAGTTCACAAAACGTTCTGATGATGGCAGCGAGAGAAAGTGGTTCAAAATGACTCAAGATCTGAGAGAAGTGATGCTCTGATGTTGGCTGCAAGAGTGAACACAACAGTCTTTGTTAGGTTTGTCCAAAATGACTCAAAACTAGTTCAAACTTTGTCGAAAACGACCCAAAACTGATTAGAAATGTCTCAAAATTGTTGCAAAATGACTTAAAACTTTGTCGGAAATTACTCAAAATTGGTTATAAACGACTCAGAACTGGTTCAAAATGGTGCAAAAGGACTCAAAACTGGTTCGAAATGACTCAAAACTAATTAGAAATGACTCAAACTTTGTCCAAAATGACTCAAAACTAGTTCAAACTTTGCCGAAAACGACTCAAATATGATTAGAAATGACTCAAAATTGTTGCAAAATGACTTAAAACTGGTTCAAAATGGTGCAAAAGGACTCAAAACTGGTTTTAAATGACTCAAACTTTGTCCAAAATGACTTAAAACTTGTGAGAAATGGCTCAAAATTGGCCCAAAAACACTCAAAACTGTTTCAAAATTTTGCAAAATGGCTCAAGCTTTGTCCAAAGTGACTCAAAATTGGTTCAAAATGGCTCAAAACTGTTTAGAAATGACTCAAAATTGTTGCAAAATGACTTAAAACTGGTTCAAAATGGCGCAAAAGGACTCAAAACTGGTTATAAATGACTCAAAACTAATTAGAAATGACTCAAACTTTGTCCAAAATGAGTTAAAACTTGTGAGAAATGGCTCAAAATTGGCCCAAAAACACTCAAAACTGTTTCAAGCTTTGTCCAAAATGGCTCAAAATTGGTTCAAAATGGCTCAAAGCTGGTTAGAAATGCCTCAGACTGAAACAGGACCAGGTGGATCCCTGTAGACAGACGGACGGCGTTTCCTCTCGGCTGCAGGTGGAATCTCTTCCACTTCAAACACCTCCAGGTGAAGCAGAAGCTCGACTTCCTGTCTGTTAGCGGCGACTCGGCCTCCTCGTTATCCAATCAGGACGTTTAGATGGAAATGAGCCGTTTGATCCTGGCGGGTCGAGGTGGCAGCGTCAACGGGGCTTTGATGGATCCTCGTCGGCCTCCTGTGATTTTGGCAGAACGGCCCTTTAGAGGAAACCCTTTTATTATGAAAACCTGAAACAGGAAGTGGAATTTAACCAGTAAACCCAGTGAGCACACAGACAGTTTAAAGTTGATCTGAGCTGAAGTTATTAGAAGTTCCTCTGATGGAAGCAGAAGACAGGTGGAGGGTTTCAGGTGAGCAGAGGAGGAGCAGCCAATCACAGCAGAGATTAATCCAATCCTCTGTTTAATCATCTTATCCTCCTCAGCCTGCAGAGTCTGTCGAATGAAACACGACCGCACTGTAAAAAATACCCAAAATAAAGACACCAGCAGTGAAGTCTGACTTTATGTGCAGATCTAAAATCACAGAAACAGACTCTGAAGTGTTTCCACTGGAGAAGAACTTTACAAATTTACATTTTTAAAGATTTCTGATGTGGAATTTATTATTAGTTTTTCTACAGTTTCATGTAAATTAATACTTTTTGTCATTAATTTAAATACCAGACACAAACAGAAAGGATCCATCCTCCATGAAGGACCTAGGATCCCTAATCTGTCTCTATAGCTACCAGTGAGCAGTGATTCCTAACACGTCTCTGGGGGTCATCAGGTGGAAACCTCCCTTCAACGCTGTTTCTCCTAATTAGTCCCACGACACCTCCAGGAGGCTAGGAGGTGAACTCTGGTGTCCCAGAGTCGCCCCCCCTAGTGCCAGTTCACACTGCTGCTACACAATCCAACCAGCACTGCCACGTTCAGCTGACCCAGGCCTGTTTAGGAGATGCTCCAGGTAGCGACCAGTGTCGATGCTACCATTTAGCTAAATGCTAATGCTAAATGCTAATTCAACCAACACTGCCACATTCAACTGACCCAGGCCCGTTTAGGAGATGCTCCAGGTAGTGACCAGTGCTGATGCTACCATTTAGCTAAATGCTAATGCTAAATGCTAATTCAACCAACACTGCCACGTTCAGCTGACCCAGACCCGTTTAGGAGATGCTCCAGGTGGTGACCAGTGCAGATGCTAACATTTAGCTAAATGCTAAATGCTAACTGCTAATCCAACCAGCACTGCCACGTTCAGCTGACCCAGGCCCGTTTAGGAGATGCTCCAGGTGGTGACCAGTGCAGATGCTACCTTTTAGTTCATTGCTAAATGCTAATGCTAACTGCTAATCCAACCAGCACTGCCACATTCAACTGACCCAGACCCGTTTAGGAGATGCTCCAGGTGGTGACCAGTGCAGATGCTACCTTTTAGCTCATTGCTAAATGCTAATGCTAACTGCTAATTCAAGCTTTGTTATTATCTGTAATTTAGCAAAGCACTGAAATCTGCAAAAACAATTATTTACCTTATCCAGTCTTCCAAATGACGTCAAATGTCAAAATTAATTAGATTTTTACTCGTTTAATAATTTTAATCTCAAACATAAAAGAAAAAAATAGAAATTCTAAAAATATTTGTGTGTATTTTACAGTCAACATGTACTGTAAATCCACAAAATAATAGCATTAAAACCTGATATACATAATTTATATTTCAAATAACAGCAACGATGTTTAAAGTAATGAAGCTTGTTTGTTGATTTAAATGCTGTTAACATTTCACAGTCAAACTTTGTTTAGGAATGAATTAAAAAATACAGATGTTTATTTAGTTTTCTTTACTTTTTTATTTTTTTACTATGTTTTCTGTTATTTTACTAAATATTAGCTATAATTTAATAAACCAGGCAGGTAAAAAGTAGCTTCTCTGTTCGGTGTTTTAGCCGCCGACCCGACCGCTGGTGCATGTGAGTCCCTCCCATTGAAACTGCTGACCCTCCACACCCCCATTCACAGACGTTCAGTCCCAAAGAAACCAAATGACGTTGAAATGATGTGTTTAATCTCAGTTATTTACCCTCGACTCTGTCTGTGTCCAGGTGAGGATGGCGAAGGTGAAGCAGGTGGGTTTGCTGGCCGCCGGCTGTCAGCCCTGGAATAAAGACGTCTGTGCCGCCAGCGGAGATCGGTTCGCCTACTGCGCTACCTTGGCCATCTACATCTACCAGGTGAATGCAGGACGGAGCAGCTGCTGCTTTAGTTTACTGTTTGTAAAACGTTAAACTCAAGAACCATTTGTGGGGTTCCGTTTTGACCTCATTAGGAGATGTTCCAGGTAGTGACCAGTGCTGATGCTACCATTTAGCTAGCTGATTAATGCTAATGCTAATTCAAACAGCACTGCCAAATTCAGCTGACCCAGGTCTGTTTAGGAGATGCTACAGGTAGTGACCAGTGCTGATGCTACCATTTAGCTCATTGCTAAATGCTAATGCTAATGCTAACTGCTAATCCAACCAGCACTGCCACGTTCAATTGACCCAGGCCCATTTAGGAGATTCTCCAGGTAGCGACCAGTGCCGATGCTACCATTTAGCTAGCTGCTAAATGCTAATGCTAACTGGTAATTCAAACATAATTCAAACATTAGGATCCGATAACCAACGGAGCGTAGAACCCTGTTGTTATTCGAAAGATTATTACTATTTTACAGACTTTTGAATTGCCATTTTGAGGACCTAAAATACTTGAAAACGCCTTTAACTTACATAAAACACATCAGACCTGGCGAAAAAAAATTATATTTTGGGGGAATTACACATGTGAATGGCAAAATGGCTCCCCAGCGCCCCCTAGAATTTCTTTTAAAAGGGTTTATATTCAGTTAGTTTCACCTAGAGCTACGAAATTCGGTACACATATGTGTCATGACAAGATGCACAGATAAGCCTCAAGAACCCATACCCACAATGCAACAGGAAGTCCGCCATTTTGAATTTAATGTCAGATTTTTGGCGATTTCGGTGAAAGTTTACAGATTTTCTAGAGCAAAACTGTCCTCGGGGGAAACTCTGTGAGGCCTCAAATTTGGCCAGCATATACTACAGGTGGTGGTGAGCAAATATTTTTAAAATGTTCTGTGTGAGTATGAGGGTGTGGCCGTGGGCGTGGCTGTGGGCGTGGCTGTGGGCGTGGCCATGGTGGCCCGCGACGTTTTGCCATTTCACCATTAAAGAAACAGGAAGTGCTGTCTAACTAGCCTGTATGTGCTCCGATCAGCCTCAAACTTCACATGCATGATCAGAGTCCAGGCCTGATGACAGCCGTATGGCGATGTCAAGTCTCAGCTTTAATTTTCTTTACATTCAGACAAACAGGGGACTTGGCGTTAGCGTCGAGTCATTTTCTCACAAATCTGTCAGCAGAAAGTCAAACAAGACCTTCGTTTTCCAAAGTATACAAACCAGTCTCTGAACTTGTGTTAATATCTTCAGCAGCTCCTTAATTTCAATCAACAAACTGCGACCTGAAATAATCCATCAGGATGTTTTTTAACACCAAGTTCCTGCTTCGTCTTCCAGAACCAGCAGAGAACCTACAGATTCTGTATATTATACAAATACTAGGGTTTAAACAGGTTTTATTTATTTCTTCACCATAAATGAACCCAGCTGATTATATACATGTGGAAATACTGCAATGTACACAATTATGTTTAATAAGGTTCCTCCAGAACCTCCTGAGCAGAGAAGCTCCTTAAACATCCCCAGAGGTCCTTGAAGTTCTAACTCCTCATCTGCATCATTGAACCTCTGGTGTCCCTGATTCTGTCTGTGGTTCTCCGGTTCTCTGGTCCTCCGGTTCTCCTTCCTTTTAATACCCACTGCAGAGCTCCTGCTGTTCTGGAGATGTTCTGGTCCAGTTTTCTCTCCGTGTTCTTCACGGTTTTAATGTTGTGGTTCATCAACCTGTGTTTAACAAACCTGAGCTGTCTGGTTCCTTCTTGACCTGTTCTGTGGCTTTGATTTGTTTATTTGCTGTTTTTATTTTGAAATTCCTTGTACTTCCACTTCCTCCCTTTGTCTGTTTCCCTCCTCTTTTCACTGCCCTCTCTAGTGTCTCTGCAGTCGGTTTCCTGTGTATTAATATTCCTGCGTCGTCTTTTCTTCTTTGTCACTTCGTCCCGTTTATATCAGCATGTTTGTTGTCCACTTCCTGTTTGTGTTTCCTTGTGTTCACTGTTACCTGCCCCCAGGTGATCACCAGGTTTGTGTTTCTAAACTTTTATTGTTTAGTGTTTTCCTGGATCTCTACACGGTCTTTTGTTTGCTCACCTTATCATCCCTTTTAAGGAAGTCGTACTGAGGTTTTCTTCTTGCCACCTCCTGCCTGCTGTTTCTGCTCCACCTGTGACGCCTCTCCTCCGTCTGTTGTAGTTGGACCAGCAGTACAATGAGTTCAAGCTGAGGTCCATCATGTCGGAGCACAAGAAGACCATCACGGCCATCAGCTGGTGTCCCGACAACCCCGATCTGTTCGCGTCGGCGTCCGCTGATAACCTGCTGATCGTCTGGAACGTGGCGGAGAAGAAGGCTGTAGCGAGACTCGACAACACTAAAGGTGGGTGGAAGATGGAGATTAGAGGGTTAGCGAGGTATGTAGAGCCTAAAGTCAAGGTTACCATGGTAACTGATGCTGTGGAGGTAGATCTCTATGGTAACTGATGCTGTGGAGGTAGATCTCCGTGGCAACTGATGCTGTGGAGCTAGATCTCCATGGTAACTGATGCTACACAGCCAGATCTCCATGGTAACTGATGCTACACAGCTAGATCTCCATGGTAACTGATGCTGTGGAGCTAGATCTCCATGGCAACTGATGCTGTGGAGCTAGATCTCCATGGCAACTGATGCTGTGGAGCTAGATCTCCATGGTAACTGATGCTACTCAGCTAGATCTCCATGGTAACTGATGCTGTGGAGCTTGTCATGATCCCTGCTCCTGCCCCTGTCTGTCTCTGTCTTCAGCTTTGTTTTCTTTCATTCTCCCTCTTCTTCTCTCTCACTCCTGTCTCGTTGCCTTCACTCTCTCCCTCACATTCACCTCAGCTCTGCCTGCAGCTTGATTACTGACTTGAATCACCTGCAGGCAGAAGCTCACCTGGATCCACTAATCACCAGCTGCCATAAAAGCCCGGTTGTTTCAGTCACACCTCGCCAGACCATAATATCATTCAACCCTGGTTCCCAGTCTGTCTCTGCTTCGTCTTTCACCTGCTTCCCCGAGCTTCAACTGTTACTTGTCGTTCGGTTCCTGCTGATTAAGTTAAGTTTAGTATTTTGGGTTTTGCTGTTTCTGTGGCTTTAGTTTGTTAAACTTCTCCTTATTTCTGTCGTGGGTGTTTTGAGTTTAATATGTTTGCGTGTTTTATGTTGTTTTATGTTTGTTTTTGTGTGGTGTTCTTGATTTTGCCCTTGGGATTAGTTTTGAGTTTTGTTGTTCGCTAGTTGTTGTATTTGTCCTGCTTTCCCCAGGGTTTAGTTCTTCTTCTGTGTTGCCTTCAGTTTTGTCTGGTTTCGGTCTTTAGTCAGTAAGTTAAGTTCTCTTTTTATTGTTTGGTTTGAGTTTTTTCAGTTGTTGTTGTTTTTGTATGTTTTCTTAGAAAGCTTTGTTTTAGTTGTCTGAACTCCTTATTGGTTTCGTTTCCTCGTTGAATTAAACCCTCAGTTTTCTATCACAAGTCCGTCTGCGCTTGGGTTCTCTGATCCCCGTCGTAACGGAGCTAACCTGGTCCAGGTTCTGTAAGAAGCGTCTCCCTTTAACCAGATAGTTTCCTGATGATTCTCGGCTGATGTTTTATCTGTAAACCATTAGTTTCCTGCATTTTGGGACAGTGTCAGACAGAAATGCACTTTGATACAGTATCACGTTTAAATGTATAAAGTTTAGTTTAACAGCTTTAATGTGCAGCTTTCAGTTATCAATAATCAGCTGCATTGATCAGTAAAATAGATATATTGACTCATGTTAAACAGTTTTCTACCAGCATTCCTGTCCTGCATCATTTAGAGCAGCAGCACTTTTACCGTCATACTTTCTGTGTTCCATTAAAACAACCTGGTGACCGAAGAAGGCGACACATGATTGGTTCATTCTATGCAGAGGAGTCACATGACGCATTGAACTCCTCCTTTAATGTGAATCAGAGTCTGAGTTAACAAAGACGGTTAATAATCACCTTCCTGATGCTGATCTCTCTGACTGGAGCTGTAGTTTCTTCCTCCCAGACAGTCTGGATGTGTCCGACCTGCTCTGCTTGTTCAGATGCTCTAACACCAGTTTAACTCGTCTCTTCGTGTCTCTCAGGCGTCCCGGTGTCGGTCAGCTGGTGCTGGAACTCGGCGGACGGCGTCGCCTTCGTCTCCCAGCGAGGTCCGCTGTACATCTGGGTCTATCGGGGTCCGGACCCCGGCGTCACGGTGCACAAAGAGGCTCACTCCTTCCTGTCCGACATCTGCCTGTTCAGATGGCATCCCACCAAGAAGGGCAAGCTGGTGTTCGGACACACGGACGGCAGTTTGTCCGTGTTCCAGCCCGGTATGGACTCACACATGAACAAATAAAACACTCATTTAACACCCAGAGCCTGAGAGAAAAGCAGGTTATCTTTAAAAAATCACCAGAATTACAACTTTTGTCAGAATCAGAAACGATAAAAACTGAAAAAATCTGTGGATTTTCAGGTTTCTGTCAATCCTCAACCTACTCATCTGTGACGTGCAGTTAAATAATAAAAAAGAACTAGATCCCAGCTTTATTTTACACGTCTCATTTAAAAGTTTGCCTTCAACATGTCGTATAAAAAGGAAAATAAAACTCTGCATCTCCACGCAAATGTGACGCCGCGACTCACAAACGTTCTGAGTTTCCACAGAGAAGAGAGGAGGAGAGAAGAGACACAAACCAAAATGCAAAGAGAAAAATCAGTATGTAGAAAAGACAGAAACAAAGATAGAAAACCAAACATAAAGCAGACGCAAGAACAACCGATAGACGAAACGAAATGAAACCACAAACGTGAGACATGAAACAGGAAAAATGAGAATAACAAGAAAAACGAGACACAAACCAACACTAAACAACTGAAAGAAGAAATAAAATGAGAACAAAAGAGACTCAAATAAAACACAAAATGAACCTAAAACAAGAAAAGTGAGACACAAAATTTGAAAAATGAGAAACAAACTGAGAAAAAAGAGACCCAGAACAACACGAATGAGACGCAAACCAACACAAAGCAAGAAAAATAAGGAACAAAACCTAAAAAAACAAGAAACAAAATCAGAAGAACGAGACACAAACCAACACAAAGCAAGAACAGCTAAATATACAATGAGAAAAAACGAGACACAAAACAAAAACAAGAAAAATGGGAACAAAATCTAAGAAAGAAACAAACTGAGAAAAAACGAGACCTAAACCCAAACAAAACAAGGAAAATGAGAAGAAATGAGACAGAAACAACATAAAACAACAAAAATGAAGAAGAAAACCTAAAAAATGAGAAACAAACTGAGAAAAACGAGACCCAGAATGACACAAAGGAGACACAAACCAAGAAAAAAGAATCGCACAACAAAGAAACGAGACACAAGATGAGAAAAAATGAGACACAAACCAACACATAACAAGAAAAATGAAGAAAACCTAAAAAAACCCCATAAAAAACGACACACAGAACTACACAAAACAAGACAAATGAGGAACAAAACCCAAAAAACATGAAACGAAATGAAGAAAAACGAGATATTAAATGAGAAAAAATAAGACACAAGACAAGAAAAACGAGACCCAGAACTACACAAAACAAGACAAATGAGAAAAAAATGAGGAACAAAACCTAAAAAAACATGAAACGAAATGAAGAAAAATGAGACACAGAACGACACAAATGAGACCCAACAACATAAAACAAGAAAAATGAGGAAGAAAACCTAAAAAATGAGAAACAAACTGAGAAAAACGAGACCCAGAATGACCCAGTAGTAAAACTGAGGCTCTGCTGCATCTCTGGTCCCTTCGTTCTCCTTCAGGTCTGACTGTTGCGTTGCTGATGATCTGACTGTTGCGTTGCTGATGATTTGACTGTTGCGTTGCTGATGATTTGACTGTTGCGTTGTTGATGATTTGACTGTTGCGTTGCTGATGATTTGACTGTTGCGTTGCTGATGATCTGACTGTTGCGTTGCTGATGATCTGACTGTTGCGTTGCTGGTTGATGATCTGACTGTTGCGTTGCTGGTTGATGATCTGACTGTTGCGTTGCTGATGATTTGACTGTTGCGTTGCTGATGATTTGACTGTTGCGTTGCTGATAATGTGACTGTTGCGTTGCTGATAATGTGACTGTTGCGTTGCTGATGATCTGACTGTTGCGTTGCTGATCTGACTGTTGCGTTGCTGATGATCTGACTGTTGCGTTGCTGGTTGATGATCTGACTGTTGCGTTGCTGGTTGATGATCTGACTGTTGCGTTGCTGGTTGATGATCTGACTGTTGCGTTGCTGATGATTTGACTGTTGCGTTGCTGTTGATCTGACTGTTGCGTTGCTGATCTGACTGTTGCGTTGCTGTTCTGACTGTTGCGTTGCTGATGATCTGACTGTTGCGTTGCTGCTGATCTGACTGTTCCGTTGCTGGTTGCTGATCTGACTGTTCCGTTGCTGGTTGCTGATCTGACTGTTCCGTTGCTGGTTGATGATCTGACTGTTGCGTTGCTGGTTGATGATCTGACTGTTGCGTTGCTGGTTGATGATCTGACTGTTGCGTTGCTGGTTGATGATCTGACTGTTGCGTTGCTGGTTGATGATCTGACTGTTGCGTTGCTGATGATTTGACTGTTGCGTTGCTGATGATCTGACTGTTGCGTTGCTGATGATTTGACTGTTGCGTTGCTGATGATTTGACTGTTGCGTTGCTGGTTGCTGATCTGACTGTTGCGTTGCTGGTTGCTGATCTGACTGTTGCGTTTCTCTGTTCAGGCAGTAAAAGCCAGAAGCACGTCCTCCGTCCGGAGTCTCTGGAGGGGACGGACGAGGAGGATCCGGTCAGCGCTCTGGAGTGGGATCTTCTGTCCACCGACTATTTACTGGGTCAGACTCTCAACATCACCTGATCCGTCACCAGAATTTAAATAAAACCACCTAAACACCTTGTTAATCAGTGAAGAACCTCCAGGGCCCTACGGAGGCCCGATGGAGCCAAACCTCACCGTAAAATCCAGATATTTCATCAAAATCACGTCTCGTATAAAAATTCGCCAAAAATAAACCCTTTGCTTGAACCAGATTTGGTGAAAAAGATAAAATTCTGTGGTCCTGAACGCAGCTGTGGAGCCGTCATCGACTCAGCTGTGACCAACAGTTATTTGACAAGAATTCAGAGAGTCTGAGCTGAAACTCGACGTTCATTTTCCTCTTTGAGTCCTCATGAGCCGGATGTTTTTACTCTGATGGCGACTCTCTGCTGTGGTTACCGTCTTGCTAAACAACGTCTTACTGCACAGGAAACACTTGGCTGCGTCCGTAGAGGTGCTGGACTTTATGTCGCAGAGGAAAATTAAGTTCGGTTTAGTTCAGTTTTACTTGTATAGTATAAATCACAGCGTAAGTTCTCGAATGGGTTTACAGTCGTCCCTCGCCATGTCGTGGATTTTTAAATTGTATAAATCTAATTTAGCGTCACGGATTAAGAAGAATATTAAGTGGAAATAAAAT
Source organism: Dascyllus trimaculatus (assembly GCA_024666655.1). NCBI lineage: Eukaryota > Metazoa > Chordata > Actinopteri > Pomacentridae > Dascyllus > Dascyllus trimaculatus. The sequence continues at coordinate 37,126,690 of CM045457.1, forward strand.
GCGTAGCGTCCAGCAGATGAGTAGACAAAGACTCGCTTCCTCTTGAGCTAGTTTGCCCACGTGAGATGCTACACGGCACGCTATTGGCTGATGGACGGGAGGCGACCAATCAGAGCGCTGCGTTCTGCATCCTGGGCTCTGATTGGCTCAGCGACCGTAGCATCAGCCTCCTCCGTCTCCCGTATACAGCAGCGTTCAGCGTCCGGCCTTGTCTGTTCCACGTGGACGTCTGGTCGCTGTGTTGGGTTTATTTCAGCTCTACGATGTCGAACAAACGTTCTGGGGCTTCTAAGGCTTCTGGAACCAAAGCATGAGGAGGGTTTATAAAGCCTTAACATATATAAATAATAACATAAATATAAGGTCGGGGGTTCTGGAACCTAACCCCCGCCGTAGACCAGGGACCGCTGCATACAGTAAAATATGATCGCAGGAAACAAGGCGAGGAAGTGAGCATGAAACTACAGACGGACTATAAACACCTTCAGATATGTACGGTGAAAAAATAAAGCTGAGGGTAAATCTGTTGCTGCTGGAGTCCAGAGGGTCGGATCATCTCTGGGGGTGGTAGTTAATCTCACTCCGTCTGCCTCACAGTGTCCAACCTCCATAACGGCATCCGGCTGGTGGACAGCGAGGCCCTGGCCTGCATCACGTCCTTCTGCTTCCCCTCAGCCGCTGCCTCGGTCCAGTGTCTGGCCTGGGTTCCCTCCGCACCCGGCATGTTCATCACCGGAGGTAAGCAGTCGGCGATCGGAAGACCGTCCGACACGTTTGATTCATGGCTGAAGCGTGTTGACAGATGTGTGTCCGTCCGTCAGACTCGCAGGTCGGAGTGTTGAGGGTCTGGAACGTGTCGCGCTCGACTCCTCTGGACAGCTTCAAACTGAAGAAGACGGGGTTCCACGCCCTCCACGTCCTCAGCTCCCCTCTGGCCAAGAAAGGTGAGAATCGGTGTGGAGGAAACCTTCATGGATCCAAACGCCACAAAGCTTCTACCTGCTTCAACAATTAAGACTCAGACGGACAGAAGAGACACCAGACGACCCTGAAACAAGGAGAAAGTCCTCTCAGACACACCTTTAGTGGGTCGTCCTGCTAGTTTCTACCGTAGCATCTGGACTTAACTGAGTTTGTCGAAGACGTTTCACCTCTCATCCATTAAAGACCTTTAAAACGTCCCTTAAGACCTCAAGAAGCTACTGAAAGACCTTGAAAACTTCTTAAAAGACCTCCTTAAAGACCCTGAAAACCTCTAAATCCTTAATAAAACCCTCAATCTCCTTAAAGAGCTAAAATATGTCCTTAAATATCTGAGAAATCTCCTTGAAGACCTCAAAACCTCAAATATCTCTGGAATGTTTTGAATAATTCACTGAAGTCATCAACAATCTCTTCAAAGACCTTTAAACCCTACTTAAAGACTTCAAAAATCTCCTGTAAGACGTCAAGAACCTACTGAGAGACCTTGAAAACCTCTAAATCCTTTATAAAACCTCATTAAAGACCTAAAATATCTCCTTAAATATGTCAAAAACTTCCTTGAAGACCTTAAACCCTCAAATCTCCTGGAATGTCTTAAATAACTCATTGAAGTCATCAACAATCTCCTTAAAGACTTTTAAAACCTACTTAAAGACTTCAAAAACTTCCCTTAAGACCTCAAGAACTTCCTCAAAGACCCCAAACTTCTTGAAAATCCTCCGTAGAGACCCTGAAAACCTCTAAATCCTTAATGAAACCTTCAAAAACCTCCTTAAAGACCTAAAATATGTCCTTAAATATCTCAGAAACCTCCTTGAAGACCTCAAATATCTCCTTGAATGTCTTGAACTCATTGAAGTCACCAACAGTCTCCTTAAAGACCATTAAGACCTACTTAAGGACTTCAAAAACCTCCCTTAAGACCTGAAGAACCTCCTGAAAGACCTCCTTAAAGAGCCTGAAAACATCTAAATCCCTAATAAAACCCTCAAACACCTCCTTAAAGACCTTCAAATATGTCCTTAAATATCTCAAACCTCCTTAAGGACCTCAGACTTCAAATATCTCCTTGAATGTCTTGAATAACTCAGTGAAGTCATCAACAACCTCCTTAAAGACCTTTAAAACCTACTTCAAGACTTGAAAACCTCCCTTAAGACCTCAAGAACCTCCTGAAAGACTTTTATAATCTTCCTAAAGACCTTGAAAGATCTTATGAACACATTTCCTCACACATTCATCGGGCAGTAACTTGCTTGAGTTCCTTGAAGACGTTCCACCTCTTATCCAAGAACCTCTGGCTAGTCCAGATGCTACGACTGAAACCACGAGGGCCGATCTCCAGACCCCTTCAGCGGGTCTCTGGTGTGTTCATGAAGGACTGTGTTGGTCCGAGTCTCTACACCGTGTATTTAAATCTTCTCGGTTCTGTCTGCAGCTCAGAGCTCCGGCTCTCCCAGTAAAAGCCAGCACACCAGTTCCACCAGCGAGGCGGTTCCTCCTCCGACGCTGTCCCAGAACCGGTCCTTCTCGCTGCCTCCGGGCCACGCCGTCTGCTGCTTCATGGACGGAGGGGTGGGGCTCTACGACATGGGCGCCAAGAAGTGGGACTTCCTGCGAGACCTGGTACTCTGCCGACCCGTGAGCCGATGACGGGACCGTGCAGAACCCTGTAGTCATGGTTCCCGTGTTCTCTGCTGTTCCAGGGCCACGTAGAAACCATCTTCGACTGCAAATTCAAGCCCGACGACCCCAACCTGCTGGCCACGGCCAGCTTCGACGGAACCATCAAGATCTGGGACACCAACACGCTGACGGCCGTTTACACGTCACCTGGAAACGAAGGCGTGGTCTATTCGCTGTCCTGGGCTCCAGGTACAACAACGACACACACACACACACACACACACACACCAGGGTGAAACCTGGAAGACCTGAGGACAGTGTTTTAGATTCTCACAGTCGCCTCCGTTTACCTTAGTTCAGCTCTGTTGAACACATTCATGTGGTTTCCAGTTAACAGGCGACGCAAAAAAACTTCCAAGACACACAAAATGACAATAAAGAGACACAAGAGTACGACCAAAGATGTAACACAACCAGGAAGAGAAGTAAAACAACAGAAAAGAGACACAAAACGACCACAAAGAGACGCAAAAACGACCACAAAGAGACGCAAAAACGACCACAAAGAGACGCAAAAACGACCACAAAGAGACGCAAAAACAACCACAAAGAGACACAAAACAACCACAAAGAGACACAAAACAACCACAAAGAGACGCAAAAACAACCACAAAGAGACGCAAAAACGACCACAAAGAGACGCAAAAACGACCACAAAGAGACGCAAAAACGACCACAAAGAGACGCAAAACGACCACAAAGAGACGCAAAACGACCACAAAGAGACGCAAAACGACCACAAAGAGACGCAAAACGACCACAAAGAGACGCAAAACAACCACAAAGAGACGCAAAACGACCACAAAGAGACACAAAACGACCACAAAGACACAAAACGACCACAAAGACACAAAACGACCACAAAGAGACGCAAAACGACCACAAAGAGACACAAAACGACCACAAAGACACAAAACGACCACAAAGACACAAAACGACCACAAAGAGACACAAAACAACCACAAAGAGACACAAAACAACCACAAAGAGACACAAAAACAACCACAAAGAGACGCAAAAACAACCACAAAGAGACGCAAAACAACCACAAAGAGACGCAAAACAACCACAAAGAGACGCAAAACAACCACAAAGAGACTCAAAAACGACCACAAAGAGACTCAAAAACGACCACAAAGAGACTCAAAAACAACCACAAAGAGATTCAAAAACGACCACAAAGAGACTCAAAAACGACCACAAAGAGACTCAAAAACGACCACAAAGAGACTCAAAAACAACCACAAAGAGATTCAAAACGGCCACAAAGAGACTCAAAACAACAACAAAGAGACTCAAAAACGACCACAAAGAGACTCAAAAACGACCACAAAGAGACTCAAAACGACAACAAAGAGACTCAAAAACGACCACAAAGAGACTCAAAACGACCACAAAGAGACTCAAAAACGACCACAAAGAGACTCAAAAACGACCACAAAGAGACTCAAAAACGACCACAAAGAGACTCAAAAACGACCACAAAGAGACTCAAAACGACCACAAAGAGACTCAAAACGACCACAAAGAGACTCAAAACGACCACAAAGAGACTCAAAACGACCACAAAGAGACTCAAAACGGCCACAAAGACCCAGAATGTTGTATTTTGTGTAAAGTAGATTATATCAGCCACCGTAGACGTGTCGGTATCGTATTTTAACTCTCAGATAGCAGCTTGCTTGCTTTGTTGTTGTTGACGCTGTTGACTCTCTGTTTGTTTTGAAGGAGACCTGAACTGCATCGCCGGAGCGACGTCTCGTAACGGAGCGTTCATCTGGGACGTCCGCAAGGGGAAGATCATCACTCGCTTCAACGAGGTTAGAACCCAGAGTCTCTAACGTAGAAGGAGCAGCAGAGTGGACAGATGATCTTAGTTCTATCTGAAGGAACACGTCTGAGTTTAAATGTTGATGAGGAAGTTTGCCTCCTTAAATCATGTATGTGTCTGCAGCAGTGACCTGTTCTGTTTCTCCAGCATGGGAAGAACGGCATCTTCTGTATTTCATGGAGCCACAAGGACTCGAAGAGGATCGCCACCTGCAGTGGAGACGGCTTCTGGTGAGTGAGGACCAGTTCATCAAGATCTGAAGATACTGGTTTTAAAGTCAGACTGGATGGTTTGGATTAGATTAGATGAGGTTGTTTTGTCTCTTTGTTGTGGTTTTGTCTCTTTGTGGTTGTTTTGCGTCTCTTTGTGGTTGTTTTGTCTCTTTGTGGTTGTTTTGTGTCTCTTTGTGGTTTTGTGTCTCTTTGTGGTTGTTTTGTGTCTCTTTGTGGTTTTGTGTCTCTTTGTGGTTGTTTTGTGTCTCTTTGTGGTCGTTTTGCATCTCTTTGTGGTTGTTTTGTGTCTCTTTGTGGTTGTTTTGTGTCTGTGTTGTTGTTTTGTGTCTCTTTGTGGTTGTTTTGTGTCTCTTTGTGGTTGTTTTGTGTCTCTTTGTGGTTGTTTTGTGTCTCTGTTGTTGTTGTTTTGTGTCTCTTTGTTGTTGTTTTGTGTCTCTTTGTGGTTGTTTTGCGTCTCTTTGTGGTTGTTTTGTGTCTCTGTTGTTGTTTTGCGTCTCTTTGTTGTTGTTTTGCGTCTCTTTGTGGTTGTTTTGTGTCTCTGTTGTTGTTTTGCGTCTCTTTGTGGTTGTTTTGCGTCTCTTTGTGGTTGTTTTGTGTCTCTGTTGTTGTTTTGCGTCTCTTTGTGGTTGTTTTGCGTCTCTTTGTGGTTGTTTTGCGTCTCTTTGTGGTTGTTTTGCGTCTCTTTGTGGTTGTTTTGCGTCTCTTTGTGGTTGTTTTGTGTCTGTGTTGTTGTTTTGTGTCTCTTTGTGGTTGTTTTGTGTCTCTTTGTGGTTGTTTTGTGTCTCTTTGTGGTTGTTTTGTGTCTCTGTTGTTGTTGTTTTGCGTCTCTTTGTGGTCGTTTTGCGTCTCTTTGTGGTTGTTTTGCGTCTCTTTGTGGTTGTTTTACGTCTCTTTGTGGTTGTTTTGCGTCTCTTTGTGGTTGTTTTGTGTCTCTTTGTGGTTGTTTTGTGTCTCTGTTGTTGTTTTGCGTCTCTTTGTTGTTGTTTTGCGTCTCTTTGTTGTTGTTTTGCGTCTCTGTTGTTGTTTTGCGTCTCTTTGTTGTTGTTTTGTGTCTCTTTGTGGTTGTTTTGCGTCTCTTTGTGGTTGTTTTGTGTCTCTTTGTGGTTGTTTTGTGTCTCTGTTGTTGTTGTTTTGTGTCTCTTTGTTGTTGTTTTGTGTCTCTTTGTGGTTGTTTTGTGTCTCTTTGTGGTTGTTTTGCGTCTCTGTTGTTGTTTTGTGTCTCTTTGTGGTTGTTTTGCGTCTCTTTGTGGTTGTTTTGCGTCTCTTTGTGGTTGTTTTGTGTCTCTGTTGTTGTTTTGCGTCTCTTTGTGGTTGTTTTGCGTCTCTTTGTGGTTGTTTTGCGTCTCTTTGTGGTTGTTTTGCGTCTCTTTGTGGTCGTTTTGCGTCTCTTTGTGGTCGTTTTGCGTCTCTTTGTTGTTGTTTTGCGTCTCTTTGTGGTTGTTTTGCGTCTCTTTGTGGTTGTTTTGCGTCTCTTTGTGGTTGTTTTGCGTCTCTTTGTGGTTGTTTTGTGTCTCTTTGTGGTTGTTTTGCGTCTCTTTGTGGTTGTTTTGCGTCTCTTTGTGGTTGTTTTGTGTCTCTTTGTTGTTGAAAAACTCATGTGGATTCTATTATCTTTAACTCAACTTGAATTAAGAGAAGACATCAGCATCTGCTCCAGTCCAGATGTTCCAGATGTTGTGGTGAACGTTCTCCTTGTTCTCTTCAGAATCTCCTGTGTTTGTTCTTGTTCTAACAGCATCATCAGAACCATCGACGGTAAAATCCTCCACAAGTACAAACATCCTGCCGCCGTGTTCGGCTGCGACTGGAGTCAGAACAACAAGTAAGAACAGCTTTACGTTCCTCCTCAACCAGCAGGAAACGTTCCAACAACACTGGATAACGTTTCCTACAAGTTCTAAGTTTAATCAAATGTTTAAAGAACCTTTTAAGAATATTTTATTTCCAGTATCTTCCTGTAAAAAGAACATAATGTTTTAATCATTTAACACAGATGATGTTCTATTAGGAGGAACGTTCTCAAACTAACATCCAAGAAATGTTTTCCAGATGTTATTGAGGCCTCAGATGACAGAACGTTTAATAACGTTCCTGTAATGTGAGAGATTAAAGGTGGAACTTTTTGAATTTTTGTTCAGGTAACATTTTATAGAACGTTCCAGCAAAGGAGGGACGTTCTTAATTCAGCATTTGGAAAACGTTCTCTAGATGTTATCAGGACCTGAGATGAACATTTTCATATGCAGAACTTTTTAAAACGTTCCTCTCATGTGACGGATTTAAGGTGGAACATTTTGTTGAGGGAACACATCATAGAACGTTCTCCTATAAAACATTCTCACAACAATCAGTGACTACAGAGAAAGAACTTTCTGATACCAACATCTGGAAAATGTTCTCCAGATGTTAACAAGACCTCAAGGAAACACCAAATAGAACGTTTTCCTATAACAAAGGAGGAACGTTCTCAAATAAAAAACATTAAAACACGATGTTATCGAGGCCTCCGATGACAGAATGTGTTATAACGCTAATGTAATGTGATGTCTTCAGTTTTCCGTTATATTTAGGGAACATGTTGTAGAACGTTCCAGAAACGGAAGGACTGTCTTAATACAACGATGCTCGATGATGACAGAGGAACTTTTTGGAGAATGTTCTCCAGACGTTATCGAGGCCTCAGACGACAGAACGTTTCTTACAGAGTATAAACTCTACAGTTAGAGGGAAATAAGGTGGTTCTGAGTGTTGAAGGTGTAAACGTGTTCTCATAAGTAGAATAATAGACCTGTAGATGTTTAGGATGCGGGTTCTTTAAGACAAAATGAAAAGTTCTAGTTGAATAAACAAAGCAGGATTGGAAAAAGTGACACAAAGTAAGAACAAAAAGGATCAGCCTGGTTCTTTTTGTTCTAACCCTCCACCTCGGCTGTAGAGATTCAGGGAAATGAGAATAACACGGTTCACATTCAGCCCAACAGATTCCTGCAGCTTCCTTAAACTCAGAGAGCTCATACCTCCACCAAGCAGCTTCAGTCCTCCCCCAACACAATCTCCCAGTCCACATATTTTCTATGGAACGTTACAGATACAAATGTAATTACATACAGTTCAAATGTCCTACCAACAATGTGGCCTTCACCCCATCCGACCTAATGAACAGGCGCGGCCTCTAGCGCGGCAGCTCCTAACAGCCTCCCAGCTTCTTAGACAACCGGAGATAAGAATGCCGGCCCAACCGTGCGTATGTCGCTCAGGAAGGAAAGAGAACTCCGTCACTGTCGCTGTCTGTCGCGTGGAGACCCAAAATGTCATGTGGTCAGAGGGGGTTACCCCAAAAACTAGAGTGCCCTCTGGTGGCTTTTAGAGTAAACTGCATTTAATTGCACACCTGGTTACACTTACATTAAAAACATCCTGGATCCAGACGGTGATCCGGATCAGTCCCAACATGTCATCATGTGTTCTTTGTCCCATTTCACACATTTCCTGAAAATTTCATCCAAATCCATCCATGAGTTTTTGAGTTATTTTGCACACAAACAAACAAACAAACAAACCAACGCCGGCCGTCACATAACCTCCTTGGTGGAGGTATAAACTGTTTTTTACTGTAGTTGTAGAAGTGATCTTCCTCAGAGCGTCAGAGACCTGATTCCATCTGATCACCTCCACTTTCATTCATCCATTCACATGTTATTCTGTGCTATGCTTTGTTTTCCTGGAGACACTCTGACATGACTCTGTACTGCCCTCTGCTGTGTGTCTGCAGGGACATGATCGCCACCGGCTGCGAGGACAAGAACGTTCGTGTTTACTACCTGGCCACCAGCTCAGACCAGCCTCTGAAGGTCTTCACCGGACACCTGGCCAAGGTGTTCCACGTCCGCTGGTCTCCTCTCAGAGAAGGGATCCTCTGCTCCGGCTCGGACGACGGGTGGGTGGAATAAAACAGACGTGACATGTGGTTGTTAGGGATGATGAATGCGTCGTGTTGACATGACGCGGTTGTTTGTGTGCAGCACCGTTCGTATCTGGGACTACACCCAGGACGCCTGCATCAACGTCCTCAGCGGCCACACGGCTCCGGTCAGAGGCCTGATGTGGAACACGGAGGTTCCTTATCTCCTCATTTCAGGTGATTCAGCTGCTTCACACGGTTTGACCATAAACTGGAGTCTGTGGAATTTTAGCTTCATGTATCAAATACTGAGGAAGGAAATGTCTTTAAAAATCCACTTTCTGCAGGTTTTTTTCTCACATTTGAACAAAAACATCTCAGAAACCGCTGAAGATAAGAACCTGATGTTTCCCATCATGTCACTGATTCTGTAATATTGGACCTACAGGTCAAATAGTCTCTGATCATGGAGGAGTTGAATCTGAAAAAAAATGAAGCCGTCCTGAAAAGTTTAGTCTCTGAGCTCAAATTAACATTAAAAACATGAAAAACATTTTCTGAACATATGTAGCAGCAAGTCACAGTTTCTTCCAGGACCTGCTGCTGAGAAACATCCCCACGTCATGATGCTGCCGCCACCGTGCTTCACGTCATGATGCTGCCGCCGCCGTGCTTCACGTCATGATGCTGCCGCCGCCGTGCTTCACGTCATGATGCTGCCGCCACCGTGCTTCATCATGATGATGCCACCACCGTGCTTCACACCATGATGCTGCCACCACCATGCTTCACACCATGATGCTGCCACCACCGTGCTTCATCATGATGCTGCCGCCACCGCTTGCTCACCATGCTTCATGATGCTGCCGCCACCGTGCTTCACGTCATGATGCTGCCGCCACCGTGCTTCACGTCATGATGCTGCCGCCACCGTGCTTCACGTCATGATGCTGCCGCCACCGTGCTTCACGTCATGATGCTGCCAGCCACCGTGCTTCACGTCATGATGCTGCCGCCACCGTGCTTCACGTCATGATGCTGCCGCCACCGTGCTTCACATCATGATGCTGCCACCACCGTGCTTCACATATGATGCTGCCACCACCGTGTCATGATGCTGCCGCCGCCGTCATGATGCTGCCACCACCTGCTTCACGTCATGATGCTGCCACCACCGTGCTTCACATCATGATGCTGCCACCACCATGCTTCACGTCATGATGCTGCCGCCATCGCTTCACGTCTTCATGCTCCATGATGCTGCCACCACCGTGCTTTCACGTCATGATGCTGCCACCACCGTGCTTCACGTCATGATGCCGCCACCACCGTGTTTCACGTCATGATGCTGCCACCACCGTGCTTCACGTCATGATGCCGCCACCACCGTGCTTCACGTCATGATGCCGCCACCACCGTGCTTCACGTCATGATGCCGCCACCACCATGCTTCACATCATGATGCTGCCACCACCATGCTTCATATAATGATGCCGCCACCGTGCTTCACATCATGATGCCGCCACCATGCTTCACATCATGATGCTGCCACCGTGCACACATCATGATGCTGCCGCCACCGTGCTTCACGTCATGATGCTGCCGCCACCGTGCTTCACGTCATGATGCTGCCGCCACCGTGCTTCACGTCATGATGCTGCCGCCACCGTGCTTCACGTCATGATGCTGCCGCCACCGTGCTTCACGCCATGATGCTGCCGCCACCGTGCTTCACGTCATGATGCTGCCGCCACCGTGATTCACGTCATGATGCTGCCGCCACCGTGCTTCACGTCATGATGCTGCCACCACCGTGCTTCACATCATGATGCTGCCGCCACCGTGCTTCATCATGATGATGCCGCCACCGTGCTTCACGTCATGATGATGCCGCCACCGTGCTTCACGTCATGATGCTGCCACCACCGTGCTTCATCATGATGCTGCCGCCACCATGCTTCACGTCATGATGCTGCCGCCACCGTGCTTCACGTCATGATGCTGCCGCCACCGTGCTTCACGTCATGATGCTGCCACCACCATGCTTCATCATGATGATGCCACCACCGTGCTTCACGTCATGATGCTGCCACCAAGAGTTTCTTTAATTTTTGTGCTGCAACTTGTCAAACCTGCTAAATCAGTAACCAAAGTTCAACTAAAATAACTTTATCTTCATTTTTGTGACCAAGTATTTCATATTAAACTATTCTACATGTTAGTTTAGTTTTATTGTGACCTGCAGCAACACGTGGTTCAGTAAATATCACCAGTTCACTTCTACATCATCAGTTTTATTGTTAAGAAGCTCAAAGATGGAACTTTTCACAACAGATTCAATTTGTTTTCATATTTTATCTCCCTGATAACCAGAGATTATTGATCTACTTGTCCAGTTTTGTAGATTCAGAATCGGTGACATGATGAGAAATAACAGAGAACATTTCAGGTTTTTATCTTTAACAATTCCTGAGATGTTGTTGTTCAAATGTGAGAAGAAAACTACAGAAAGAGGGTCGACGGGCAAGAATCTCTGAAACTGTTTGATATGTTGATCTAAAATTTCACAGATGTCTTCATAAATATCAACAGGATCAGTTTCAGCTGAATCAGAGCAGGTTGATGTGTTTCATTGTGATCTCAGGAATCTGGACTTCAGGGTGTTGAACTGTACTTTCAGCTTCTCGTCTGCTTTATAGGCTCTTGGGATTACACGATCAGAGTTTGGGACACGAGAGACGGCACATGTCTGGACACCGTCTACGACCACGGCGCCGACGTCTACGGTGAGAAACAACATGGAGGCTCCACATGATGAACATATTTAATCATTTACACGTTTAGTTGGCTTCAGTTCTGTTTGTTTTTTGTTTTTCTTTATAGTCTGTGGCTGATAAATTGTTATATTTTGACCATTTTTTAAAAAGACAGCTCGTCATTTAAACCTGTTTTGTAATTTTAAAGACAAGCTATAAAAACAAAGGTACTAATTTATCGATGTGGACCACTTTATGTAATACGCACACATATTTGACTGTTTACTCAGAGAGGCCAAAATGTAAATAAAAACATAAATATGAGACTTTCATGTATCAGAATCAGAAATACTGTGTTGGTCCCAGAGGGAAACAGTCTGTGTTCCAGTTGCTCCTGTTCAAGGTCAGAATATAAACAGTACAAAGTATATAGATGAATATAAAAATGACCTAAAATATAAACATAAGTAGAAAAAGATGAACTAAAAATATAAAGAAAAATAGGACCTAAAAATACAAAAATCAGTAAAAAATATGAAAATATAAATAAAAAATATAAATTAAAAATCTAAAATAAGTAGAAAATATGAACTAAAAATATAAAGAAAAATAGGACCTAAAAATAGAAAAATAAGTAGAAAAATATATAAAATATAAATGAAAAACTATAAAAATAAGTAGAAAAATATGAACTAAAAATATAAAGAAAAATAGGACACAAAAATAGAAAAATAAGTAGAAAAATATGACCTAAAAATAAGTAGAAGAATATAAATTTAAAAATAAGTAGAGAACATAAATTAAAAATATAAAAATAAGGAGAAAAATATGAACTAAAAATATAAAGAAAAAAGAACCTAAAAATATAAAAATAAGTAGAAAAATATAAATTAAAAATATAGAATAAGTAGAAAATATGAACTAAAGATATAACGAAAAATGTGACCTAAAAATATAAAAATCAGTAGAAAACTATGAACTAAAAACATAAAAAATAAGTAGAAGAATATAAATTAAAAATATAAACAGAATTAGAAAAATATGAACTAGAAATATAAAGAAAAATATGACCTTAAAATATAAAAAATAAGTAGAAAAATATAAATTAAAAATATAAACATTAGTAGAAGAATATAAATTTAAAAAATATAAAAGTAAATAGATGAATATAAATATAAAATTAAGTCGAAAAATATGAACTAAAAATATAAAAATAAGGAGAAGAACATGAATTAAAAAATATAAAAATAAGTAGAAAAATATGAACTCAAAATATAAAGAAAAATATGACTTAAAAATAAAAAATAAGTAGAGAAACATGAACTAAAAATATAACCATGAGTATAGCAGTATAGCATAGATGTGGTTTTCCTAAAAATAAAGTGCCATAAACAGTTTAATAAGTGGGTTGTTGCACGTAGATGTATGTATTGTTAATTATTATTATTATTAAAAACTTGGAACACAACACGTCCAACATTTGTGTTCACAGCTGTTACCAACTCTGATTTAGAAAAACATATTTAACTCTCTGTCCTTTGTGAACCAGTCTCCTCTCTGCTCTGTCTGAACACGTCCTGCAGTTCAGCTGAAAAGTCTCTGAATTTTTGCCTCATGACTTTTGGTCGCAGCACAGTCACGGAGGGCTTCCAGGTTCTGCAGAGGACCACAGAATTTTTAGTTTTTGACAGAATCTGTTTCATGCAAATGATTTATTTCTGGTGAATTTTTAAACCAGACGTGTAGAAAGACGTTTGTTCTGATCCTCCCTCCTGCTGCTGCATGTTCCTGGTGCTAAAAGCGTTTACGGGTCTTGTGTTGGTCCAGGTTTGACGTGCCACCAGAACCGGCCCTTCACCATGGCCAGCTGCAGCAGAGACAGCACGGTGAGGCTGTGGTCCCTCACCCCCCTCATCTCCCCTCTGCTGCTCAACATCCTCACCGAGCGGCCCTGGGAGAAGGTCATCGGCAACACGGGTCAGAACCTCCTGAGCTGCTGACTGGACCTGCTGGTCGCTCTGACTTCCCATCCAACCCGCTGTGTTTCCTCCACAGACACCGCCATGGTTCCCGGTTCGCCGCCGCTGCTTTGTGGAAAAGTTTCCCGAGACGTCAAGCAGGAGCTGGACAAGCTGAGCGTGGACGTCCGGGCCAAGAAGCTCCGCTGGTTCTCCGAGTGCTTCTCGGTAACTATTCCCTGAATGTTTGCTGACCGTTGGTGGTGGTTCGGGACGTTTATGATACCAGATCTTTGGCTTTCTAACCCCGAAACCCGTCATTAGGGGGGTTTGTTAGGAAGATGTGGGCCACCATTTAGCTCAATGAGTTAAGACGATACCACACAGGCTCAGGTCTTTAGCAGCGCTCATGGGTTCGAGTCCAGCTTAAGACCATTTTCTACATGTCAGTGTCCTCTCTGTCTACCCCTGGTCTCACTCTGTCTCTGGCAATAAAAGGAGCAAGTAGCTGGAGATACATCCAGCATGGAGGAACATCTAGTAGCCGGAGATACGTCCAGCATGGTGGAACGTCTAGTAGCCGGAGATACATCCAGCGTGGAGGAACATCTAGTAGCTGGAGATACATCCAGCATGGAGGAACATCTAGTAGCTGGAGATACATTCAGCATGGAGGAACATCTAGTAGCTGGAGATGCATCCAGCATGGAGGAACATCTAGTAGCTGGAGATACATCCAGCATGGAGGAACATCTAGTAGCTGGAGATACATCCAGCATGGAGGAACATCTAGTAGCTGGAGATACATCCAGCATGGAGGAACATCTAGTAGCTGGAGATGCATCCAGCATGGAGGAACATCTAGTAGCTGGAGATGCATCCAGCATGGAGGAACATCTAGTAGCTGGAGATGCATCCAGCATGGAGGAACATCTAGTAGCTGGAGATGCATCCAGCATGGAGGAACATCTAGTAGCTGGAGATGCATCCAGCATGGAGGAACATCTAGTAGCTGGAGATGCATCCAGCATGGAGGAACATCTAGTAGCTGGAGATACATCCAGCATGGAGGAACATCTAGTAGCTGGAGATACATCCAGCATGGAGGAACATCTAGTAGCTGGCGATACATCCAGCATGGAGGAACATCTAGTAGCTGGAGATACATCCAGCATGGAGGAACATCTAGTAGCTGGAGATACATCCAGCATGGAGGAATATCTAGTAGCTGGAGATACATCCAGCATGGAGGAACATCTAGTAGCTGGAGATACATCCAGCATGGAGGAACATCTAGTAGCTGGAGACACATCCAGCATGGAGGAACATCTAGTAGCTGGAGACACATCCAGCATGGAGGAACATCTAGTAGCTGGAGATACATCCAACATGGAGGAACATCTAGTAGCTGGAGATACATCCAGCATGGAGGAACATCTAGTAGCTGGAGATACATCCAGCATAGAGGAACGTCTGGTAGCTGGAGATACATCCAGCATGGAGGAACATCTAGTAGCTGGAGATACATCCAGCATGGAGGAACATCTAGTAGCTGGAGATACATCCAGCATGGAGGAACATCTAGTAGCTGGAGATACATCCAGCATGGAGGAACATCTAGTAGCTGGAGATACATCCAGCACAGAGGAACATCTAGTAGCTGGAGATACATCCAGCATGGTGGAACATCTAGTAGCTGGAGATACATCCAGCATGGAGGAACATCTAGTAGCTGGAGATACATCCAGCATGGAGGAACATCTAGTAGCTGGAGATACATCCAGCATGGAGGAACGTCTAGTAGCTGGAGATACATCCAGCATGGAGGAACATCTAGTAGCTGGAGATGCATCCAGCACGGAAGAACATCTAGTAGCTGGAGATGCATCCAGCATGGAGGAACATCTAGTAGCTGGAGATACATCCAGCATGGAGGAACATCTAGTAGCTGGAGATACATCCAGCATGGAGGAACATCTAGTAGCTGGAGATACATCCAGCATGGAGGAACATCTAGTAGCTGGAGAAGGTAGAACACGTCTACAGTCATTAGGTTAAAACACTGTGTGTCTAAAGGTCCTGGTTTCCCTCATAACTCGGCAGAACTGAGCTTTAATTGTACATTTTTAAACGCTTTGGATCCAGATTTATTCCTCTTGTCCTTCAAAGGTCCACTAAGGATCATGACCGCATGTTGTTCTGACGTGTTTAACCAGCATGTTGGCGTGTTGAGGCCCACTGCTGACATGTTGACAGATCCACTAATAAACACAGTCCAAGAGCTTTTAGGTCCAAACATTAGAACCATGGAACCATGTGTCATGTTACATGTCTGACTATGATGCTGACCTTCTGAGTCACACGTCTGACATGACGAACAGCAGAGATGCCTTTACATCCGTGTTATGTCCTCCAGAAACCAGCTCCAGATCAACCACGTGGTCGTTTTAACACGTCTGACCTGCATAGTGACTTCATGAGTCCAAATCCTGACTTCATTAATCCACATGTTCACATTCACCGCTCCTCCATCAGCGTTTCCACAGACATAGAGATGGAAAAACCTGAAGGTAGAGACAGACAGGTACGGGAGGGACGACACCTGTCTGTCTGTATCTGTCTGTCTGTATCTGTCTGTATCTGTCTGTCTGTCTGTATCTGTCTGTATCTGTCTGTCTGTATCTGTCTGTCTGTATCTGTCTGTCTGTCTGTATCTGTCTGTCTGTATCTGTCTGTCTGTCTGAATCTGTCTGTCTGTCTGTATCTGTCTGTCTGTATCTGTCTGTCTTTATCTGTCTGTCTTTATCTGTCTGTCTGTCTGTATCTGTCTGTCTTTATCTGTCTGTCTGTCTGTCTGTATCTGTCTGTCTGTATCTGTCTGTCTGTCTGTATCTGTCTGTCTGTCTGTATCTGTCTGTATCTGTCTGTCTGTCTGTATCTGTCTGTCTTTATCTGTCTGTCTGTCTGTCTGTATCTGTCTGTCTCTCTGTATCTGTCTGTCTGTCTGTCTGTCTGTATCTGTCTGTCTGTATCTGTCTGTCTGTCTGTATCTGTCTGTCTGTATCTGTCTGTCTCTCTGTATCTGTCTGTCTGTCTGTATCTGTCTGTCTTTATCTGTCTGTATCTGTCTGTCTGTATCTGTCTGTCTGTCTTTATCTGTCTGTCTGTCTGTCTTTATCTGTCTGTCTCTCTGCCTCATTCAGCTGTTCTCTTATTAAATTCCTTTGTACTGGGAGGCTTTTCACTCCACCAGCTGCCACCTCGCTGTGAGCTCAGTGTGTCGCTAAAACACACACACACACACACACACACACACATAAAGTTTGTTTTGTGTCAACTCCTGCACGTGTGTGTGTGTGTGTGTGTGTGTGTGTGTGTGCATTAAGCTAACATAGCTATTAGCTTTGATAGCAGTGGCCCTCCCATATGGCGAGCTAGCGCTGCTCTTTAATGTAGCATAGCATGGCCCTGATGTTGCTATGGCTCCAGCGGTGCCTCCCCTCCCTCCTCCTCACCCCTCCTCACCCCCCTCCATCCCCGCTGCCATTTAGCTCTCCCTTCCACGGCGCCACATGCCGCCGCGACCTTGGCGTTTTCCAGCGGCACGCCCGCTGCCATCTGCAGGCAGCAGGCTTGGGCAGTAAAGCATCGCGACCCCGAGTTTTTTGGGCCCCGTTACGCCTCCGCCAGGGGCCCCGGCCAGATGGCACTACCCACTAAGAGGGGTTTTACTGCGGGGCTGAAGGAAGACGACTGCGGGCAGGCAGAGGATGAACTCCCCCCTCCTCCTCCTGCATGGAGCTGCCAAGTCTCAGCTCCGCTCGCCTCCAAAACGCAGCCGCTTCAATATTTCAGTCATGATTATCCTGCAGCAGATGATCCGCTAGCAGCCAGAAGGGCAGAGAGGAGGACCGCCGCCCTGCCCAGAACCCACTGCTGCTCCCCAGTCTGCAGCTTCACCAACACGACAGGTGAGAGGAGCTTCACTCACAAACACATTCAGAGATAAACCAGCTGTCTGAGCTATCTGACAGAGAAACCACACAGCTGCATCCTGAAGAATCCAAACCGTACTTTACTAATCAGGACAGTGAACTCACCTGCATGCTCACCTCTGTAAACTCACCTGCATGCTCACCTCAGTAAACTCACCTGCATGCTCACCTCAGTAAACTCACCTGCATGCTCACCTCAGTAAACTCACCTGCATGCTCACCTCAGTAAACTCACCTGCATGCTCACCTCTGACCTCTGTGGAGCTTCAGCTAAACAACCTGCTGCAACACAGTGATCAACACTACAGAGCACAACGAACTCACTGAGAGTCGACGAGCGGAGAGAAGCTCCAGGAGCCGATGGACAGACGAACCCTTCAGGACCAGTTCTACTGAAACCGTGTTCAACCAGCAGACTGAGTCCAACATCCACCACAGCAGCAGAGAGCTGGTGGTCTGTCTGGACGTCACCAGGTAAACAGGAACCATCAGACCAGAGCTTTTATCACGTGGCAGAACCGACTGCTCAGAATGTTATAAACACGCATTTAATACTCAGTAGAAATAAGACGACACTGTAAGAAGGAGAGAAAACTGGAAGCAAGGAGAAAATAAACAAACTGTAAATATCAGTGACATTAAATTCAGCACCACAGAGCAGTTTAATAATCTAACATCAGATCAGCCCTCGTTAAAATGCTGCTGTTTGATGAGGGCCTTATTTACAGTCAACATGTAGTTTAACACATTCATCTGTGACTTTACTACATTTGATCTGTAATTAAACAGATAAATGTTTAATTACAAGTTAAGAAAAAGAAAATATATATTTTACTGATTTAAATACCACAGAAATAGTGAAATAGTGTCACCTAAACGTCAAATATTGTGAAAGAACGAATTATTTTTTGTAAAAATTGATTTTTGACTATTTTATTTACTTCTTTAAGTCAACATGTAAATTAATTTTTTTTACTAGATATTATCTGTAATTAACAAAACTAGAAAAACCTGTAAATTAACTATTTATTTATTTATTTACCATTTTTCAATCCTCAATATTCATAAATGTTCTTCCACATAACGGCAAATGTCTCTGAAATAATTATTTTATTATTGGATTTAAATTTACAGCAAAACCTTGTAAAAGAAAAGATTACTTTTGGTAAAATTAGACTTTTAATTACTTAGAAAAGACAGTTTTGGTCATTATTGTTGTTGTTTTTTGTTTGTTTCCTAGTCAACGTGTAAATTAACACTGTTTTCTGTGATTTTATGAGATATTATTTGAAACTTACCTAAACTGGAAAATCAGCAAAAGCAAATGTCTGTAAAATAAAGTTTTGTAGATTTAAATACAGTAAAAACTGTAATTTTACGGCTAAACTTAATTTACCAAAGCAGGTAAAACTGTTAAAGACCTGTAAACGTTTGAAATTACACTGACTTTGTTTACAGCTCGTGTGCAGACATGCAGCTTCATCATCAGCTGTTACTGAGACACCTCTGGGCTGTTAGCTCGTGGCTAACGGCTAACACATCCCAGTGAGAAATAGCAGTTAGCATTGTGTTAAACTAGCATTATGCTAGTCCAAAAGCTAGCGTGTGTTGATTCACATTTCATTCACTTACTCACTAATCTGGTTTATTTAGTCTTAATTCACCTGGAAATGCAGATGAACTCTGGATGTGAGATAAACTCTGCGTCCGTTTGATTCGTCTCATTCCTATTTAAACCTTCCACCTCTGCAGGATCAATAAAGGTCATCGGATCGATCGCTCCAACATTTATTTATCCGGATATTTTGCTGAATAAAAATGATTTACCTCCAGTGTCTGCCTCAGCTCCACTCTCATCTCACTCCGCCGTTTTATTTTGTTATGTCTCTGCATTTTAAAAACTCTTATTTTGGAGGGTCTCTATTGATTTGAGATGTTTTAATGGATGCTGAGGAAAACCTTTGTTAAGATGCTTCATGCAGCTGAACTCAGAGCAAACACACACACACACAGACACACACACACACCGACACACACACACACACACACACACACCGACACACACACACACACACACAGTCTGTCATTAGTGTCTGTCAGCAGGCGGATCAGCTGAGAGAAAAATAAGAAAACTGTGCTGGTGGTCAGGAGGAAAATCAATACGTCCATCTTTACTGTATGGAGGGGAGGGGGGGAGGAGGGGGAGGAGGGGGGAGGGGGAGGAGGGGAGACGAGGAAGAGGAGGTGGAAAGGAGGAAGAGAGGATTCTGGGTAAACCCTGTCTTCAAATTACCTCGAAAAAACAACAAAAATATCATTATCACTGTTGGTGTGTGTGTTTGAGTGTGTGTGTGTTTCAGTGCACGAGTGTGTACATGCGTGTGTGTACTTCCCTCTATTAATGTGTATTATTGTTACAACGAGCAAATATTTACAGATCTTCAAAATAAAATCAATAGACGTGTGCTGCTGGTAGCGACGGGTGAATGTTTACAGATTTAAAATCAATCAGCCTGATCGATCAGATGGGACTAAACTTGAACTGATTGAGTGTGCACGTGTTTGTGTCGTTAATTTCAGTGCATGAGTGTGCACATGCATGTGTGTATTTTCCACTATATGTGTGTGTATTATTAACAACAGGTGAACGTTCAGACTTTCAAAATAAAATCTAACTAATCAATCACATGGAACTAAATCAACTCGAATTGATCGTGTGTGTGTGTGTGTGTGTGTGTGTGTGTGTGTTGGCATATTTCAGTGCATGAGTGTGTACATGCATGTGTGTATTTTCTACTATAAATGTGTATTATCCGTTACAACAGTAGTATATATATATATATATATATACAGCCTTTCTCTATTAAATCAATCAACTGATCGATCAAATAGAACTGAATAAACTTCAATTGATTGTGTATCTGTGTGTGTGTTTGTGTGTCAGTACATGTCAGTGCATGTGTGTGTACAATCATGTGTGTATTTTATTTTCCACTAAATGTGTATTAATGTAAACAATAATTACAGATTTTTGATATAAAATCAATCAAACTGATCGATCAGATGGGACTGAATTACCTTGAGCTGACTGTGTAGATCAGTGTGTATTTCACTGCACGAGTGTGTACATGCATGTGTGTATTCTCCACTGTAAATGTCTATTATTGTCATGTTACATGGGGTGAATGTTTACATATCGTTGTCTTAAAATCAATCAAGTGATCGGTAAAATAGGACTGAATGGACTTGAATTGATTGTGTGTGTGTGTGTGTGTGTGTGTGTGTTTGTGTTTGAAGGACACACACACAGACGTGCACACACACATGCACTGATCCTGGTGATCAGTTTCCAACACAACGTCTTTGTCCAGACGGGAGGTCAACAAATCCTGTCAGCTCATCCGACTGTGTGTAAAGATGTGAGTTGTTGTGTATTAGTGTGTATGTGTGTGTGGTACGTGTGTGTGTGGTGTGTGTGTGGTATGTATGTGTGTGTGTGGTATGTATGTGTGTGGTGTGTGTGTGGTACGTGTGTGTGTGGTATGTACGTGTGTGTGTGTGTGTGTGTGTGTGGGTTCATCTGAGGGCTATTAGCCTCCACGTTAGCTCCCGTTAGCGTCTCATCTCCATCTCATAGAGAATAAATAAAGAAGACTTTATTCCTCAGATTCACCCAAAAGAACAGGAGGGGGGAGGAACAGGGGGGAGGAACAGGGGGGAGGAACAGGGGGAGGGGGGAGGCAATGAAGAAAAAAACGCAGAAGAAGAAAATCTCCAATTCATTGAGATCAAGTCAATAACACTGTAATATTTATGAAGGCTGGAAGCCAGGCTGCCCTAAAACCCAAACTCCAGCAATCCTGAATTATAAATTGGTATTGATTTGTGTTGTGGGTGAGTGAGCTGCAGAGTGTGTGTGTGTGTGTGTGTGTGTGTGTGTGTGTGTGTGTGTGTGTGTGTGTGTGTGTGTGTGTGTGTGTGCAGCAGCAGGATGCAGCTCTGCTCAGCTGCTCGATTGTTTTCACGCTTTCACAGGAAAAAAATAAATAAAGAAAGAAATTGTGGAGCTGCTTGTTTGGCAACAGTTTGGAAGGGCGAGGGAGGAGGAGGAGGTGAAGCTGTGTGTGTGCACCTGAGCTCAGGTGTGTGAGTCTCCGTCACGTCTGTGTGTGCACAGGTCGGAGTAAAGTTCGACCTGCTGGAAGCTCAACGTTGACTTCCTAAACGCTGGATGTGACCTTCATCCGTCCAGCGGTCGTCCCCATACAGAAGTCCCTTCAGTATTCCTGAGATTTTACTGCGCTGCAGTTGTTTGCTTGTTGTTGTGTTTGTGTGTTTGCTGTCTGTACCTGAGCTCAGGTGTGTGAGTCTTAGTCACATCAGTGTGTAAATGTTGGAAGCTCAGTGCTAACTTCCTAAAAGCAGAATGTGACCTTCATGTGGCCTCCATCAGCCAGAAGCAGCCTTCAGCCCCATACAGAACTCCATTCAGTTTTCATGCGATTTTAAAGCTCTTTGGCTGTTTTCACCCCAGCTCAAGGACATGATGATGATGATGATGATGATGATGATGATGATGATGATGATAAACCTGGTTTGTGTTTCCATGTTGGACCACTAGGCTGAGAGCTGCTGCTGAAACAGTGACTGTAGATCTGACGTGTTAAACTGTGCGTGTCGTTGAACCAGTGACTGGTGTATTTGGTTTATGTCTGGTTGGAGTCCGTTCAGACGGCGGTTAGTGTCTGGATTATTTCTGGTCTGTTTCTGGATCATTCAGTGAGGTTCTACTTAGTCTCTGGACTGTTGTCGGTTAGTTTGTTCTGGTTGGTTTGTTTCTGGGTCAGTTTGTAAAATAAAAACCTTTAAAAACAGTTTTAACTCTAATATATTGAACAGATCTGACCTGTTTAGTTAAAATACAGAGTAAAATCACAGAAACTGCAGATTTACATACTAAATAATGTGGACAGAAAAATCCACAGTTCAGTTTGTATTTAAATCCCCAAATCAAACAAACAACAACATAAACATTATTTTAAGGACGTCTGCAGAGATTCAAAGTTTGAAAACGGAACATCTGTTTTTAATTATTATTATTTATGTCTGAAAAAGAATTTTAAAGGCAGAAATTATAAATAATATCCACATATATATATTTTTAAATTCATGAATAGTAATCAGTTGTTTTACAACATTTGGCTGTAAAAATTTTTTTTCACTGTATTTTAATCTGCACAAAAATATGATTATTATTATAAACAGATCGCTTTTAATGTTTACCTGTTCACACTTTTATACCTGATTTTATTTTTATTTGTTTGCTTCTGTATTTATTATTTGCCTCTAAAGTGTCTTTGAGTGCCCAGAAAAGCGCGATACAGATATGGCGACCTATATTATAAATTATAAAAATTATATATATCTATAAATATTAAATAAAATGTTATCTATTTATTTAATTTATTCATTTATTTAATTTTAAATTATAAGATTAAATAAAATTAAATAAATAAATATAAATTAAAATAAATTATACAAGAATTATAATAATATTTATTAACACGATACAAATAAAATGTACTATTATCATTATTACTATTATTATTATTATTATTATTATTATTATTATTTATCATGATTATTATTACTATTATCATGATTATTATTACTATTATTATTACTATTATTATTATTATTATTATTATTATTATTATTATTATTATTATTTATCATGATTATTATTACTATTATCATGATTATTATTACTATTATTATTACTATTATTATTATTATTATTATTATTATTATTATTATTATTATTATTTATCATGATTATTATTACTATTATTACTATTATTACTATTATTATTATTATTATTATTATTATTATTATTATTATTATTATTTATCATTATTATTATTACTATTATTATTATTATTATTTATCATTATTATTATTACTATTATTATTATTATTATTACCTGTATTTGCTCCTTCCAGATGATGGATCTCGTGTTGTTTTTACCGTGTAATGTGGGTCAGAGCTGCTCTCCTGCTGTATGAAGGACTGGATGATGGTAGTTGATAAATAACATTTAAACATGTTCCTGGTTTTGTTAAACTACAGATGACATCTGGTAAACAACAGCAGTAAATATAAACATAAACATAAACACTGATCACAGCTCTACAGTCTGCTGTCACATGTCTGCTGTAAATAAACACGTGTGTGTATTTCTACACGTCTGAACGCTGCAGCGTGTTCATCCTCTGCTATGGTTCTGGTTCTTCAGACGCTCCAACCCGACCCCCCAGAACCTGTTCTGGTCGTTATGTAACCCGAACCCTCCTCTCTCCTCCCCGGCGACCTCCCCCCTCCCCTCCCCCTCCCCTCCCCCACCGTATCACATCCCTCCATCTTTATATAGAAATCAATACCCTCTTAATCTGCCCCCCACCCGCCCCCCGTCTCCCCCACAACTGTCTCATTCTCACCCCTGCATCACCTCCTCCTCCCCCCCCCACCTGTCCATCTACACCTCCTGCCTCACCCTCCTCACCCGCCTCCCCACCCCTCTTCCTGCTGTCGTCGTGTCTGGACTCGCCCGCCTCACATTTCACTCTTCACACCGCAAAGACACACACACACACACACACACACACACACACACACACACACACACACACACACACACTCTTGTTTATTTATTTATCTTCAGGCTCTGTTTCTCTGTTTCTGCTCCACTTTGGTTTTTCTGTCTTCTCTGAGGTTAAACTCTCCAAACACACGAGTTTAGTTTCTGTTCTTTGAAACAACAGAATAAAAATCGGATCGTTTTCATTCCTTAAAGTCGGATTTCCTCCTGATTCGCCTGTTTGAAGCTGGTTTACAGCAACATCTGTCCTGATCAACTCAAACCTGACAAACATTTACCAGCATCTCCACCAGACTTCTGACGTCTGTCTGCACCAAACGAACAGGAACAGTAAAATCACAGTTAACATGGACAATTGGCAGCTTTTAATCCCAGTTAGCTGAAATTTACACCTGGAAAACAGAATTATGATGCATGACTGGAAGAACCTGAAACTGAAGACCTTCCACAGGTAAAACAGAACATTTTAAAGCTCACTGTCTTGATGTTTTCTTTTTGGTTTGTCTACAAAATGTCAGGAAACAGAGAGAAACATTCTCCAGGCTCCAGGTTTGAACTTTACATGTGTGGTTTAGTTTAAAAACGCCAACAGAATAAATGATCAGGACGTGTTGATCACATTATTTCCTGCTGGTTTCCATCAAATCAAGACCTCAGCATGAACATTTGCCAGCATCTCCACAGTTTATCTGCAGGAAATAAAGTGAAATACAAGGAAATCAGAGCCGACGCGAACAAATCCGGCTGCTTTTAACTACAGTTTGCTTTAAAAGTTCTGACCGGACAACAGAAACAACACATGACTGTAATTACCATCAAATCCAAGAGCTTCTACGATTAAAACGGATATTTAAGGCTTCATGACGGCCTTTTGTTGGCTTTCATAACCCATGAAGAACACATGTCGGCACAACAAGGCTGCGAGACGTCATTATTGTCATTATTTATGAATCCACCAGGTATTTTATGGAAGCATCGATGATGTTCAGTCTGAAAACTCCCAGGAGTCAGATACGTGGTTGAGTCCAATCAAGACAAAGAAACACTGTTGACTATCACAGAAAATAATTACAACACCAGCAGTAACTGGGCTTTTTAGTGTATTAGCCAGAAACATTTCCTTAAAGCTGATTAATAGATGGTCTAAACAGAGACAGAGGAGAGTTTCTGTTGATTAAATGAGTCGTTAATTGACTGTGATCCGCTGTGAATCACACTTCATGTCAACTTATGAAAATGTCCAGATTATAAGATTCATCCTAATAAACTATTAACCATCCAAAGAACTGTTGATTAACATAAACCTGGATTCTGCATCTCAAACCAGCAGCACAGATCAGGTGTGTGACGAGCTTCACGTCACACCTGAGTCAATTAAAAGGATTCAAACTAATTCATTCGTCTTGTTGTTGGACTTGTTAAACTATAACTTGGTTTCTATGCAGATTTAATCCTCTACAAAGCCGGTCTAAAACTCTCCCCGGCTCAATTTCCACGTCGCGGAAAAACAAAACATCTCAACGTCGGCCATTTTCAAAACCGTGCAGCCGAACGTCCTGCAGATAACCAGTCGTCCACATCGGGAGGAGCTGAATAAAGAACGTACAGACGGAGCCTCGAACCACCGACCAGCCTTCAGTCTGAGTTAATCAACCTCAGCTGACGGATTATAAAATCAACCTCCACTCGGTTTCACTCCAGACGCCTCTTCCTGCCCTCCTGGTTCTACGAAAGGATGTAAAAAAGAACACACGGAAAGAAAACGTGCCGATTTAAATGAATCCACACGTTAAATCTGACCTCACATCACGGTTTGTTCTAAAACCCTCCATTAAGACTGAAGTCATCTCGTTTTTAACGCCTCGATGATAAAATGAAGCTTGTTTCAGACATTTTAAGGCATTTTAAATATGCTGAATAAACATTTCTGTATCCATTAATCTACCAGGTATTTATAGAATAATCGGCTCAGCGTTCAGCCTAAAAACTGTCATAAAATAATAAAAAGTGAAAATATTTTCCAGATTTTAAGGCGTCGGCTTCAAAGATTTTTAAAAAAGCTGTGAATTTTGGGTGTTTTGCTTTAATATTTACCTAAAAACCTCTGATATGTTGTCAGAGTAGCGACAGACGAACGTTTAGTTGATTAAATTTTCCATTTATCGACTTTGTTTGCTGAGATTTCCTCTGAATAGACATAAAGGTGGTTTGTAGACATTTAAAGGCTCCACAGCTGCATTTCTTTACTTCTTTTAAATATGTGGATCGCCCATTTCTCTACATTAGAGCTGCAATTTGCACAATTAATCCTCCAGTTGTGTTGTTAAGTAATCGACTGACAGCAGCCACTGAAGGACTCATGTCTGCATGTAGCTGTGAATTTCTGTCGTATCTGTTTGAATCTTTACCTCAAAACATCGTCAGGTGAGTGTTTCTGTCATTTAAATGATCTATTGATCGACTTTGCTTCGTTTTATGCTGCGTTTTGCCGCTGCCAGCCCAACGTTGTGCTGCCGTATCGGACGACCGTGAAGGAAGAACCTTTAAAAGGCGACCCGGAGGAAGAAGACGAGTCCAACCGCCGCTGGAGATCAAATACAGACATGAAGACGGAGAAGTTGGAGTTAAGATGGAGCAGGAGACGCTCTGGTAGCACGGCTGCTGCTGGATGGACGACGCACACACACACACACACACACACACAATAACACGAACACACTGATGAACACACACTGATGAACACACACTCCCCTCCCCCACATCTGCTGGCGAAGCAGGAGCCCACGGATGGTCGTCCTTAATTAGCCACACCGCTCTCATATTCCTGATTAAACCGCTGTGTGTGTGTGTGTGTGTGTGTGTGTGTGTGTGTGTGTGTGATGGAAGGTTATCAGTGCATCCTTAATTGGGAAAAACACTCGAGTGATTAACGGGAGAGAGAGGGGCGAGCGAGCCTGAGAACGAGTGCGTCTGAGAGAGAGAGAGAGAAGTTAGTGATCAGAGCAGGTTGTTGTTGTTGTTGATGTTCTCAATCCTGAAGGTTCTGACTGGCAACAGTCTGAGAACGCTTCTGCAACGCAACCGACCTTCACCACCAGAACGCATCCAGAAACACCTGCCGACAGGTGTGCTGCTGCCCCTGTGGGCCGGTCAGGGACAGTTGGTTTACTGCAGTCAGTTGGTTTGTCCCAGTTTGGATCAGTTAGTATGTTCCAGATCAACTGGTCTGTTTAGGTCTGGGTTAGTTGGTATGATCCAGTCTGGGTCACTTGGTTTGTCCCAGGTCAGTTGGTTTGTTCCAGTTTGGATCAGTTGTTCTGGTCCAGTCAGGGTCAGTTGGTACGTCCCAGTCTGCATCTGGGCTCCTACAGAAAGCAGCAGCAGTGGATGCTGGATGTGATCAGGAGGATCAGCGATCAATAACTTTCCTCTCACGCTGATCATGGAGGGGGCGGGGCTTCTGACAGGAGGACATGCGTGTGCGTTTCCACACGTGTGCTGCTGGGCCTTCATCCCCGCATGCAGCTGTGAGCAGAGCGTGTGCAGATTAACAAGGTGATTTGCCCTGAGGGGGTGAGGTGCATGCTGGGAAGGGGGCTCCCAAAGTTCCCATGATGCCCTGGTGGGCTCCACCCTGCCTGGGGGGGCGGGGGGCGACTCCAGCTGGGCGCCGCTGGGTGTTGACACCGAGACGCTAACGAAGCTGCAGGCGGTGATGTAATCACATCAATCCAATTAGGAGTCGCCAGGAAGTGGGAACCAGCCGATGGAGGTTTAATCGACCAATGAGACGAGGACGTAACTCGACACCGAGGTGTGGTGATGCGTTCAGGGACAGAAATCATGTCTGCTGAGAACGATGTCATGGTCTCTGCTGTTCACTGTGAACACGGAGGTTCATTTTCCACTGTGATATAAATCCTGCAACCATGAAGGGCAGAGAACTGGAACCACTGTTTTATAATAAATAAATAACTAGTATTTTATATTTTCACTGTAGATCTTTAAACATTTACTGTTTGTTTTAATTCTGTGGGTCTTTGTTTAAGAGTCATTTAACATCAGTCACAGTTCAAGATGTCATATTTTCAGTTTTATTACTAAGACAGTCCTTACAGTCCTCATACTATAAACTTAGAGCTAAATAAACCTACTGTATTTTAATCAGCATTTTAGGGAAACTTTATTAACATTTCTGTAGTTAAGTGATTTTATTACATTAATCATGTTTAAGCCACATTTTCAGAGTTTGTTTTTATTTCACCACATTTAAAAAGATTTTTTAGACTTTCATAATTTCTTTTAATCCATGTTAATATTACAGGATTCCACCATTTTAAAGATATTTTTGGCGCCAGTTTTCTAGTTTTTCTTTTTTTAAATTTTACTCTATTTTTTTAAAAGATTTTTTTCCTGGCAAGAAGGGCGACCCATTAAATTATTATTATTTTTGATTTTACAGTTTCTTCTGTCACAGCATTCTTCTCTGACCGTCTTTCTGACAGATCTTCACACTTTTTTTTTTAACAATACAACATTTTTAATTTTTTTTTAATGCCGAATTTCTTTTTATTTTCTTCTTAATTTTTTTTTAATCCAGATTTTTTAGTGCACAATTCTTCATTTATTATTTCTGGCAGCCAGGGTGACAGATTTTTTTTAACATCTTTTAAAGCACCGTTTTAACGTGTTGTTTTTTTGCCACATTTTTACAGATTTTTCTGTTGTATTTTTATTTTTTTGCATTTTTGTTCTCAGTTTCTTTCACTGATCTTTCAACTCAGCTTTGTAATCATAACTCAGAGTAACAAGCAGGAAGTCCTGTTAGTCTGAACGAGGAGCTGAGGAAGCTCCTCTCCAGGTTTCTATTCACCATCAGGCTGCATCTGTTCTAATGAAGGAACCTAAGTGGGACCAGTGAGACCTGAACCAGCTGGATGGATGTGGACTCACCGGGCCGCTGAACATTTCTCCCTGGAGGCCTGGAGCAGCCCTGAGGGCCCCGCCGGCGGCCCCAGGGCCCGATGGAGACCCCAGACAGGTGGAGGTCTGACGGGTTTGATGCCGGACAGTTTGTGAGGAAGGACGTTCGTCATTCCTCCGTTTTCATCCTGGCTGCTCGCCTCCGTCACACAAAGTAAACAAGTCTAAAAACAGGACTCGCTCTTGACCTCAGGCCTCGCTTAAACTCAGAATCTGCTCTAGAAGTTTCCACGTCCCTCGATCCAGTTAAACACAGAGAAACTGAAAGGGCTGAAAATCCTGCTGACTAGAAATAAACCACCACGTCCAGATCATCACACTGGGTTAATCAATCAATCAATAACACATCAATCACCAACTATTCTGATTATCAACTACAGAAAAAACAAGCAGCTTCTTAAACGTGAACATTTTCTAGTTTCTATCCTCTGTGACAACAAACTGAACATCTTTGGACGTTTGATCCACAGGTTTTATAATCTTCTGACGTTTCAGAGACAAACATCTGATTGATTCATCCAGAAAACGATGAACAGAATCTGGAGCTGCAGCCCAGAAATGTCAGTTATCACAGAAGAAATGCTTCCAGGAGCCCAAACAGAGCATTTATTAGGGCCAAAACACTGGAAACCACCGCTTAAATCTTACTGTTGTGTTTTATTTCTCAGGGGTTTCATGTAAAATCTTGTAGTGTTGAATTATAAAGACTCATTAGCTGGAAATGCTTTTGTAAAGATCATCACAGGCGTCTGAGATGTGACCCGAGATCCAACAAGGGGGCAGAGTTTCTGCTAAAATGCTAGCTCCAGCGCTACAGAAGTGTGGCGTTACAAGGAGCATACAGAGGCGTAAATTTAAAATATTACAGGCAGCTGAGACGTTACCAGAAGCCCCAGCAAGGCTTCCTGCAGCCAGAAGCTCCAGATGAATCCTCATATCTGGTTTAAATCAAAGGAGGAGCTTCAGGAAAACCTCCGTCAGCTGTTGGATAAATATAACGCAGCATAAAGACGGTACCTTCTCTGGATGTAGAAACGCTCAGGTGAAAATGAACAGAAAATAAAACCACAAACAGACGTGGCCGGTTTAAAGAGTTGATGAGTTTATCTGGTGATCTCAGTCTGTTAGTGCAGCCTCTCTAAGATGTCCGACCGGCTCGTGTTGTGTTTGAGGTCTGCAGCAGAGAAGTGATGCGTCCTCCGAAGTGGTGGAAACGCTGCTGTGAATAATTCAGTCTGAGCACCGGGCCACCTGCTGCAGCGACGGACCAGCATCTATATTTTACCACCGCAGGAACACAAACTCAACCCAAAGCCAGGCCAGAGGCACGACACCGACGTCCCCTCTGCTCTCTAAAATCAACAACGCCGTCGCCTCCGATGGAAAAGGAATCAACAGAAACTAAAAGAAGAACGTGGATAAATCCTCCTTCAGTTCTTCCAGTTAAATTAAACAACCTGACAGCAGAGTGAGGATATTCTCATGTTCAACAGGAATGTAATTAACCACATTAAACGTCTTTAAATGATCACTTCTGCTCCTCTCGCTGTTTATTTCTCGTCTTCTTTGCTGTTGTTTTCTGTCCTTCCCCTCCCTCCACCTGACCTTGTTCGGTTTATCTCACATTACTCCGCTACCTGCAGTATTCATCTAATTTATTCAGCCAGAAGTGGAGTTCATTAGACCGACGCTGAAATCTGCCGCCCTGCCTCGGTCTGTGTACGAGCTGTGAATCCCATGAAGGAATTAAAGTAAAGAGGAAGTGAACAGACGAGCTGGCAGCTTTTATCAGCCTGGTTTTCAGCTGTCCAACGGTCTTTGAACTGCTCATCTCTGACGAGTCGTTCTGTTGGAGGAGAACTAAACCAGACCTGACCTTATTATTGTGATCAATAACTTTATTCCATGTGGAGTGTTTTTAAAATTGTCAGAAATAAAGCATCTGCTCCAACTAGGTTCTGTAAAAAAGTAAAAATTCTGAGCTCCTCGGGGAAAATGACAAGTCCTGAGTGACTCTAACGTGACAAACGGGTTTCAGCTGAACTGTGTCTGAGGGAGAGGGAGGAAAGAAGACCAAATAATAATAAGAAGAAGAAGAACAACAAGAATAGGAAGAAGAAGAAGAAGAACAGGAAATAGAAGAAGAAGAACAGGAAGTAGAAGAAGAAGAAGAACAGGAGGGGAGAAGAAGAAGAAGAACAGGAAGGAGAAGAAGAAGAAGAACAGGAAGGAGAAGAAGAAGAAGAACAGGAAGAAGAACAGGAAGAAAAACAGGAAGGAGAAGAAGAAGAACAGCAAGGAGAAGAAGAAGAAGAACAGGAAGGAGAAGACGAATCAGCAGCAGAGGTTCAGATATTCTCCTGTTTAGGTCTATAAACTGTGGATCCTACATTTCCCATAATGCACCTGAAACACGCCTCACCGTCTGGTGTGTTTATATGATCTGACACCCAGACTTTGGCTAAAACACCTGACTGGAGATTTAAACATTTCTCCTGAGTGAACTCCTCAGAGTCAGCTGAGCTCATATTACCCATGATGCATTGCCCCATTAGACTCCATTATTGCTTCTCCAACATCCACCATGAACCTGAGCTCCCGCCGCAGCGTGAACCACCTTTACCCAGAACCCCCTGCGGCGGCCTCCAGGACTTCCTCCCCCTCTGACCGGCTCTTCCTCACCCGTCCTCCCCCGCCTCCTCACCCCTCCGCCTCTCGCCCTCCTTTCAATCTCAGCCTCGCCCAGTAATGTCCTGCTTTTATTGTAAATCTATACTCTTAATCTGGCCGGCTCCGATGGGCCTCGCTCGGCCGATCAATACGCCACGATTGCTGGGAAGGGTCCGCCGGGGCAGATAACCACCACCACCACCACCACCACCCCCCCGTGGAGCCGGGCCCACTCCCACTCAGGGCTCCTCGTCTGCCGCTGACGGTTCAGCCCAACAGGAATAATTCACCAGGACCAGCTCTGGAGAGCAGAGAGCCGAGCAGAGAGTCGAGCAGATCCTCAGCCTCTGGTGGAGACGTCACGAGGCCCGACTGGTGGTCCAGGTTCAGATCCAGGTTCTGATCCAGGTTCAGATCCAGCTCCAGTCCACCAGCTCCTCCCCGGTTACGGTTCACCACAGCGTCTTAATATACACGGCTCTGAGGTTTTGTTGGGTTAATATCCAGGTTTTCTTTGTTCTGGTGTCTTAATATCGAGGTTTTGGATGTTTTGGTGCTTAATATCCATGTTTTTGACATATTGCTATGTTAATATTTAGGTTTTTGACATTTTGGTTTCTTAAAATTCAGGTTTTTGATGTTTTGAAGTGTTAACATCCACATTTTTGACTTTGTGGTACGTTAATATTCAGGTTTTCTTAGTTTTCATGTCTCAATATTGAGGTTTTTGAAGTTTTGGTTTGTTAAAATTCAGATTTTTGACGTTTTGAAGTGTAAATATCCTGTTTTTTGATATTACACTGTGTTAAAATCCTAATTGTTGATGTTCTAGTTCGTTAAAATTGTGCTTTTTGACAATTTGATGTATTAATTTCCAGGTTTTAGACATATTGGTTTGTTAAAATTCAGGTTTTTGACGTTTTGGTGCATTGATATTCATTTTTTAAACATTTTAGTGCCTTAATAAGGAGGTTTGTGATGTTTGGATGCATTAACATAAAGGCTTTGATGTTTTAGTTTAGTCAGTACTCTGGTTCTTCATGTTGTGGTGCGTTAATATCTCGTTCAGGCGTGTTAACATTCAGGGTTGTGAGGTTTTGGTACGTTAATCATGTCTTCGTGTCTTAATGTCCAGGTTTTGGATGTGCTGCCGTCTAAATGACTATATCCTGATGTCCTGGTGTACAGTTTTGTCCATGGATAGTTCTGAAGTGTCTCATCTCGTAGGTAAATAAATAAAGGTGTCAGAAGAAGTCGAGCAGAGCGGTGAGCTGACCGAGCCTCAGACCTTGAAGCGATGCTCTCCAGGTAGAAACAAAGCATGAAGCAGCGGTCGGAGGCTCTCAGGTGAAGTTATTCTGAACCTCCTCCTTAAATCAAAGCCTCTCTCCTCCAGCTCTGCAGCCTCGCCGGCATTTCAGCTCCCACGAGACGATAAAGCATCTTAACTGCAGGACGAAGACGCTGTGCAGGACTTTCTTTGTGCAAATGATGACGGATCCTCGGAGCGAGCAGAAGAAGTAAAAGCTGTTTAGAAGGAGACCACAGCCCTGCTCTGTCCTGAACCTCCCAGCCTCCACTTCCTCCTAAATCCCCTTAATGTGGTTCAGGTGGCAGCTGGAGGAGGCTCCTCCGTGTTTATCTGCCTCGGAGAGAGAGAGGGGGCTGATGGGACATGTAGTTGGAAATAAACAGTGAAGGAGGCAGGTAACAGGCTGGACAGGTGAGGACGCCTCCAGATAAACGTATCATCAGCTGTGATTGATCCGATCGATCACAGCGACACTCAGATCACCTGCTGCATTTACAGAATCCCAGACTCCAGGTTTACTACACCTGTGAAGGTTAATGACCACCATGACGTCCTCTTTAAACAGAGACAACAGTATTTAACACACGAGCAGCGCTGACTGAGATCACACTAAAGATACCGACTCAACGGCTGTTGGTCTGTTAACTGAATGTTTATAGAATTTAACTTGGATTTAAAGCTTTCATCTCTGCTTTTTTCTTTTATCTATTAAAAAAAATTACTTTATGGTTTTTAACTCTGGAAAAAAATCTGTAAACTGGGTGAAGAGACAGATAGAAATAAAACTCACTGCATTAATGAGTGAATTTAACATTTTAATCTTTAAAATAAACAGAAACTATTTGTGGGAAAAGCTTAAATATTCATTAACATGAGTTCAGTCACATCACGGATCTAAACTCCTGGTCTGTTTGAATGGTTTCATGTGTTTTCTGTGTCTAATTTTACTGATATGCTGACATTATAAAGCTAAATGGACCCGTTTCCTCTTTTAATTCAAACACTAAACATGTGAGATCAGTGTTTCCACGTCACACGGTTTCATTTACTACCGACTGTTAGAATATTATAGTTTAGTTTTACGTCACTCAGGTAAACTCTCCGTCCGGGTTCTGTGATCTGACTGATGCTCTCAGGTATTTCAAACGTTCTGTAAGGTTCCTGAACACCAGCTGACTCCAGAGAAGCCTCCCTGGCCTCCACCTGGGTGGACGTGGAGGTCGGGGGTCGTCCTCCATCACCTGAACCTCCGCTGATGACATCAAAGCTGAGACGGCGTTGGAGGAACCAGCGGCGCTGAGGGGGGTCGTGACCTCCATGTAAGGCTCCGCCATTAAAGCAGGAGGGTGATGGTCAGGCTGGGGGGCGGCGGCGCTGAAGAGGTGCGCTCTGGGTAATTAGAGCCGGGCCTCCTCGTACATTTTGACACTCTGCGGCAATTTATTGCCCCACTCGGGCAACTTGGCCACCCATCTAATTGCAATATTAGCGTGTAATAACGGCGCGGCTGCTGCGATCCGTCAGCGCCGCGTTCTGCTGCCTCGGCAGGATTTCGGCCATTAACCGGCAAACGGAGGAAACAAAGCGACCTCTGAGAGCAGCACCGGCCCACATTTATATTCACACACACAGGCTAGCCCGTTAGCGGCGGCCCGTTAGCGGCGGCCGGACGGGAGGCTGCAGCTCACAGCGGCGCTGCGTCGCATTCATCAGAGTCCATCTGCAGGCTGCAGCTTCCTAACTGAACCTGAACAGACCTGAAGGAGAGTCTGAGCCAGAAGCAGCAGCAGGTTTACATGGTGGTTCTAACCAACACGTCCATCTGATAACATTCTGCTGTTATTATCTGGTTTCCACATTTCTGGACAATAATGTTCCATTTATGACATTTTCAGACTCGGGTTTATGATTTTTTGGTACATAAACATTCTGGTTTCTCATAATTTGGTTAATTAATCTCCTTATTTTTGACTTTTTCTTGCTTTACTATTGTGGTTTTGACACTTTGACACTTTAATATTTTATTTTTTAACCATTTTGGTGCATTTTTATCCCATTTCTTAGCATTTTTATGCAATAATGTGTTTTTTTTCACAGTTTTGATGTTAATACTCAGGTTTTTGATGCTTGTTGACTTTCTGGTACATTCATATCAAAGTCTTAAACATTTTGGTGTGTTAATATCCAGAATTTAAACATAAATATTATAAATATTGGGGATTTTTTTACATTTCAGTGCATTAATATCTTGTTTTTTGACATCTGGGTACAATTATTATCCAGGTTTTGATGTTTTGGTGCATAAACATGACAGTTTTTTATATTTTTTTAAATAATATCCTTCTTTTTGACATTTTACTATGTTAATATCCAGGTTTTAACATTGTCTTGCAGTAATATTGTGGTTTTTGTTACTTTGACAGATTCATATTCTAGTTTTTAACATTTTGGTGTGTTATTATCCCATCTGTTGACATTTTGATGCATTAATACTCAGGTTTTTCATGTCATGGCACCGTACCCAGTTTTTTTCCTGTGATTTGGTTCATTAATGTATTTATTTTAATATTTTGTGAGGTTAATACTCAGGTTTTTGATGTTTGTTGACTTTCTGGTACATTCAAATCAAATTCCTAAACATTTTTTGTATTAAAATCCAGAATTTAAGCATTTTCCTGCTTTAATATTGAGTTTTTCTTACATTTTGGTAAATTAATGTTCTGGTTTTTGACATTTGGGTACAACAATCATCCAGGTTTTGATGTTTTGGTACATAAACATGACAGTTTTTCATATTTTTTTAGAATAATATCCTTCTTTTTGACTCTTTAGTGTGTTAATATCCAGGTTTTTGACATGTTTAAACCATAGCATCATGTTTTTGATGCATTAATATCCAGTTTTTTAATGTTTTTGATGCATTAATATCCAGTTTTTTAATGTTTTTGATGCATTAATATCCATTTTTTTAATGTTTTGGTGCATTAATATCCAGTTTCTTTATATTTTGATGCACTAACATCCTGATTCGAGATGTTTTTAGGATGTTGTTATGGAGAAACGGCTCAGATAATCACAGGTGACGGAGGCGTGAAGGGAAACAAGGAGGTAAAAGGAGGACGGGGCGGATAAAGCGGGCGTGTCGAGGTGATAAAACATGACAACCCCAAAGATCCCTCACAGCAGCGGGAACGAGAGCCTGTGATTTACTCCGGCGAGACGTGAATCCTCGGCGTTAAACTGCTTTACTGTAGCGACTGCAGCGACATCATTTGCATGATGGGTCACTAAAAACACACCAACCCTCCTCCATGTAGAGCCGGTGTGTGTGTTCCAGCCCGTCGGGTCACGGAGATAAATCTCTGCTTTTCTTAACAGCCGCTAAAATGCAGAGAAACAAGCAGAGCTGCAGTAAATCAGCAGCGCAGGACTGACGGAGTGGTTCCTCGTCACCGTGTGTGTGTCCATTAACATGCCGACAATAGCGGGGTGTGTATTCCCAGGGTTAGTGGACCAGTATCTGTCTGTCCTAATTAAAGCCGCCGAGCTGCTGGGAAACAACCACACAACACAAACTGGTTCAGTCCAGCAGACGGTCGGACGTCTGAGGACCAAACACAACGAAAACAAAACAATCACATCTGAACTTTGACTCCTGATGTCTCCTCAAAACCACCATATTCTACTGGTCTAATGCCAAAATGACATTCATCAGCCAGAAACTAGAAAAACAGAACGAATAAAGGGATTTACAACATCTAGTAGCTGGAGATACATCCAGCATGGAGGAACATCTAGTAGCTGGAGATACATCCAGCATGGAGGAACATCTAGTAGCTGGAGATACATCCAGCATGGAGGAACATCTAGTAGCTGGAGATACATCCAGCATGGAGGAACATCTAGTAGCTGGAGATACATCCAGCATGGAGGAACATCTAGTAGCTGGAGATACATCCAGCATGGAGGAACATCTAGTAGCTGGAGATACATCCAGCATGGAGATACATCCAGCATGGAGGAACATCTAGTAGCTGGAGATACATCCAGCATGGAGGAACATCTAGTAGCTGGAGATACATCCAGCATGGAGGAACATCTAGTAGCTGGAGATACATCCAGCATGGAGGAACATCTAGTAGCTGGAGATACATCCAGCATGGAGGAACATCTAGTAGCTGGAGATACATCCAGCATGGAGGAACATCTAGTAGCTGGAGATACATCCAGCATGGAGGAACATCTAGTAGCTGGAGATACATCCAGCATGGAGGAACATCTAGTAGCTGGAGATACATCCAGCATGGAGGAACATCTAGTAGCTGGAGATACATCCAGCATGGAGGAACATCTAGTAGCTGGAGATACATCCAGCATGGAGGAACATCTAGTAGCTGGAGATACATCCAGCATGGAGGAACATCTAGTAGCTGGAGATACATCCAGCATGGAGGAACATCTAGTAGCTGGAGATACATCCAGCATGGAGGAACATCTAGTAGCTGGAGATACATCCAGCATGGAGGAACATCTAGTAGCTGGAGATACATCCAGCATGGAGGAACATCTAGTAGCTGGAGATACATCCAGCATGGAGGAACATCTAGTAGCTGGAGATACATCCAGCATGGAGGAACATCTAGTAGCTGGAGATACATCCAGCATGGAGGAACGTCTAGTAGCTGGAGATGCATCCAGCATGGAGGAACATCTAGTAGCTGGAGATACATCCAGCATGGAGGAACATCTAGTAGCTGGAGATACATCCAGCATGGAGGAACATCTAGTAGCTGGAGATACATCCAGCATGGAGGAACATCTAGTAGCTGGAGATACATCCAGCATGGAGGAACATCTAGTAGCTGGAGATACATCCAGCATGGAGGAACATCTAGTAGCTGGAGATACATCCAGCATGGAGGAACATCTAGTAGCTGGAGATACATCCAGCATGGAGGAACATCTAGTAGCTGGAGATACATCCAGCATGGAGGAACATCTAGTAGCTGGAGATACATCCAGCATGGAGGAACTAGTAGCTGGAGATACATCAGCATGGAGGAACATCTAGTAGCTGGAGATGCATCCAGCATGGAGGAACATCTAGTAGCTGGAGATACATCCAGCATGGAGGAACATCTAGTAGCTGGAGATGCATCCAGCATGGAGGAACATCTAGTAGCTGGAGATACATCCAGCATGGAGGAACATCTAGTAGCTGGAGATACATCCAGCATGGAGGAACATCTAGTAGCTGGAGATACATCCAGCATGGAGGAACATCTAGTAGCTGGAGATGCATCCAGCATGGAGGAACATCTAGTAGCTGGAGATGCATCCAGCATGGAGGAACATCTAGTAGCTGGAGATGCATCCAGCATGGAGGAACATCTAGTAGCTGGAGATGCATCCAGCATGGAGGAACATCTAGTAGCTGGAGATACATCCAGCATGGAGGAACATCTAGTAGCTGGAGATACATCCAGCATGGAGGAACATCTAGTAGCTGAGATACATCCAGCATGGAGGAACATCTAGTAGCTGGAGATACATCCAGCATGGAGGAACATCTAGTAGCTGGAGATACATCCAGCATGGAGGAACATTTAGTAGCTGGAGATACATCCAGCATGGAGGAACATCTAGTAGCTGGAGATACATCCAGCATGGAGGAACATCTAGTAGCTGGAGATACATCCAGCATGGAGGAACATCTAGTAGCTGGAGATGCATCCAGCATGGAGGAACATCTAGTAGCTGGAGATGCATCCAGCATGGAGGAACATCTAGTAGCTGGAGATGCATCCAGCATGGTGGAACATCTAGTAGCTGGAGATACATCCAGCATGGAGGAACATCTAGTAGCTGGAGATACATCCAGCATGGAGGAACATCTAGTAGCTGGAGATACATCCAGCATGGAGGAACATCTCCCTAGATGATGGGTCTGTAGAGGTTGGACCAGACATTTAAACACTGCATCACAACGTTCAGTCTAATCAGAGGAAGCCGTCTCTGGTTTCTGTCTCTAACTCTGTCGTTATGTGTTGAGGATGTTTCTGAGTTCTGCTGAGCTCCATTCTGAAGAACTTTCACCAAACCTCAGAAGAACCTGACCTGTCGCTAATCATTTATATTCTATATTCTATAATCTATACTCTATAATCTATATTCTATATTTTCTTCGGGGTGTTTAGGTTTGAGAACCGCGGCTCCTTTAAATCCCCGGATGCTGCTCAGCCTCCCGTCATCCCGACTCACCAGGCCTTGTTGTGGTGGTGGAGGTTCATCTGATGTGTGACCGAACACACAGCCAGGCGACAAACACTCCACACACACACACACACACACACACACACACACACACACACACACACACACACACACACACACACACACACACACACACACACACACACACAGCCGGAGGTGAGAGTGTGTGTCCTGGCGTGTGCTGACATGTGTGCGTCCTCCTATGGATGTGTGTGTTAGTGGGTATCACCTGGGTGTGTGTGAGTGTGTGTGTGTGTGTGTGAGTGTGTGTGTGTGTGTGTGTGAGTGAGTGTGTGTGTGTGTGTGTGTGTGTGTGCTGGCGGCGGCCCAAGGCCTCTCTAACGAGCCAACATGGACGTCCTCCCCCCCGACCTCCTCTGAGGTCATCGGCTCCCACCGCCACGACCCGGCCAATCAGAGCCGTCCGCGGTGACGGACAGCCGCCGGCCGCAAGGACAGCGAGGGCGGAGGGATTAGACTAACGAAGGGTGGAGGTGCTGATGAGGCAGCGTCTGATTGGTTTAATATTCAGGGACGATGGAGGATGGAGGAGCCGTCGCTGCCTCAACGTCACCACAACAGAAGGCTTCATCCAAACGCCACAAACACACAGCAGGTTAATTATAATATATATGTTTTAAATGTAGTTTAATTATAAATATACATGTTTTAACTGTAGTTTAATTATAAATATATATGTTATAACTGTAGTTTAATTATAAATATATATGTTTTAAATGTAGTTTAATTATAAATATATATGTTTTAACTGTAGTTTAATTATAAATATACATGTTTTAACTGTAGTTTAATTATAAATATATATGTTTTAACTGTGGTTTAATTATAAATATATATGTTTTAAATGTAGTTTAATTATAAATATATATGTTTTAACTGTGGTTTAATTATAAATATATATGTTTTAAATGTAGTTTAATTATAAATATATATGTTATAACTGTAGTTTAATTATAAATATATATGTTTTAAATGTAGTTTAATTTTAAATATATATGTTTTAAATGTAGTTTAATTATAAATATATATGTTATAACTGTAGTTTAATTATAAATATATATGTTTTAAATGTAGTTTAATTTTAAATATATATGTTTTAAATGTAGTTTAATTTTAAATATATATGTTTTAAATGTAGTTTAATTATAAATATATATGTTTTAAATGTAGTTTAATTATAAATATATATGTTTTAAATGTAGTTTAATGATAAATATATATGTTTTAAATGTAGTTTAATTATAAATATATATGTTTTAACTGTAGTTTAATTTAAAAAAATATGTTTTAACTGTGGTTTAATTATAAAATAAGTTTTTAATTGCAGTTTAATTAATAAAATAAGTTTTTAATTGTAGTTTTTTAAAAACATTTTTATGTCATTTTCCAGATTTTCCCTGTTTTATTAAATTTCAGATAATATCAAGTAAAATCACAAAAAACATTCATTCACATATTAACCATTAAAACGGGTCAAACCCACAACTAATGTCTGTATTTACCTATTTTTTATTTTAATATCTGTATTTTTATAGACAGTAATCTGTTCTCTGACGTTTGGCTGCTGAACTTTACTGCATTTAAATCAGTAAAATACATCATTTACAGGTTTCTGCTGAAAGAAAAAGTCTGTCATACATATATTTATTTATGGTTTTGTATTTTTAAATATGTTTATTCCTAAACTGATTCTACAGATGTTCCCTGTTACGTTAAATTACACATGTCCAGTAAATTAATTTGCACATTAACCATAAAAAACATGTCAAAACTGGAGATAAATAATCTTTTTTATTTAATTTATTTTTATTTAATTTTAATATATCTACTTTTATAGACAGTAATTTAATGTAATGTAAATATATACAAAAAAATATACAATTATTTTACAGATATTTATATTTGGTGCTACTGGAAATAAAAAATCTGTCTATAACAATAATAATAATAATAATAATAATAATAATAATAATGTTGATGTTAGATCCCAAATATTCAGCTTTAGTTTTAGAATTCAGAGGATTAAAAAAATAAAGTCAGTAGAATAAAATAAACACAGTGGAGGTGAAGGAGAGAACCGAGGAGGAGACGAACCCAGGAGGAGACGAACCGAGGAGGAGACGAACCCAGGAGGAGACGAACCGAGGAGGAGACGAACCGAGGAGGAGACGAACCCAGGAGGAGACGAACCGAGGAGGAGACGAACCGAGGAGGAGACGAACCGAGGAGGAGATGAACCCAGGAGGAGACGAACCGAGGAGGAGACGAACCGAGGAGGAGACGAACCCAGGAGGAGACGAACCGAGGAGGAGACGAACCGAGGAGGAGACGAACCCAGGAGGAGACGAACCGAGGAGGAGACGAACCGAGGAGGAGACGAACTGAGGAGGAGACGAACCGAGGAGGAGAGAACCCAGGAGGAGACGAACCGAGGAGGAGACGAACCCAGGAGGAGACGAACCCAGGAGGAGACGAACCGAGGAGGAGACAAACCGAGGAGGAGACGAACCCAGGAGGAGACAAACCGAGGAAGAGACGAACCCAGGAGGAGACAAACCCAGGAGGAGACGAACCGAGGAGGAGACGAACCGAGGACTCCAGTGAGCCGAACCCGGAGTCCAAACACGAGTCGCTGGATAACGAGCGGCGGAGGATCTGCTCCGACTCGGCGTCTCGGCGTTGTTGTGTTCGTGGTGTTGATTAAACATTTCACGCGGCGGGGAGTCGTGTCGGAAGCAAGAGGTGAGAAAGAAGTGAGACGCCAGACAACAGGAGAGGCAGGAAGAAACAAAGAAGACAGGAAGACGCCAGATGTGAGAGGAGGAGGAGGAGGAGGAGGAGGAAGAGGAGGAGGAAGAGGAGGAGGAAGAGGAAGAGCTCGTCCTGGTTCTACATGGAGGTGTTCATCGTCTGTCCGCTCACCTGTTGGACTTCATCACCCAGCAGGAAGTCGTCCACACAGCCCAGAACAAAGACGAGCTGAAGGTTCGTTCTTAAAGATCTGAGCTTCAGAACCAAGAAGGAACCAAACAGCCATCAGAGCTCTGAGCTGAATAAATGAACCAGTTTAACTCCCAGTTGAAGCCAAACGACACCAACCGTCTCCCAGTGACCTCTTTAGTTCAGTTCTCAGACAGAGCTCCACCTTCATAGAGTTAATAGAAGTCCATCAGAACCTCATCAGTCCAGCAGATGGACTCAGGACATGTAGGAGGAACAACACACTGGAGTTCTGGTAGAACCTGGACCCAGATCAGTTTACATCCATCCAGGAGTCTCAGTCTGAACACTACACCTGGTCTCTGGATCCTGTTCTGAGGCTCATTAAGGATCCATGTGGACCCCCTTCTACTCCAAGGAGACGTTCACAGTCTGAAGGTGGAGCTCTGATCATTAATGAAGCTACTGGAGATGAAGGACCAGCTTCTTTACAGACCTGGTTTTAAACAGACCGAGTCGTTACGGCAGGAAACTGAAGTAAACAGGAAGCGGCTGCTTTACCGTCTGTGATGAACAAATTAATTACTGCTGTTATGAAGTGTTTGTGCTGCAGCATGTCAAGTAGTCGGAGCAGGAAAACATCTCCTGTCACTGTTGTCGCTTTCCTTTCTGTTGTTTTCAACTCTTTTCCCGTCAATGAAGAGTGAAACTTTCACGCCTCCGAGAAAACACAGCGAACTTCATCAGCGCTGAGAGGAGCCGGTATCTGCGGAGACGAGGAGCTCACGTTCATGGATGCTAAACGAAACCGATGAAGGAGGGAAGGAAGCGGGAAACTCACGGAGAAGGAATAACAGGAAGTGAGCTGCAGCTCCAGCAGCGTGTCCGGCTGCAGGAGCAGCACTAAAGGACCAACAGCAGCAAGATGCACCTCCAACACCAGCTTCAACCAGCAAAAACAGACCACCAGGCCTCCACCAGGCCTCCACCAGGCCTCCACCAGACCTCCACCAGGCCTCCACCAGGCCTCCACCAGGCCTCCACCAGGCCGGCGTCCGTCCTGCCTGGACTCCTCTGGTGATAAATGAGCGTCCAGCAACACAGAGACACATCAGACCCACAGCAGGTGATCCTACCTGTCGATGATGACGGGGTCGGAGGGCGTCTCGTTGCGGTTTCCACAGCTCTTCTTGTCGCAACACCGACTGGAAAAAAGACGAAAAACTAAATTAACACGATGACGTTAAGACAACATTTACACAATGTTTATACAACATTTATACAACATTTATACAACATTTCATGGTTTTAATCTGACAGCTGGATGGATGCAGCTGTTTATTAGTAAAACCTTCACTTTTCTTTTCCATCAATTCTGATAAAACTCAAGTTTAATGGAGAAAACCAAGTTTCCGTGGTTCGTTTGTCGACAACTAAACATGTTTAAAACACACGGCGTACAGACAGGAAAGCACAGGGTTGTTTTCTGAACAGTTTACTTCCACACGAGACAATCTATTTAGAAAATATGTGTTCTACAGGTTTCATCTGTGTTTATTAAACTGTTTAAATTAGTTTTGTTAGATTATAATTAATAACTAGTAAAATTACGTTACAGTAACAGGCTGACTGCAGCCGTACATGTACACATGTTGTATTAACATGTTGTGTTAACATGTAGTTTCTAACATGTAGTTTCTAACATGTAATTTCTAACATGTAGTTTCTAACATGTAATTTCTAACATGTAATTTCTAACATGTAGTTTTTAACATGTAATTTCTAACATGTAGTTTTTAACACGTAGTTTCTAAC
Source organism: Dascyllus trimaculatus (assembly GCA_024666655.1). Lineage (NCBI taxonomy): Eukaryota > Metazoa > Chordata > Actinopteri > Pomacentridae > Dascyllus > Dascyllus trimaculatus. Next base: position 37,170,708 of record CM045457.1, read on the forward strand.
ATGTAGTTTCTAACATGTCATTTCTAACATGTAGTTTCTAACATGTAATTTCTAACATGTAGTTTCTAACATGTAGTTTCTAACATGTAGTTTCTAACATGTAGTTTCTAACATGTAGTTTTTTACAGTGTGGTTCTGTCCAGCCATTCCTATTTAGATGCTGCCTGGTCTCTTCCCAGCGTCCAGCCGGGAGGCTCCAAGCCAAGGTCACCAACAGTTGGACGACACCCAGCGATGGAGCCCCTACCCCCCCACCCCCCACCCCCCTCTCACCGCCACCTCCGTCCCATCGCCCCCGACAACCAGCCAGCCAACCGGACGGCAGCTCGCCAAACAGCCGTCCAGGTAGCCAGAGGGCTCGGCGGCCGGCGAGCGCTTCATCAGCCAACATCAAACCAACCCGGAGCCGCTCCACGGTCGGCGGGGGTCCGGGGGGAGCGCTGGGTTTCAGCCTCAGCCGGAGGAGGAGGGCCGGGCGGAGCTAAACGAGGGTTCTGCCGTGTCGTGTTGAACAGCGGCAGGCCGAAGCAACACATCAACATCCATCAGACACCAACGGCCGACTGACAGGGCTGAACGCACCGACGGCTGGAGGCTGTCAGCGAACGCACCACGAGGATCAGGATCAGTGACCCTGGAGGAGGCCTTGAACGCCTCCTTCCACCTGATTCCAGAGCAGCACCGAGAGGCTCTGGTGCTGGGACCATGAGAGACAGACACAGGTTTAACATGTGATTTCTACCATGTGAAATACAACCGTCCTCCACACGCTGTCCAGATCCAGGTCCAGGTCCAGATCCAGATCCAGATCCAGATCCAGATCCAGATCCAGATCCAGGAGAAATACCTCAGCGTCATGTCTGATGTGACTTCACTACCTCAGAACGTCGGGCTGCTCGACTTCCTGCTTTTCCTTTCTACTTATTTCACTTTCAGTCGTGTGTCAGAATCATTATTATTGTTTTCTGATCAAAATCTGGCAGCAGACTTTCTGTCAGGGTTAATAAAGTTTAGCTTCATCCTGTCTTATGAGGATTAAAGATCATTAAACTTCTGAAACGTTAAAAGTCATTTCTTTATTTCTGTCTCTATCAAAAAGAAGACGACAGAATAATAAGATAGATTTTAGGAACACTGAGGATCCTTCTGACTGTAAATTCACTAAATCTGAGCTTCAAACTGAGACACCTGATGAGCTTCACTTCATTCTGTGTTTCTATGGAGATTAATTAGCTGCTGGTTTGTGTTTCTTCTCTTTTTAAATTTTATTTTTGTAATTCCAGGTTTTGTTTTTCTGTTTTTAATGTTCCTGTAAAGCTGCAGGACTTCATATCTCAGTGATGCAACACAGAATAAAGAGCATTTTCAAGAAGACTGAAGGTTCATATTTAAACCGAACATGATTCCAATAAATTAGACAAACTTCAAGGAGATTTAAATGACTGTTTGAGGTTAAAAGACACAATTATTAACTATTATTTATGTAATTTCTCATATTTGTAGCTTAGAAGCTGCTCATGATTCTACGAGCTGCATTCTCACAACACAGACTTTAGTTTTAGTCAATGAGTATAAAAATAATCGACAGATGAAGGAGGTGAGAACTCATATGAGGTTCTGCTTCACAGTCTGAGGTAAACATAGTCAGGTAATTACTACAAACGATGGAATAAAGTGTCTGTGTCGCATTAAATACCATGTTTTTAGGGTTTAAACAGTGAACACCGTGACCACAGCATCCACGTGTTCCATAGAGCAGCACACGGACTCTAAATGTAGTTTAGTTTCCCACAGAAAAACGTGTAGCGGATGTTTTCCAGCCCTGAGCGCTGCCTGCAGGCGTCCTCTCAGGCTGCATGTTCGCCTCCACCGGTCACAGCGAGACTCTTCACCTCAGTGAAACGCTCACGACTGCATCACAGAGCAGCGCGACACGAAGGACGGCGTCCACGCGTTGAACCGATCAGCTGTTTGGGTCACAGCACGTCAGAGGAGGTGGAAACGTCTCGTTTAGTCCAAAGACACTCATTTTACCGTCACAGAGGAGGAAAACTGAAATATTCACATTTACAAAGCTGAAATCTACAAGCTTTGCCAGTTTTTTTTTTAAATAAAATACGCACATTGACTATCAAAATAGCCAAGAACTAATTAATGAATCATTGCAGCACCAAAGTCCTGAACACTGCTTCTCCAGGTTCTGTAGCCTGAGAGGCAAAGCCCAGGGCAAAGAAAATCACCCAATTACTGCAGCTTTGAAAAAAATACTGCACTGTTATAGATTTAATTTAATTTAATCCAGTAAGCAAATTAAAACGAGCTGCACTTTCACCAGACGAGCGTTAACGTGGCCGAGACATCAGAGTTTCTTTAAACTGTCAGACAAGGACACAAACAGGACTCAGGACAAGTAAAAACAGGACAAAGAGACAAAAAACGACAAAAGACGAGACATAAAACAACAGGAAGGAGACAAAAACAGTCCTGTTGGGTTTGTAGAGGCTGTAAAACTGTATAGTTATATAGTAGATGTAATAAAATTAGACAAAACTGTTAGAAAGACACAAAACAAACATAAAACAACAAAAACGAGACACAAAGTGACAGAAAGGAGAGAAAAGGGTCCTAAAGAGACGCATATGGGACCAAAAGACAACAGAAAATAAGAAAAACGACACACAAAACAACAGAAAGGAGTCAGAGTTGTGTGTCACAGTCTGTCAAGGTTATAAAAATGGAAATATTTAAATACCTACAGGATATGGAGCCTCCACAAAGAGACAGAAAATAAACAGGACTCACAAAAAACACCACACAGAATGAGAAAATAGAGATAAAAGATGAGAGAATTGAAAGAAAACTCAACAAAATGACAAAAAAAACAGCCACAAAACAACACAAATCAAGAAAAACAACAAACAAAATGACAGAAATCAGACGAGACACGTGGAAAGACACACAAAAATAAAAGAAACAAGAATCAAAATGACTTAAAGGAGAGAAAACGGTCTGTCAGAATTAGTAGAGGCTGTAAAAATTTAAATAATTAAGAATCTCTGATATTTGAAGCCACTGAAACGACACAAAACAACAAAAATGAGACACAAAAATAAAAGAAACGAGACAAAATCTGTCCTAAAGAGACGCATATGGGATCATAAAACAACAGAAAACAAGAAAAACGACATAAAATGAGAAAAAGGAGACAAAACTGTCCAAAAGAGACAAAAACAACAGAAAAAAAAGACAAAAACCGACAGAGAGGAGTCAGAGTTGTGTGTCACAGTTTGTAAAGGCTGTAAAAATGTAAATATTTAGATATCTGAAGGATGTAGAGCAACGAGACAAACTGTCCTGAACAGACAAACAAGACACACAAAAACACCACGTAGAATGAGAAAATTGAGATAAAAGACGAGAGAATTAAAAGAAAACTCAACAAAATGACAAAAAACAGGCACAAAACAACAGAAAACAAGATAAAACAACACAAAAAATGACAGAAATCAGACGAGACATGTGGAAAGAGACACAAAAATAAAAGAAACAAGACACAAACTGTCCTAAAGAGACGCATATGGAACCATAAAACAACAGAAAACAAGAAAAACTACAAACAAAATGGCTGAAAGGAGACAAAACTGTCCAAAAGAGAAAAAACCCACAGAGAGGAGTCAGAGTTGTGTGTCACAGTTTGTAAAGGCTGTAAAAATGTAAATATCTAAATATCTACAGCATGTGGAGTGTCTATTCCAGGGCTGGTGACACCTGTGGACACCTGTGGACACCTGGTGACACCTGTGGACACCTGTGGACACCTGTGGACACCTGTGGACACCTGGGAAACGCTGCTGTCCTATGATTTCTGGGCTCTGTCTGTCTCTGGTGGTTGATGCTCTGATGCTCTGATGCTGTGACTCTACAGGGCCGTGGGTGAAGCTGAGACGGACTACGAGGAGCTCAGCGATGCTTCCTGCTGATCCAACTCTCCTCCTTCCCTCTGACACGAGGAAGCAGCTCTGTGTTGGAGACACGTCCAGCCTCAGAGGAAACATCCTCGACGACATGAGACGTTCAGATATTTGTCTAAATTAATTTGCAGTGCCGCTTCCTGAGACGTGAGTGAGAGAGTGGCGAGGCTCCATCTATCACCAGTCCGGCAGCATCTCCACTCCACATCTCTGTCTGCCTGTAATCTCCTGACAAGCTGCTCGGCACAATGGAGCCTTTTCTTCCTCTCTTATCGCTGCGAGGGTCATTAACATATCTTCCGGTAATTCTTAAAAATTAATCATATCGCATATGACCCGTGACGTCCAATTACGCTGCTGCACTCGCCCCATGCTGTCCTGAATCAAATTGCCATTTGACAAACAAGCGTCAAATCGAGGCTGCGAATGCCAAATGAGACGCTTTATGAATCATTTATCACGCCGTCTGATCTCTAAGTACAGAAAAATCATAAACTAAGCGCTGTGTTTGTGTCCCCGCTGCCTCTGTGTCTGTATGGATGTGTACTGTTGCCATAGAATGCGCCACAATAATTTATTCCCCCAGCTACTTGGAACCATTAGTGAAAGTTCCAGGAGACCAATTAGCATTGGAAACCCACTGGTGCTGCTGTGGTGACAACCTCCTCCAAACTGCCAAAGAAGTGTTATAAACAAACCGGACCCCAGGAGCACTGCCGGGGCCCCTCCAGGGACCCGGGGCCCCTTTCCAAAGACGAAAACAAACCTTGGCTGAGCGTCCACAATATCGCCTTAATGACGTTTCCCCCCGGGCCGCGAACAGGCTAACACCACGGCCGGCTAATGACTGAGAGAACAGCACACAACACAGACCTGAGAGGGTGTGAAGCCACCAGAGTGTGTGTCTGTCTGCGTGTGTGTGTGTGTGTGTGTGTGTGTGTGTGTGTGTGGGTGTGTGTGTGGGTGTGTGTGGGTGTGTGTGTGTGTGGCTACAAAACCGACAAAAATAAAACAAACTGTGTGTGTTGCCGTCGCTGTCACTCATTTGGCTGAGAGAGTTCGTCCCCGGTTGCTGCTGCAGAGAAGCTACTCAGGTCGCTGCACAGCCACACACACACACACACACACACACACACACACACTCGGGCCCCAAAAATAATTCAGCCACAGGAGCCAGTTTGGCCAGCGAGCCTCGGCCGGGCCACACAAGCATCATTACCGCTGGCTGCTCCTCCTCGCCACTTCAGACGCCGCCACAAGTGGAATCTACTTAAGGCACAAAGGGAAGGTTTGTCCGGGCATGTCGGCGCTATCACACACACACACACACACACACACACACACAGGGAAAAAATAAAACACACACACTGAGAGTCATTCAAAGGCTCCCCGAGGACGGAGCAGCGCGGCGGATCACAGCGTCCAGATAACACCGAGCAGGCCGGGCCGGCTCGCTTTCAAAGGGCAAGTGTTGTAATTACCCGAAGGCCTGGAACGCCTCGGCAGCGGCGGCGGCGGCGGCAGCCAGGCCTGGTGATTCGCTCCAGCCTGCCAACCGCCTGGCCTGGATGCCGCCTTCCCTCTCTGCGAGCGGCGCGGCAGGTTTTTCTCAGCATCGCCCGAAGCCTGGCAGCCAGCGAGCCGAGCCGAGCCGAGCCGAGGCCTGGCGAGCCTCCGGGAGCCCGCTGGCAGCGCCGCCGTGCCAACCTGGCCGCCGCCGCCGCCGCTACTGCTGCTGCTTCGTGATTGGTAGTCTTGGACGGCAGCAGAGTCCCGTTTAAGAATGGTTAATGTGGCGCAATGATGCAAACCTGCGTCCAGCTCTCAGTTATTACAGCCACCGGACCGAGCCGGTTCTGAACCACGTGGAGCCACTTTAAGGCCACCTGCAGCGAGTGACCATCCTCTACGTTCAGGTCACCTCCATCTGCAATTAAGGCTCGTGTGGAACCTTAAAGTTTGCAAAGGAAGGAGTTAATATCTGGAGTATGTGGAGACGAACCAGACACAATGAGAAAATCAAAACCCCAGACATCAGACAAAACCGTCTAAATGGGACACGAAACGACAAAACTGAGACTTGAAACACTAGAAAGGAGGATTAACTGTCCCAAAGAGACACGAAACGACACGAACAAGACACAAAACACCAAAACATGACTTAAAATGGGAAAATCAAGCCCCAAGATGGCAGACACGAGACAAAACGGTCTAAATGGAACATGAAACGACAGAACAGAGACAGAAAACAACAAAAACAAGACCTAGACACCCAAAACATGACAGAGTGGGAAAATAAGACCCAAAGTGACAGATATTAGACAAAATGATTAAAATGAGCCACAAAACAACACAAATAAAGATGAACAACATACACAAAATATTAAAACCGTGACATAAAACAATAGTGAGACACAAAACATTAGGAGGCAGGAAAAACTGTCCCAAAGACACATTCCTGACAGAAAACATCACAAAATGACAGAACTGTTTGAAAGAGACACGAAACAACAAAAATAAACACAAAATGATAAAATCCAGCCCCTGGATGACAGATATGAACCAAAACTCCTCTAAATGGACACAAAATGACCAAAATGAGCCACGAAACAACACGAGACAAGAAAAACTCCAGTTTACTCCACAGAAAAGCAAATATCTGCACAAGTAGTTCAACTTCCTGCTAATCTAACCCAGTTCACTCCGTATTTAAGGACTAGTTTGCAAATTAACCAGGTTACTGTCCACCACATGAACCTCTTCATTCAGATGACCAACCATAACTACACATTTAGACAAGTTCTTTCAGAAAACAGACTGACTGATATCTGCAGAATGAACCTAAGGTCAGTGGTTCTCAGCTGGTCCAGCCTCAGGATCCACTATGTCTCTATTAATAACAGTCACGACCCAACTTTTTGAAGTTTGCTGTTCCTGTTAACGGATTAAGGTTTATTTGGGTGGAGTCTCAACGCATTTTGATACAATTTAGGAACATTTTGGCTCATTTTTTTGGCTCATTTTGGTATATTTGGACGCTTTTGCCAAGTTTTTGGCATATTTTGGTCCATTCTGACAGATTCTGAGCACATTTTCATATAATTTTGACACGTTTTAGCATAAATTTCTCCAATAAGCCAAATCTAGAGGTTAATATTGGTCAACTACTGGTGTCACCACCACTGAATATCCTGCTACTGAAAGCAAACTGTGTCATAAGAAACATGTCCTTCAAAATAAAAGACTTTATACCACTACTTTTTGCTTCTGCGACCCTCTAAAAATGGCTTCACGACCCACTTTTGGGTCCCGACCCACCAGTTGAGAACCAGTGCTTTAGGTCTATCTACTAGTTAATACAGACTGTCCAGTAAACACCAACACCAGATAAACCAGTTTATCTGGTGATTAACCTGATAACTGCACATTTACACCAGTTTACAGATAAAACAAACACCTGCAGAACAAATTAAAGTTCTCGCTCATCTAAACTAGGGCCGTAACAACACACCCAACCCTTCAGTAGAGGTGAACCCCGGTACGAACATGTTAAGACGACTAAGAACAGCCGATGTACAGAATATAATTTAACTGTGAACCTCGTAGTTCCCACAGCTGTGTTGTAGCTTCTCCGTCTCACAGTTACACAGTATAGTGGAACTAAAAACAAGCAGGAGTTTCCAGGGGAACACAGGATGTGACGGACCGTATGGCTAGCTAATGGGATGCTAATGCTAACAGCTGGAAGACGCCCCGCCGTGGTTAAAACCACCCGTCTGGGATCACTTGGGTTTCCTGGTAAAGTCTGATAAAGGAGTAAAACTAGTGGACCAGACCGAAGCTGTAAGGAGCTCCACACGTTTATTATCTGTCATAACTCTGGTTTTACTTGGCCGATCAACACGATTCAAAGACTGGTGGATAGTTAGAAATCCACACTTTGGACACAAGTTGGAACGGAGACTCAGCGAGGCGTCTTGCTGCTACGACATCTTAAATCGATCATCTCATTTTGACACACCGACGTGTCCGTGGACTCCAGAGGGTTTCATACCGAACCGAACCAGAGGGATGTTTGTGTACCGCTACACCCCTAGTCTGAACAATTTAATGTTTTAATTTGCTGACTTTGCTGAGGGTAATTAAATACTTAACAGTTAAAAATCCCTTTTATATCAGATGGGAAGCCTGGTTGGGAAGAACTTAAACACTTGTGTGTGCTCGTCATCATGAGGCAATTAAAAACACGTTTGAGTCGCTGAAGTTTGGTGGTTGATGTCTTTAGAAGTTAGCGAAGCACGTTTTACACAAGTGTATTTATCAGAGTGGATGCATTTAAAATAAATGTGAGACTTTAAGACGCCCTGAGAAGACCCAGGGTGAACCTCATTAGCCAGGATGCTGGTCCACCTGTACCTGGTGAAACAGGTGCTACACCCGAAGGTGACAGCGATCCAGGTAGACAAACCAACGGGGACGCCGTAAAGACGACCTCACCGGGGAGAGAGCGGCGAGTCATTAGCGGATGGAAACAGCATCCATCAGGGGAAGCTGCCTAATAATCACACTCAATCACAGACCGACGCCGACAGCCAGCCGTCATTACGGAGATGAAGCCGGTATGGAAGGGACCTGACGGAGGAAACGAGCCCCGATAAAGAACTTCAGGCTCTGATAAGAGTGAGGCAAGGTGAGGCAGGAGAGGTCGGAACCGTCACCTGAGCAGGTTAAAAGTTAGTAAAGACCAAAGTCAACACCTGGAAACTGAAACCAACCAGTACTGAGAGTCTAAACCGACCGTCTACTGGGACCTAAACCAGTTTAGTCCACCTTCTACCAGTTCAATCTAGACTGGTTTAAATGTGAACCAGCTGATTCTACAGGTTTACTACCCACCTGGAGGACTAGATCAACCACTCTAAATCCATTGACCTGCTCATCTAAACCAGTTTATGTACTGGTTTATACAGACCACCAGTTAATCTAAAGATGAACTGGTTTACTGCACATTTAGACCAGTTCACACATGAACCAGCTGACAGATCAACACATGTAAACCAGTTTACTTCTAAACTTAAATGAACTATTTACATTAGTCTGTATGTGAATGTAAACACCAGTTTACTGCCCAGTTAAACCAGTTTCAACCACATTATTTATACGTAAACAACCAGTTTACTGCACATCTATAGTACACACCAGCACACCTAAACCAGTGGAGTCAACCAGTGGGCTCCACATTTAGACCAATATAGCACATTATTATTATCACCATGTAGAAATGGTTCCACTCCTCAGACGGACCAGTTTACTGGAAACCAGTTCAGCATCACAACACATTAATCTTCAACAAACAAATACGATAAATGTTAGATGTGGAGAAACAAACCGCTGCAGCTCAGACTCAGCTGTGTGTTTACGTGTATATATATATATATATATATATATGTCTGTGTGTGTGTGTGTGTGTGTGTCCTATTTTCACCCCCACACACACTCTTCACTCCTCAGCCTGAACCAGTAAAAACCATTAAGTCTCAGCCGACAGCAGAAACAGGCAGGGCAGGAAACGTGTTGATTGGTGTGATGAACAACAAGACAACAGCTGCTCTGGCTCCTCTCCTATAGACACACAACAACACACACAACAACACACAACAACAACAGAAACACACAACAACACACACAACAACACACACAACAACACACAACCTGAACCAACAGGCCGACAAACAGACTCACTCAGTGCTCGACTGGTTTCCTCAAAGATATTTCAAAACGAGACTTTTTTTTACCATTTTCTGAATCTCAGACACCAAATAACTGATCGATCAATCAAATAAAAATCTATGGATAAATTACCAATAGAAATAATCAATAAGGTGGACTCTCTGCCTGATTTCATCAATTAATCAAACCATGAATCAATATGTCCAGTTTATTTTGGTTTAAGGTCAACAACATTTAGAATCCACCGTCCTCCTCACTGCAGCCCGAAGACAACACTGATCTGTAACCCTGAGACTTCAACCAGGTGAGTGTTCAACCAGGTGACTGTTCAACCAGGTGAGTGTTCAACCAGGTGACTGTTCAACCAGGTGACTGTTCAACCAGGTGACTGTTCAACCAGGTGAGCGTTCAACCAGGTGAGCGTTCAACCAGGTGACTGTTCAACCAGGTGACTGCTAAACCAGGTGGCTTTACAGGTTTACTGCACACCTGTAAGAGTTAGATTATCCAGTTTAGTGCACTTTTACTCAGGTTTACATCCAACAAACAGGAAGTAGGTTACAGAAAAACCAAGTACCTGCACAGGTAAATCAGATTCCCACTAATCTAAACCTCTGTACTGATGTTTATCTACTAGCCTACCAGATAAACCAGTTTACGTCAGAGGTTTTCCAGTTTACAGCATGTGTAAACCAGTTTAATGGGACACTCATGCTTTTATTTTGATAATCTGAACCTGTGTTTTGTCGAATCAGCGACACACTTCCTGTGCAACATCATCAACACAAACCTGCTAGCATGCTAACATGCTAACACGCTAGCATACCCACTGCAGAGAGAGAAGAGTGTTTAAACCACTAAGGTACAGGTTGAAGGCCGCTGTAGCGACGCTGTGTGTGTCTGTTGGGTTCCTGCTGTTTACCTGCACATGATCTCGTGGGTGAGGAGGACGCGGCACATCTCCGGGTTCTTGTCCTGGCCTTCGTACAGGATCGGCTGAAGGAACACAGACAGGAGAACACTCGTTAAGAGACGCAGCTTTAGCTTGGAGTTCATCAAGTTAACAGAAGGTTTGAGGAGAAAACATGAAACCGAACACAAACAACACACTTCCTCTGACATCTGGGGGTAAAATCCAGGTTTAGTTCACAGATAAACCAGTTTAATACACCTTTAAACCAGTTTATAGTCAATGTAAACTAGTTTACTGTCTGAGTAAACCAGTTTAGTAAACACTGGCACGAAATCAATGCACATGTAAACCAGAAAAACTGTTTACTACACCTTTAAACCAGTTTATAGTCAATATTAACCAGTTTATGGTCAATGTAAACCAGTTTATGGTCAATGTAAACCAGTTTATAGTCAATGTAAACCAGTTTATAGTCAATGCAAACCAGTTTATAGTCAATGTAAACCAGTTTATGGTCAATGTAAACCAGTTTATAGTCAATGCAAACCAGTTTATAGTCAATGTAAACTAGTTTATGGTCAATGTAAACCAGTTTATAGTCAATGCAAACCAGTTTATAGTCAATGCAAACCAGTTTATAGTCAATGTAAACCAGTTTATAGTCAATGCAAACCAGTTTATAGTCAATGTAAACTAGTTTATAGTCAATGTAAACCAGTTTATAGTCAATGCAAACCAGTTTATAGTCAAAAGAAAACCAGTTTACTAGACTTTTAAACTTGGTCATGGTCAATGTAAACCAGTTTATAGTCAATGCAAACCAGTTTATAGTCAAAAGAAAACCAGTTTACTAAACTTTTAAACTAGGTCATGGTCAATGTAAACCAGTTTATAGTCAATGTAAACCAGTTTATAGTCAATGCAAACCAGTTTATAGTCAATGTAAACCAGTTTATGGTCAATGTAAACCAGTTTATAGTCAATGCAAACCAGTTTATAGTCAATGTAAACTAGTTTATGGTCAATGTAAACCAGTTTATAGTCAATGCAAACCAGTTTATGGTCAATGTAAACCAGTTTATGGTCAATGTAAACCAGTTTATAGTCAATGTAAACCAGTTTATAGTCAATGTAAACTAGTTTATAGTCAATGTAAACCAGTTTATAGTCAATGCAAACCAGTTTATAGTCAAAAGAAAACCAGTTTACTAGACTTTTAAACTTGGTCATGGTCAATGTAAACCAGTTTATAGTCAATGCAAACCAGTTTATAGTCAAAAGAAAACCAGTTTACTAAACTTTTAAACTAGGTCATGGTCAATGTAAACCAGTTTATAGTCAATTTAAACCAGTTTACTACACTTGTAAACCAGTATACAGTTAAACCAGTTCAAGGTCCATTTAAACCAGTTTACAGTTAAACCAGTTCAGTGAATATTTCCACCAAGCTAATGCACACATAAACCAGGCAAACCAGTTTACCACACCTATAAACCAGTTCACTGCAAGTTTAAACCAGTTTGCTCTAAAGACAGGTCAATTTAAAAAAACACGTAAACCAGTTTACTGCAGAGTTTAACCAGTTTATTAACTGGACAACTGGTTTCTGTGTGCAGTGAACTGGTTTACCTGCAGACTAAACTGGGTTAAACCAGCAGTAAACTGGTTTTCATATGCAGTGAACTGGTTTACCAGCAGACTAAACTGGGTTAAACCAGCAGTGAACTGGTTTACCAGCAGACTAAACTGGGTTAAACCAGCAGTGAACTGGTTTACATGTGCAGTGAACTGGTTTACCAGCAGACTAAACTGGGTTAAACCAGCAGTGAACTGGTTTACCTGCAGACTAAACTGGGTCAACCAGCAGTAAACTGGTTTACATGTGCAGTGAACTGGTTTACCAGCAGACTAAACTGGGTTAAACCAGCAGTAAACTGGTTTCTGTGTGCAGTGAACTGGTTTACCAGCAGACTAAACTGGGTTAAACCAGCAGTAAACTGGTTTCTGTGTGCAGTGAACTGGTTTACCAGCAGACTAAACTGGGTTAAACCAGCAGTAAACTGGTTTACATGTGCAGTGAACTGGTTTACCAGCAGACTAAACTGGGTCAACCAGCAGTAAACTGGTTTACATGTGCAGTGAACTGGTTTACCAGCAGACTAAACTGGGTTAAACCAGCAGTAAACTGGTTTTCATGTGCAGTGAACTGGTTTACCAGCAGACTAAACTGGGTTAAACCAGCAGTAAACTGGTTTTCATGTGCAGTGAACTGGTTTACCAGCAGACTAAACTGGGTTAAACCAGCAGTAAACTGGTTTTCATGTGCAGGTGTTCCTTTTATTTTGTCCGCTGGCAGTAAAGTCAAACATGGCCTCCCACCGCCGCCTCCCCTTTCGGTGGTCTCAGCCTGCCCCGGACTTCCCAGAATTCCCTGCCAGATGGCGGGCGGCGTCCCGGGATGAGGCCCCCCTCCTCCCCCTCCACTCTCCCCCCTCCTCACCCCCGTGGAGCTGTCATGTCAGCGTCCGGATGACGGATGACCGCTGAGACCACGGCGAGGTGTGTGTGAGCTGCTCATTACTATATCTGTGAGGACCGACGGGAGTTCTTGGACATTTCTGGGGGTCCAGACCCAGTTTCAGGGTTCAGGTTCGGGTCGGGGGGGGGGTCCGAACACGGCTGGGGTTGGTTCTGATGGTTTTATATCAGCGAGGGTCCTCACAAAGACAGGACAGCGGAGTGTGTGTGAGTGGGTTTTGTAATACCCTGGTGGTTGTAAATGAACTCCACTAAAAGCATGTGTGTCCTCCTCCCCCTCTGTTCCTGCGATGACCTACCAACTACCTCATCCACCTTTATAGTCAAAACAGACCTCCGCCCTGCACACACACACACACGTGCACACACACACGTGCACACCCCTGGGGGACAATACTTTTAGGATAACGACCACTTCTGCATTATTGATCCTGATCCTGGCTCTGTTCGTCCGGATTAAAACGCTCCAGTTTGACCAGCAGGGATGTGGATTGCATCAGACACACACACACACACACACACACACACACACAGTAGATCTGGTGGTCGATATTTATACATCATCATTCCTGATGCTAGATTCCCGAGTGTGTGTGATCGTATTTTGGCTGTTCGAGGGTTAACGTCCACCTTCTGCTGCCAGCCTCACAGCCCTGTTGGACCACCTTTGTGAGGACCGTCCCCAGACCTTTGGCATCATTGTGAGGACATCATCTGGACACTTTTACAAACATTTTGGGGAAAAAGGAAAAATATCTGAAGACTTTTGTCAAAGATTAAAGACCTGTTCAAACAGTTGCTTCATTTTTAGGAAAGTGAACATTTTGGTGGCTATGACTGTAAATCCAGGACATTTTCTCGACGTAAATTTCTATAAATGTGACGACTTGTTTGGAAAAGCAGCGACTCTTAATGGAAAGCTGAAATTTTAGATAACCCTAAGACTTTATTCAGAAAGCTGTTTTGGTAAAGTGACACTGTTGAGGATCAACTTAGAGAGATTTTGCTGGTGTTTCTATTCATTCTTGTGGTTTAGTTTGTTCAGATCTCAGGTTCTGGTTCATATTTTAGACGTTTATGAATCAGAGGTTTTAAAAGAAAACTCCTCTGGGCTTTTAGTTTCTTAAAGACAGGACTGTCTTAGGATGTGGATGGTGAGGACAGATGCTGCAGAGAAATGCTTACAGATGCTAATTGTTGTATTTAATTCAGTAATTTTACTTTCCAAGTTTGGCCTTTGGTTTATGTTTTACATTTATATGAATCTGAGATTTAAAAAAGAGGATTTCTCTGTTTTTCTAGTTCTGTGAGGACAGGGATGTTCCAGGAGGACAGTAGGGACGGGGTTCTGGTCAGAAATACTTACACATGGCAGTTTCTGTATTTATTTCAGTGACTTCAGCTCGTTAAGTTCTGGTTTTGGTTAATATTTGACATTTTTATGTAAAAAAAAAAGTGGATTTTTCTGTGTTTCTGCAGTTCTGTGACAGCAGGGCCGTTTGTGAAGGAGGACCGAGGTTCTGCTGAGGTTTATTTACAGACGATAAACGCTGTATTTATCTAAGTCTAGGTTACTGTGGCTCTCTAAGTTCTGGTTCACATTTTACATTTTCAGAAGGTGTGCGGTGAGATTTTCCTCAGAAACCTGTTCAGAACAGAACCGAGCCCTGCAGGGTTCCCAGCCGGCGCCGCTCCAGCCTCGGCCTCCCCGTGTGATGTAACTCGCTGTAGAGGAGTTGCTGTGGTGGCTGCAGTCCAATCTGCATTAATGCGGCTCCTCCTCGCTCTGACAATCCGGCGGCCGCGGGGCTCTAACCGGCGCTCGGCGGGGCTCCATCGATCCGCTGGGACTCCAGCCGACCCGTCTGTCAGCTCCGACCGCCCACCGACGGGGTGTCATGTAGTGGGAGGAGGAGGTGGAGGAGGAGGTGTCAGGATTATTGTCTCCAGTGTGCCGTCGCTGTGCCACATTAGGGCCTATTGATCGGTTTGTTGGGAGCCGCTCGGAGCATCGATCGGTGACATGCCGACAGGCTGGGGGGGGCCGGGGGATAAATAAGGAGGGGAGGAGCTGGAGGAGGACCGCAGGCTTTAACAGGTGTTTGGGAACGATTCATACGACTCCCTGCCCAGCCAGCGAATACCTGCCTGTAGGTGAGTGTGTGTCCGACACCGACGTGCTCCACACGGTTCAACTTCCACAACATGTTCCTGGATGCTCCTTCTTCATTTTCATCAACCGTCTGAAGACCCAGCAGGCCTTTGGCAGGTTTCAAAATCACATTTTCTCTTTTAAAAACCTCTAAACTGACACCATTTACCAGCCAGAAACTGTAAAAACAGAAACCATCTTCAGATTTTCAACCTTCTAATGATCCTAAAACACGTAACGTTCAATTCAGTCAGATAAACGAACCACATCTTCATCAGAATCACTGTCGTCTACAAGACTAATTTAAAAATTCCCAACAATGAGCTCCAAAATAAAAAATTCACCTGAGTCAGCTGAGACCAAGTGTGGAATCACTTCAGAGGCCTCTTAATAAAACGACACCAGTCATCAGCCAGAGACACAACAACAGAAGGCATCATGGGAGTTACAAACCTTTTCAACTAAATGAGGATATTTCATCTAAATCGATTCTTTCTACACGTTTAAAACCAAAAATGACAACAACTTTTCCAACAACTGGAAAAACAGAAGGTTGAAAATGTGGTGATTTTCTCTGACGGTCCGTGAACACATCATACGTGACTCCATCGGTAGAGTTAACAGAAATCTGATTTAAAATTCACGATAAATAAACGACCAGATCTGACCAGAGTCTGTAAAACTAAAAACTGACTCAGCTCTGACCAGCAGCGAAGACAGGAAGAAAAACAGGATGAATCACAGGATTTTTAACCTTTTTCACTAAAAATAACCAAATCTACGTTTAAAATCCTGATTTTCACCCCAGTCATTTTATTCTACAGGCCTCTTGTCAAAGTGAGACGAATCATCCATCAAAACTAGGGAAGAAGAATCGCAGTAACTTTTAACCTTCCAAACCAGCCGTCTCCAACCACCGGGCCTCGGACCGGCACCGGGCCGTGGGTCATTTGGTACCGGGCCGTGGGTCATTTGGTACCGGACCGTGGGTCATTTGGTACCGGGCCGTGGGTCATTTGGTACCGGGGGTCATTTGGTACCGGACCGTGGGTCATTTGGTACCGGGCCGTGGGTCATTTGGTACCGGGCCACACAGACAGAAGGAAAACATTTTATTTTATTTCCGGTGGAGTTCGGAGGGTGTTTTATTTTGAAAACGACTAGGTTTTCTTCCTGCCACTTGCATCAAAACCAAACATCTCTGGAGAGCTTCTTTGAAAAGAGAGGAGAGGTAAAAACACATCTAGCAATAAAAAGTAGTTTTAGTCATTTAGGACACTTTTTAAAATTAAATATAAACAGTCCGTAGAAGATTGTCCAGCTTGAAACCGGTCCGTGGAGCAAAAAAGGCTTTAGACCGCCGCTCTAACGGTCCGTGAACGCATCATACGTGACTCCATCGGTAGAGTTAACAGAAATCTGATTTAAAATTCACGATAAATAAACAATCTGATCTCACCAGGGTCTGTAAAAACTAAAAACTGACTCAGCTCTGACCAGCAATAGACGACTCAGAGTTTTCATGGTTGAACTGCAGGCAGTGTTTCCTCAGAGCAGACAGGAGACGACAGGACAGACTGAGGTTCGTTTCATTTTTTTGATGTAAAGTCAAAGGAAACAACAACCATGAAGGAGAGAACTTCTGCTTTACAGGAGGGAGGGAAAGATGAACAACAGCAAAACAACAAACAACACAAGAACGAGACGAAGGACAGACAAAGAAAACAAAGACAGGACAGAAAATCAGAAAAACAAGACAGGAAATAAAGAAAGGACCAAAGCAGAGTCTTTAAAAGACACAAATCTGAGACATAAAACAGCTAAAAACTGATAAAACAGCAGACGAGGCGTCACAAAGAGACGTGAGACGACATAAAAGAGACACAGAATAAGAAGAACAAGGCATAAAATGACAGAACCAAGAAAATAAACTGTAATAGAAACGAATCTCACTGGAAAATCAAGTGCTGCATCTTTAAATACGCAAATAATCCATTTATAGTGACCAGAAGAGCTCACAGCACGTTCAACAAACACTTGTTGTTCATAAGGTGTCAGGATTTAGCCATGAACTCATTAAAACTGATTAAAAAGTGCATTTAATTAGAAGTGGAGACCAACCTAAAGGCCTGAGCATCACATTTAAAAAGCTATCAGGTGTTTTTGAGGTCATCTGAACATTTTCCTGTTTATTTCATGTAAAGTTGTGATTCTGACGATGTTTTCTGGCTTTAATGAGACCAAATGATCGACCGGTTAACAGAAAATAAACCGTGAACTACTCAGTGACTCTCAGTTGGAGGAGCAAAGAGTCACATGTGAGTATTTCCGTGTTGGACATTCGCTCTTTTAGCCGATTTTAAAGTGACTATTTTCCGTTTTCTCGCTCAGAACTTTCCGGTTTTGGTCCTCAGAAGAGCATTTTTGAGGTGAAGCGCTGAGGAACAGGAGGACCTGGAGGCCGGCCGGCAGGATCGCCTGGAATCTGGAAACATTCGGGGGTTTTTGTTGGCAGCGAGAGCTTTCACAGGTTCAAATCCCACACGGGGGTTCTGAGTGAGTGAAAACCGGAAAAGTGGGAGGATGTGGAGTCAGCTGAAGACCGAGTGGAAAGGAAAACACATCAGTGCTGCTGCAGGAAAGTCAGGAGGAGGAGGAGGAGGAGGAATGTTCAGGAAGGAGAACCTCTGGTTAAAGGAGGGTCCACGGTTGGAGGGAAGAGTTAACAGAAGAGCTGCAGAAGGTTCGGAGTCACTTTTTCACTGGTTCCTATAACGTTCAGGGGTCAGAGAGAGTTTGTGGTTTCAGGGGGAGTCAAACTATCTGCCAGGAAACCGGAGCAGAAACTGCAGCGAAGCCAAGAACTCAGAGTGTTTCTGACGGTTCTGCTGCAGACGAGTTCTGCTAATCAGCTGCTGCAGAGGCGCTGAAGGTGACTGGAGCTAAGCTAACGGGAGCTAACAGGACGCAGCTTCACATCCACTTCACAGATGTTATTAAAGATGAATCAGAGCCTCGAACCTGATCTCACATCCAGTTAGAACGAGATCAGAACATTGATTCTACCACAGAGGTAGTCCTGTCTGTAGATGATCCTTTAATGATGCTTCCATTGTCTCTACCTGTTCTGACCAACCTCCTACCAACATGCTGATAGGAGCCTTAAAGTTTACCCAGAATGCACTTGTTAAAGTTTCCTCTGGTGGATGATCAGAAACCAGAAACACATCCAGGAACCACTGATGGTTTCTAGGACTCTATGTCAGACATTAGACTGTTCACACTAGGAGACATCCCATAATACTGATGCTACAGCTGGTTCTAGAGAACATGAACTAAACCAGGTGTCTTTATCAGACTGAGACTCCTGGATGGATGTAAACTGATCTGGGTCCAGGTTCTACCAGAACTCCAGTGTGTTGTTCCTCCTAAAATTTTATGATTTAAAAAAAGGCCCAAACTGTGAACAGAGTCCACATAAAAATCTGTATTTTAAACCAACAACTATCAGTGTTTTTACAACGTTTAGCCACAGGATTACAGGACATTAACCCGTCTATATGTATAGACTAACTGGGTATAATAAGGACTGAAAAACAGCAAATCCTTTTTCTTTCTACTGTTATTTTGCAGATTTTCCTGTTTTGTTCAATGACAGTTAACAACAAGTAAAATCACATTAAAGTTTGGGTTAGTAAAAAACTGCAACAGCAAAGATCTGTATTTTTACGACATTTAAACATAGAATTACATTTTTTTTACTATATTTAAATATGAAAAAAGCTATTTTATAGATATTTGTTGTTATTAAAAAACATAGAATTGTAATTTGGTTTTTCCTTCTTATTTGACAGATTCTCTCTGTTGAAAATATCACAGGGAAAAGTTCATTTAAAAGAAGGGAAAAGGCCCAAACTGTAAATAAAGTCCACATCAGAAATCTGTATTTTACAAATATTAATACGTTCTTTAACAACATTTGGCCCTCAGTTAAAATTATGTTGTTTTTTAATGTATTTTAATCAGAAAAAATAATTATTTTACACACATGAGCCGCTATTTAAAAGAAAATGATGTAATTAAAAAATTAAATATATTTTATAGATTATTTTACCTGCTTTGTTTGTAGTAGAATTACTGGAAAAGGTATAAATTTATATGTAAAAGATCAAAACTGTAAAAAAAATGTCCACATTAAAAATCAGTGTTCATAAATGATCATTAGTTCTCCAGTTTAGACCCGTTACAGGTTTAACGTGTTGAAATCAGCTAAAGTCCACGACTCTACAGATGTTCGCTGGTCTTTTCTCTGTTTTATAGTTTCTGAACTTCAGGGTTTCTTCTGGTACCTTTGAGTTTCTCACATCAACCACATGTTTTTACAGTGTTTGAGGTTTGACTGTGTTTTTCTGCTGCTGGTCGTCATTTTCCAGAACAAACCAGAGTCTGACTCTCGGAGATGTTTCCTACAGGTGACACGAGCAGGTCCAGGTGAACATGTGATGAAGGTGTGTCTCCTCACCTGTTTGGTCATGGAGTCTATCAGCCGGACGTAAAGGTCCTGTTCTGTCCTGATGCCTGGAAAACACACAAACACTAATGAGCTGCACACCAACAACAACAACACACTCATTGAACATACATGCATGCATGAGCCGGTGATGCTAAGGTGCTCCCGGTGCAGGAGTCCCTCCCCAGCTCAGACCTGGTCCCTGATCGTGTGCTGTGATCGGGTTCTGGTGGATCCCCGTCCCAGCTGTGTGTTTATGTGTTCTGTAGCTCTTGTCGTGTCGCTATGCTAACCCCCCCAGCAAAAACAAACATTAGCGCTGCTCCAGAGCTCTTTATTATTTATAGGCCGCGCCGCCTCCACGCCCCCCGCTGCCTCCTTCCTCAAGGATAACAAGGAGGCCTCATCCTCCGACAAATTAAATATCAATCAGGACGCCTCGTCTTTTATTAGCCATGCATCTGAGCGCAAATGTGACAGCGACACGACATGGGGTGGAGGCAGCAAATTGCAGGGAACACCTGTTAGCAGCTCTAATCGTGTTTCTTCCCCTCCTTGTTTTTCGGGCCGTTTCCTCGCAGCTTCCTCCGCTTTCTAATTGACATGATTCACTCCTGGCTCGGCGGCTGAGCGCTGAGCAGTCGGCAGCCTAAATGGCGGCTATCCGTCCCGGCTGCAGATGAGGTCAATTACCTCCGTACGATGCTAATCCGCCGCCGCCGCCTCATATTAGAGTGATTTATCCCCTCTGGAAGAAAACGCTCTTTTATGTCCCACTTTATCTGGAGCTTCTGCAGGGGTCTGAGAGCATTAGGGCTGGACCGGAGCCAGCAGCAGGCCGAGCTGTGTGCTTCCAATCAGCTGAACTTCCTCCGATGGACAAAGCAGAGGCCGCGCTCGGCTGTCAGCTATTCCAGATGTGAGCGCCGCTGCTCGGCCTGCAGAGAGACTTTTTCCAGCCTCGCAGTCTTAAAAAGTGAAACCATGAGGCGGTGACCTTTAATATAAATCCCTCCTCTGCAAATTCTAAATCACCATCCAGGAAAGTTCAGACCGACGCAGACAGCTTCACCGGAGGGACGGAGCGATCAGGACCCGGACTTCATCAATCAATAGGACAAATCGAAAACCCAGCCGGAACCAGACGCACCTGACCCGCACGCTCCTAAAGAGACGGGTCAGCTTCAACCTCAGGCCGTCAGTCATCGCTGACGAGTCTGTGAGCAGCAGGAAGACGCAAATATGTGTTTGAAAGCCTCGTCTAGGAGTTCTGCTCCTGGACGTCTACACCAGAGGTTCTCAACTGGTGGGTCGGGACCCAAAAGTGGGTCACGAAGCCATTTTTAGAGGGTCGCAGAAGCAAAAAGTAGTGGTACAGAGTCTTTTATTTTGAAGGACGTGTTTCTTATGACTCAGTTTGCTTTCAGTAGCAGGATATTTATTGGTGGTGACACCAGTAGTTGCCCACTATTAACCTCTAGATCTGTCTCTGTCAGCTTATAGGAGAAATTTATCCTAAAACGTCCCAAAAATGTAAGAAAATGTGTCCAGAATCTGTCAAAATTGGTCCAAATATGCCAAAAACTAGGCAAAAGCATCCAAATAAACCAAAATTAGCAAAAAAATAAGCCAGAATTTTCCTAAATTGTATCAAAATGCGTTGAGACTCCACCCAAATAAACCTTAACTTGTTAACAGGAACAGCAAACTTAAACAATGTGGGTCGTTATTAATAGAAACACAGTGGATCCTGAGGCTGGACCAGCTGAGAACCACTGATCTACACCATCATCCTGCAGCCAGACCAGACGTTAATCTCACTTCTTCACCGATTAAAAACCAAGGAAACTGATGAAAACAACACCAGTACTGTCATTTATTTCTACTTATGGACAGATTTCCTGGTTGTAAACTGAAACACCGGCTTGCTGCAGGCAGAGGAAACTTCTTTCTCGGCTCCTGTGTGGCTTCAAAACGAATGAAACTCACAGGAATGGAGCCGATAAGTCGACGTGTTCACATGTATTGACAGGTTTTCTGGTTATCAATGGATAAAGTGTCATTCAGACATTCACACTGCAGAAAGTGACCGACATGCAGCCCTGCAGCCAGAGGAAACGTCTTCTGAGCCTTTATAGCTGATTAAAACCGACGGAAACTGAAGAATTATTGTCAATATTTCTATTTTCTTCCAGTCACTGACGGGTCTGAACACTTATATACTTATTTACATTTAGTTAGGTGTTTTTTATTTATTTGTTTTATGGGCTGATTATCGCTGTTAGCTGTTAGCCGTTAGGGTCCGTGTACGTCGCGGCCATTCGTTTTCTTATTTTGAGATTTCAAAATAAAAACGAAAAATAAACCATTTACCGTTTTTTTCAGTGATAATATAAAATGAAAAACGGCCCTAATCCATTATCCATTATCTGTTATCTGATTTAATTAGATGTGTTTGTAAATGGAAATTAAAATTAAAATACACCCGTGGAAAACTTATTTCTCTACTTCCTGTTGGTTTTGGCTCCGTGACCCGTCTGACTTCTGATGAGGAAGGATCTGAGTGGACTTTTCACCAGCTAAAGTAACAGAAAACCTCCAAACCTCCCCAAAAACGTCCCCAAAAGCAGCCGAACGCTAGCGATTTAGCGCTAGTGGCAGAGCTAGCGGCACCACAAGGTCCCTCCAAAGGGACAAATAAACCCCACGCTGGTGAAAAGTCCACTGTGAAATAGTGAACAATGTGAGCCAAGCAACGTTTGGACCCCACAGTGGGTCTTCATCAGGCCACGGCACACAGCAAGGTCTGCTAACAGTGAGCTAACACTGGAGCTTTAGATACCAGATCCTTCCTCATCAGAAGTCAGACGGGTCACGGAGCCAAAACCAACAGGAAGTAGAGAAATAAGTTTTCCACGGGTGTATTTTAAATTTAATTTCCATTTACAAACACATCTAATTAAATCAGATAACAGATAATGGATAATGAATTAGGGCCCGTTTTCCGTTTTTCATTTTGTATTATCACTGAAAAAAACGGAAAACGGTTTATTTTTATTTTTTATTTTGAAATCTCAAAATAAGGAAACAAATGGCTGCGACGTACATGGACCAGATAGCGTAACTGTTAGCATAGCCGTTAGCGTAGCCACTAGCGTAGCTGTTAGCGTAGCCGTGAGAGCAGCTGGTTTCCTGGTTCGTGTTCCTTGTTCAGTCTTTGACAGACACTCCTGAGACCACAGAGTGACTCCAGACAGAGAGGAGGCTGGTCAGACCTGAAGCACAGCATCCACTTCATCAATAATCAATAACAACTTGGAAAAATGCCTAATATCTCCCTGATAATCGGCCCGTCTCCACCCAACCCAACGTGTAGCTGAACCAAAGGGAACAACAGAACCAGACCCAGCAGGACTGCCTTATTAGGGGCGTCCAGACTGAATAAAACATCAGCTCCTCCTCCTCCTGGTCGGACGTCTGGACGAGGCTCGTTCAGTCAGTAAATCCTCTGGACTCACCGTTGCTGTAGAGCAGCTGTAGCCGGTAGTGGATCCCGTTGTTGGTCTTCTCTCCGTTGTACTCCTGTCACACAAACACATGAATCACACTTTAAACGGCGGCTTACTGACACGTGATAAAACATTTACAGCTTCCAGCGGCGATGCAGCGACCCGCCGAGCCTTTACGGGCCCGGAGCCGCGAGCAGGAGCGACTAAAACAGGAATTATTCACACTTTACAGGCTTCCTGGAGCTCAGGCCGAGTCCGTCTGAGGCCTGCAGGCACACTTCGTACCGCAGCAGCAGCTAATAGAGAAAAACTTACAGACACGTCGTTCACTGAGTCAGAACTACATTCAAACACGTCTGACGTCCAGAACAACACATTAAATCCAGGTGAGGTTATCAGGAAGCCGACTGGACCTTAAACACAACACGCAGCGTGGAAACGTCCTCCTGAACCAACACCGTGAACGTCCCACGGTGAGTTCATGGACAAGAGCTACAGTTAAAGTCCCTCAGAGCTCCTCCATCTCTGCTCTGAAGGTCAAACAGTCACAACTCTTTCTCTTCCTGCCTTTTGTATGTGGTTGTTTTAATCCAGCGTCTCTTTCCTCACTTGTTTGCCTCTTTTTGTGTCTTTCTGTATCTTCTAGTTGTGATTTTTTCCCTCCATGAGGCCATTTTGTGTTTATTTTGTCCCTTCTGTGTCTTTCTCTCGTCTCTTTCCGTTTGTTCTTGCAGGCATTTGTTTTAATTTTGCGTCTCTTTTCTGTCGGTTTGCATCTTTTGACGTAACTTTGCATCTGTTCTGTGGTTTTGCAGCCTTCAGTTGTTCTCTGGTGCCTCTTTCAGCTCATTTTGTGTGTATTTTTGTTCATTTTGCATCCGTCTTTCATTTGTTTTGTCAATCTGCGGTCACATCTCGTCTCTTTCAGCTCATGTTGTGTCTCTTTCTTATTGTTTCGGATTGTTTGTGTTCATTTAGCATCTTTTAACATCACTTTGCGTCTCTTTGTCTGTTTGCAGCCTTTAGTTGTTCTTTCCTGCCTCTTTCTGGACATCTTATGTGTATATTTTGTTTGTTCTGTCAATTTGTGGTCACATCTCACCATTTTCAGACCATTTTGTTTCTCTTTACTGTCCGTTTGCAGCCTTTCATTCCATTTTTGTTCATTTTGTGTTGGTTTTGGTCTCTTTTTTGTTGGTTTGCCTCTCTTAGACGTCATTTTGCGTAGTTCCTATTTTGTGTCTGTTTGTGGCCAGTTTGGGGGAATTTCTTGTCAATTTTGCATCTTTCTTCTGCAGGTTCAGTCTCTTTGTGGTGTTTTCGCTTCTCTTTCAGTTCATTTTGCTTCCCTTTCTTATTGTTTCGGATGCGTTTGTGTTCATTTAGCATCTTTTAACATCACTTTGCGTCTCTTTACTGTCTGTTTGCAGCCTTTAGTTGTTCTTTTGTGCCTCTTTCGGGACATTTCATGTGTTTTTTTTGTAATTTTATGTGTATATTTTGTTTGTTTGGTCAATTTGTGGTCACATCTCATCATTTTCAGATCATTTTGTTTCTCTTTCTGATTGTTTTGCAAGCGTTTGTGGTCATTTTGCACCTTCATTTGTTGGTTTGCCTCTCTTAGACGTCATTTTGCGTCTCTTTTCTGTCTTTTCTCATCTTGTAGTTCCTACTTTGTGTCTGTTTGTGGCCAGTTTGGGGGAATCTTTTGTCAATTTTGCATCTTTCTATTGCAGATTCAGTCTCTTTGTCTCTTTATTGCATCTCTTTCTTATTGTTTTGGATCGTTTGTGTTCATTTTGCATATTTTGACACCACTTTGCGTCTCTTTACTGTCTGTTTGCAGCCTTTAGTTGTTCTTTCGTGCCTCTTTCAGGTCATTTGGTGTCCATTTTTGTTCATTTGTGTTGTTTTTGGTCTCTTTTTTGTTGGTTTGCCTCTTTTTGACGTCATCTTGCGTCTCTTTTTTGTGTTTTTGCATCTTGTAAATCCTATTTTGTGTCTGTTTGTGGCCAGTTTGAGAGAATTTTTAGTCAATTTTGCATCTTTCTTCTGTAGGTTCAGTCTCTTTGTGGTGTTTTTGCTTCTCTTTCAGGTCATGTTGCATCTCTTTCTTATTGTTTTGGATGCGTCTGTGTTCATTTTGCATCTTTCGACCTCATCTCATATCTCTTTACTGTCTGTTTGCAGCCTCTAGTTGTTCTTTCCTGCCTCTGTCTGGTCAGTTTGTGTGTAAATAAATATCTGGTAGCTGTGATCGGGATGATTTAGTCAGTAAAAGCAGAAATGAATTAATGTATAAAACTTGTGTGGGAGTGTTTTTGACATTTTGCTTCACAGTTTCAGACGTTAATAAGAGCCACTTCCTGTTTTAGGTCTCCTTCAGTAAACCTGCTCCTCCCACTCGTGCTGGTTTGTTTATTTATTTGCAGCCACCGAACAGTGACAGTAAACTTCCCCTCGGACGGCTGACTTCAGATCAGCTGCAGCTGAACCGTGGACTCAGAGACGAGCTGAGAATCAGTGAGTCTGTGCTTCATCCTCCATCACCTCGCCTTTTTCACTCGCTCTCTCTCTTGACCTTTCCTCCCCTGTTCCCCTGCTCTCTCTCTTTCAACCTTTATTCCCCTCTCCGCCGCCTCTTCCAGCCCGTCGGGCGGCGGCTCGCTCGCTGCCAACTGTGCCTGGGAGTGTTGGCTCGGCCCCAGTGCGTTTGTGTTGGGGATCGGGGCGAGAGACTAGAGGTCAAAGCAGAGGTGAGGTGAGCGAGTGGGCGGCGTGGAGGATCCGGTGCCAGCTGGCAGCCGATCAGAGAACAAACACCCCCGAACCTGTCTGTGATTATCATTAGCGTTATTAGGAGGAGAGCTTTCAGAGCGGCTGCATTCTGCTTTCTGTCAACAGACCTCGGGAGCAGGATCGACGTGTTCTCAGACTCCGCTGCTCTCTGGGGCTCAGATCCTTGGAAACACCGTCCTCCGGGGCCTGAAGCCTCTCCTGTCCTGCTCAGCGGAACGGCTTCTACATGTTAAAGGTCTGGAGGCGACTTTAGAGAGTGAAATCAACAAAACGCCGTCTGAGGGCCGCTGGGATCTTCTGCTTCATGCATCCTCACCGCCACGACACTTCAGAGTTCCAGTTTCAAGGCTCGTCTTTATTTTAGTCATCACAGTTCCTGAAGTCAAAATTATTACTGCCCATTTTAAAATCTGGACTTAGAAACTGTTTATTCATCGTTTAGTGGGATCATTTGGTGGGCGGCTGTGGCTCAGAGCAGGTTCGATCCCCGGCTCCTCCACATGCCGAAGGGCAAGACTCTGAACCCCAAGTAGCTCCTAATGGTAGATCAGCGCCTTGCATGGCAGCTCTGTCACCACTGGAGTGTGAATGGGTGAATGAGGAACACATTGTAAAGCACTTTGGAACCACTAAGGTAGAGAAAAGAGCTATTTAAGTGTAAAAAGAACCAAACACCTGAACACAGAAGGACCTCACTTTGAGTTTCCACTAACCATTGTTACGGACTGAGCCTGAGTATTTGGGCTTCTGAGACCCAGACAGTCGACTTGTAGGTTTAATTTACTCCTTCATTCATAATTTCACATTATTTTTAACTGATCTGCAGAAAAGTTTGTCTGGTTTTAACACACTCTTCTACTGATAAATAAAACAAGTAAACGTCAAATAAAAACTTCCCGTCTGACAGATTGAGACTGTTCTACCTATTTATTATTTACACACAAATTAAACCTTTAACCATAGGATTCATTCATTTTGTATTTTTAGTATAAAACATTTCAGATTTACTATTTTTGGAGTCGTGTATCTTTAAAAACTGACTTTTTTGCCATTTATTTTTCCTTTCTATGTCAGAAAATCTGAACGCTTCAGTCTAGGATGGTAAATATTTTGATTTATTTATTTAATTTTATTTTTTCCTTTATTAAAAAGCACTTCTCGTCTCCTGCACTGGAACCAAACGGGCATTTAAACGGTTTAAATTCTGTACATGAATGAATGTTTGGTTGTTATGATCCGGCTGGTGGTTAAAGATGCACTCAGTGACAGCAGACAGTGATATTAATATCTGATGGGGTGTTTCTGACAGACGTCTTTCTGAGGTCCTGGATGGACGTTTTTCTTTTTTATTCTTTTATTCATAACGTGACTACGGTTGAACTCTACGACCTCACGTGTCCAAGTCTGGTTCTGTTTATCCAACTAAAGCACAGTTAGCTGGATAACGTGTCCAGAGTATCTCAGGATGTTTCGTTTTGATCGATTCGAGTGTTTCAAACGTCTCGTCAGAAGAAGCGATGGAAGCCTCACCTTGTCTTTCTCCACGAAGTCCACGTAGGAGGTCCTCTCGATCTCCACCGGCTGGCCCTGCCGGTCGTACAGCGCCAGGACGAAGTGGAAGAAGTTGGACTTCCTCAGGTTGGAGGGCGGCTGCTTCTCGAAGTGAGCTCGGGCCAAACCGACTCCGCTGGAAGACAGAAACAGCATTTCATGGATTAGAGCGCCGGAGCTGGAGCAGGTCATGTGACGGAAACACACCTGGTCAGAGGAACATTCAGGTGACTTAAACACTGCTGAGGACCTTCAGATGTTCAATCTGTCACATAAAAGCCACAAAGACTCCTCGTCCTGCCAGAGAGGATGAGGAGGAGAAAGGAGATGAAGAGGAGGTGGAGAAGGACGAACATGAGGAGGAGGATGATGAAGAAGATGAGGAGTACGAAGGTAAAGAGGAAGACGAGGCAAAGATGGAGGCGAGATGGAGGAGGATGAGGACGAGAAGACGAGAACAAAGAAGAAGAAGAGGAGGAAGAGGAGAAGGATGAAGAGGAGGAGGAATAAGAAAAGGAGGAAGATGGAGGTGAGGAAGAGGTGGAGAAGAACAAGAAGGAACATGAGGAGGAGGATGATGAAGAAGATGAGGAGTACAAAGGTAACGAGGAAGACGAGGCAAAGATGGAGGCGAGATGGAGGAGGATGAGGACGAGAAGACGAGAACAAAGAAGAAGAAGAGGAGGAAGAGGAGAAGGATGAAGAGGAGGAGGAATAAGAAAAGGAGGAAGATGGAGGTGAGGAAGAGGTGGAGAAGAACAAGAAGGAACATGAGGAGGAGGACGAAGAAGAGGAAGACGAGGATGACAGCGAGGAGGATTTGGACAAAGATGGGAACCAGGAGAAGGATGGAGAAGAGGAGGAGGAAGACAATAAGTACAAGCACAAAGATGAGGAGGAGGAAGAGGAAGAGATATAAGAAAGGAGAAGACAATCAGGACAAGGAGGAGGTGAAGAAGGATGAGGACGAAGATGAAGACAAACAGGAGGACGATAAGGAGAAAGACAGAGTTGAGGAGGAGGAGAAACACGAGAAGCAAGAGGAGGACAAAGACTTGGATGAGGAAGAGGAGGCTGGAAAGGAGAAGGAAGATAATGGAGACAAGGGCAAGGATGGAGATGAGGAGGAAGAGGAGAAGAGGAGGACAAGGAATTAGAAAAGAAGGAGGATGGAGATGAGGAGGAGACAGATGAGGATGAACACAAGGAGGAGGAGGAGGAGGATGAAGAGAAGAAAGACGTGGACAGAGATGAGAAGGACGAGGAGACCAGGGAGGTCAAGGAATAAGAAAAAGAGGAGGAGAAGGAAGGAGGACAAAGAGGAGACGGAATAGGAGAAGGACGGAGGTGAGGAGGAGGAGGACAAGGAATCTGAAAAGGAGGACCAGGAGAAGGAAGCAGAAGAGGAAGAGATGAAGGTGAAACCATGAGCAAAAGAAAGACGAGAATAATAAAGAGGATGAGGATGACGAGGAGGACAGATGGAGATGAGGAGGAGATGGAGGGGGACAAAGATGAAGATAAGGAAGATGTGGACAAGGATGAGGACGAGGAGGACGAGGAGAAAGATGAAGACAAGACTGAAATGAGGAGAAGAAACATGAGGACCAGACTAAGATGACGAGTTAGAAGCTGGATAGAAACTAGGAGGAGGAGGAGGAGGAGGAGGACGGAGACAGAGTGAGGTCTGCTCAGAGGGATGAATGATGCTCTGAGTTTATCCAGAGACTGAAGCCTCATTAAAGCTGGACTGAAGCTCATTTCCATTCCTACAAGAACCAACTTGTCCGAACACGAATCCTGATCAATTATCAGCTGAATCATTAGCAGTGATCAATTATCAGCTGAATCATGAGCAGTGATCAGTTATCAGCTGAATCACTAGCAGTGATCCGGCAGAGGAAACCTGCTGAGATCCAGTCTGCAGGAATCAACTCTCCTGGACCAACAGATTCCACAACGGAGCTGAAAGTCACGAAGGGAGAAGCAGCCGATTGACGAGCTGCTGATTAGTTTAAGAGCATGAAGGAGGAGTTCCTCAGGGCTCCGTGTTCGGCCCACTACTGGAGGTGTCACGCTTTAGTTAAATATAAAGACGTAGGTTTAAGAGGAAGAAACATGAACAAAACAAAGATTTTAAAGATTTTAAATCACCAAAAACATAACAGTTCACAAAGACCACCTAAAATACATGATGCTAAAATGGAAAATAAAGTTACAGGTGTTTAAAAATGAAAGCAGCCGTGTTGTCGTGTCATCTCTTTGTGGTAGCTGTAGCTCTGTTCGTAGTCATCCTACATGTCTGGTAGCATTTTCTCATCATTCCAGTTGTGTTGTTTGTCTTTTATAGCCATTTTGCATCTTTTTGTAGTCGTTTTGCATCTTTTTGTAGTCGTTTTGCACCTTTGTGTAGTCATTTTGAATCTTTTATAGTAGTTTTGCATCTTTTTATAGTCATTTTGCATCGTTTTGCATCATTTTGTAGTCATTCTGCATCATTTTGTAGTCATTTTGCATCATTTTGTAGTCATTTTGCATCATTTTGTAGTTGTTTTGTATCTTTTTATAGTCATTTTGCATCTTTTTATAGTCATTTTGCATCATTCTGTAGTCATTTTGCATCTTTTATAGTCATTTTGCATCATTTTGTAGTCATTTTTTATGTTTCTGTAGTGGTTTTGAACGTTTGGGCATCTTTTTGAAGCCATAACGTCTGTCTGGTGGTTTTTGCGGTGTTTTTTTTATTTCTTTGTAGAAGTTCTGTACCTTTTGCAGGTTGTTTTGCGTCTCTTTGTAGCCATCTTGCATCTTTTTGTTGTCGTTTTGCACCTTTTGGCAGTCATTTTTCATCTCACCACAGCCAGTTTGTGTCTTTTGCATGTGTTTTGTGTCTTCTTATAATCGTACTGCTTCTTTTACAGTTGATTTGCTTCTCTTTGGAGTCATTTCGTGTCTCTTTGGAGCTGCTTTGCATCTTGTTCAGGATGTTTTACACCTTTTTGCACCATTTGTTGTCACTTTGCATCTCTCTGTAACCATACTGCGTCTGCTCACAGTCATTTTGTGCAGTATTTTTTCAGTTTTTTGGCAGTAATTTTGCACCTTTTGCCTTTTCTTGCGTCTCTGTATTCATTTTGAACCTTTTACAGTTGATTTGAATCTCAGTTTTGTTTGTTTCTTTAGTATCCCAGAGATTTTCAGTTCACTGTCATGGAGGAGGAAAGAAACCAGGAAACACAAACACTTAAGAAGCTGCAGTCAGAGAGTCTAGACTCTGTCTGCCTTAGAAAATGACTGTACTGACGGTCAAAGTAGTGATTAATCTATCAGTTGACGACTAATCGATGAATGGCAGCTCTAAGGAGAAGCTCTTCAGCGTTGAACAGACAGTGGACAGTCGCTCTACGCTGCACACAAACCGTACAAGTAGAAAGAGAGTTTAAACTCCACTTGTAGATTTTCTTTTTTAAGCATTAGATTGATTTTCTTACTACTTTCAATTTAAAAAAGACACAAAGAAAAGACTGAAATCAATACTGGGATCGTTCTTTGTGTTTAACGCTGATAAAATAAATAATCCCCGGCTGGAGGTCAGAGTTCGTCCTGCTTCTGATTTACAACCACGGTATCGTCTGAAAACGAGCTCCGACACTTTGAGGCAGCTTTCATCGCAGTGTGAGGGTGAGAGCACATCAGTGAGCCGGCGTCAGCAGCTGATCTTCAGTAAAAACAGATAAAAATCCTGCTTGATCCCGAAATAAAATCGATGCTCCTGCAGGAAGCGACCTCTGCTCTCAGCCCGGAGAACCTCAAAGGTCCGAGGGGGAAACGCTCCAAACAGCGGCCGAATATTTTTACATCAATCTCATTTCCCTGCCCGCTTTGTTTCCTAAAACGCTTTATGATCAATATGATCGCAGGGGCACGGCTAAATATTTATTCATGCTCAGGGTTTGTTTTTGGAAACCTGCCTGCTCTGTGTGGGTCTCGGAGCTTCGCGGCTCAGGGGTGTATTCCCCAGACGGCAGATTAATACAGCCGTGACCTTTCTGCGCCTCCATTACCAATGCTTAATGCCTCATTTGTAGGCCAGTTTGTTGAAAGCTAATTCTTCCAACCGCAGCGTTTGGCCGGCGGAGTGGAGAGTCCGCGGAGGAGCTGCAGGAGGAGGAGACGCTCAGGTGTGCGTCGCTCAGGTTGTTTTAACGGAGGCTCGCCGGGAACGAAGGCAGCCGAAATAGAAATAACACCGAGAGGAATCACAGCAGCGGAGGCTTCAACACTTCCACCGGCGGATCTCTGCAGTGACTTCCAGCGTGAGGAAAGAAAAAACAAAAGAAACTCCAGCAGCATCTGTTTTTATCCAGGTTTCTGTTTCACACACCTGTCACACAGCAGCCGACACGCCGTTCACAGGAAGTCACAGAGTAAAACACACAGCGAGCACGAACATGAGCACACAGCAGTCTATCTGAAGGGAAGAGAGCAGCCGATCACAGAGAAACGGATCTGTTCATCGGTTAAAACTAGTCCTGACTGTAGCTCCTCAGATGTCAGCATTTCTTTGTCATTTCACATCTTTTCTAAAGTCGTTTTGCATCTCTTGTATTAATTCTGCAGCCTCTAAAACATATTTTGCATCTCTTCATGATCATTTTACACCTTTGTGCAGCTCCGCTTCTCTCCGTCGTAGTTTTGCACATCTTTGTAGTCGGTCAGCGTCTCTTTGCTGCTGTTTTGTGTCATTTTATAGTTGTTCTGCACCTCGTTGCTGTCATTTTGCACCATTCAGTAGCTGTTTGTTCCATTAATTGTTTATATTTTCCATCTGTAGTCATTTTGCATCTGTTTGCAGCTGTTTTGCATTTACATTTTATCATTTTGTCCATTTTTGTGGATGTTTAAATCTCTTTGTAGCCATTCTGCATCTTTTTGTTGTTGTTTTGCATCTATTTGCAGCTGTTTTTCATTTGTTTTATTAACTATTATTGTTTTGTGGTTGTTTTTCATCCCTCTGTAGTCGTCAGTTGTGTTGCATCTTTTGTAGTTGTTCTGCATCTTTTTGCAATTGATTTGCGTTTCTTAGTTTTTCCCAGAACCCAGCTTTTCTAGGGTCCTTGAATGCCTCATGTGTGGTTCCATCAGGACAAACCACCAGACCTGAGCTTAGCACAGCGACGTTCCATCAATAATCACTTTGTTCTGCGTGTCTCCTTTAGAAATACGCCAAAAATAAACGGTTTGTTCTGATCAGATTCTATAAAGAACCAGAACCTCCTCCTGGTTCTGATCCTCCAGGACTGACTCAGCTGAGACCAGCAGGGAAACATCCAGAGGGTCCAGGTTGAACTGCAGGCAGTGTTTCCTCAGAGAGGCTGAGAGGAGAATGAAGCATGCTTAGAAAAATGCTGCTGATCCCATCATTTTCCTCAGATTCTTATGTAATAAATAAATAAATTCAGTGTTCAGAAGACGTGTCTGAGCTCTCTGTCCTCCTTCATGTTGGTCTGTTTCCACAGAGCTGCAGGGTTTTTAAACTGCAGTGAAAAACGAACCACAGTGGGTAAAAATGAGACGGGAGAGTTCAGAGGGTTAACTGAGATAAATGAACTCAGGTGTTTGCAGTAAAACACCCAAACATGGGCCTGCAGACGACTCGTTCAGTGTCAGAGTCGGGGAGTCGGAACACCTCGGCTGCAGAGGTTTGATTTGTTTGGAAGAAGAAGAAGCTGCTGTAAATTCTGAACCTGCCAAACACACCCAACGGTGGATCTGGCACCTGCCTCATCCTGAGCGCCATCAGAAGCATCACTTCCTGCACTAAACCAGCCCATTATCCCAATTACACTCCGTCCAGACACCGATCGCCGCGGCGACGCTCGCCCTCTCCTCTCTGCTCTGCCTCCACTCAGAAAGCTCGTTAGCATTATTATTATTTCAATTATGCTAATTGCGGCGGCATCCACTCGTCACCGCCGCTCGTATCCGGCTGTTAGCACTTGGCACAAGGTGTAATAAAAACAGTATCGATGGCACACGGCTCGCTGGAACATGCCCGGAGTGTAAATCACACGCCGGCAGCCGGAGAGGAGGAAAATAAAGTAAAACACACACAGAGAGCAAACACGGCGAGGCAAACGAGGGCCGCAGGTCTGCACGTTTCCACCGCAAAGCCTGGAATTAAAGGTCAGCGGGAGTCGAGTCGAGCGCTCTGCAAACAATTACTGAGCAAGGCAGCCGTCGGTTCACATCCACCCACAGGATGGAGGCTGCAGTCGGACCCGCCGTCCTCGGCTGCTTCCACACCTGCAGGACTCCTGTCTGAGACCTGCCAGGTGAGCTTAGAGGACGTGGAAACAGAGCGGACTGCTGCTCAGGTGTGAAGGCCGACGAGGTTCAAACGGCAGCAGCTTCATTGATCATTGATCAGAAGAGAGACTTAAACACAGCCGTTAGCTTGTTGCTAACACGGCGTGCTGCCCGTCAGCTGAGCAGAGCAGCAACGAGCTTCAGACTCCAGACGTGAACTCAACACGTCAGGTGTTATTATGTCGACCTAGAAGCATTTAAAAAGCTCTAAAAGGTCTTAAATCCGTCTCTTTCTGGTACATTTTCCATTTGTTAGTAGCTGTTTTGCCTCTTCGTGGTGCTCTGGCTGCTTGTTCTGAGTCTCTTTGTAGTAACTATGTTAAATCCTATATTATATTCTAGTATTTATTCATGTTTTTGCATCTGTTTCTGGTCATTTACAGTGTTTTTTGTCTCTCTGAACTTGTTTTCAGTCTCTTTGCAGTAATTTTGGGATTTTATAATATTTTCATGTCTCTTTACTTGCTTTCGTATCATTTTCTAGTCATCTACATGATTTTTTTTGCCGTATCTCTTCACCTTGTATTCATTCGTGTCACTTTTGAGCGTTTAGCATCTCGTTGTGGTTGTTCCACATCTTCATGGAGTCGCTCTGCAGCCCTCAGTGCCTGTTTTACGTCTCTCTGTGGTTGTATTACATGTTTTTGTGGTATTTTCATGTCTCGCCGGATGTGTTTTCTGCTGTTTCTCTGCAGCAGTTTTGTTTCTTTTTATAGTAATTTCATGTCTTTTTGTAGTGAGGATGGAACTCCTGGCATTTTGTAGCACTGTCACGACTCTGCATGTGTTTTTCTGTCATTTTAGGTCTCTGCACCTGTTTTGTGTCTATCTGGAGTCATTTTTGCATATTTTTGAGTCATTTTGCATCTATTTGTATCGTCCTGAGGTTGTTTTGTGACTCTTTGTAGTTTCTGTCGTCATTTTGCGTGATCTTCAAAGTAATTTTGTGCTACTTTTTTAGCGTTTTATACCTGTATGTGATTATTTCACGTCTATTTGAGGCCTTTTGCTCTTGAGTGTCGTCTTCCTGTGTCTTTGGAGTAACTCCTGGTCATTTTATATTCACACAGGTGTTCAGCATTTTCTGCCTATGTATGATTATTTCACATCTATTTGAGGCCTTTTGCTCCTGTTAGTCGTCATCTTGTGTCCCTGGCTGTGTTCTGTCTCCATCTATTCTCAGTCCTTCTACATTTATTAGGAGTTTTGTTATATTTCATGCTTTTTCATCTCTTTATACTCATTTAATATATTTATTTCTTTCATTTTAGGTCTGCCTTTGTGGTCGTTTTGCATCTTTTCGTTCCGTAGCTACGTTCAGGTGTTTTATCTCCGGCATCGTTTCACGTCTGCTTTAACTCCCTCAGCGTCTCTCTGGAGTCAGTTCATTTTATTTTACAACCTTTACTGCAGTGGTTTTCCATTTTCTGATCGGCTTCACGTCTCTCTCTGGAGCTGGTTTGCGTCTCGTTGTGATTGTCTGACCTCCCTTTGCGGCCGCCTCACGTGTTTTCGTCCGTTTGCCGTCATTTAGCCTGTTTCTGCTGTTTTATATCATTCAGCGACGACTTTATGCGTCTTGTAATTGTAGTTTTGCATTTGTTTGCAGTCGTTGTGCCTTCCTTGTATCTTTGACAGGTTGGGGCGTCTCTGTTGTTTGTTTGTTTGTTTGTTTGTTTATTTATTCGTTGATTTATTTATTTATCACCAGTCGTGTCTCTTTGGTTTGAGGATCTTCGAGTTCGTTTGACCGACTTCACGCTTTGACCTGACGCTTCTCCAAAAACCACAAATCATCCATAAGAAACGTTGTTCAGCCTGAACCGGACTGCAGTGAGCTGGATGCACACACACACACACACACACACACACACACACACACACCCACACACCCACACACACACACACACACACACACACACACACACACACGCCATGACATTAATCAAACAGGAGATGGAGTGTGACCGCTGTTTGAGTCTTTAACCAGCGTGGCCTGCTGCCTCACACACACACATACAAATACACACACACACGGACCTAATGAGCCATACAGCACACACACACACACTCTGACACACACACACACACACACTCTGACACCAACAACACACACACACAGTTTGTCTGGCTGCCAGGATGTTAATCAAATAAACGGTGGATGTTTAAATCTGATTCAGTGGGAAACAAACTCAGAGCAAACACACTCTGACAGGACGCCACACACACACACACACACACACACACACACACACACACACACACACACACACACACACACACACACACACACACACCGAGTCTAATCTGAAAGTTAATCTGATCACAATTCACGCCACGAGCAGCAGCAACTTGTGTCGCCTCCCACACTGACCGGATGCTAATGAAAGCTAACTGAGTCACATGACCTGTTCTCTGGATGTTCTCCTGCTGGAATCTTCCTCTTCTCCATGTGGTCAGCCAGTGTTCTGGTTCCTCCTCAGACCTTCATGGAGCATCTCTAAATGTCATCAGCA
>CM045457.1:37207365-37352366 GCA_024666655.1 Dascyllus trimaculatus
CACAGGAGCCAGTTTGGCCAGCGAGCCTCGGCCGGGCCACACAAGCATCATTACCGCTGGCTGCTCCTCCTCGCCACTTCAGACGCCGCCACAAGTGGAATCTACTTAAGGCACAAAGGGAAGGTTTGTCCGGGCATGTCGGCGCTATCACACACACACACACACACACACACACACACACAGGGAAAAAATAAAACACACACACTGAGAGTCATTCAAAGGCTCCCCGAGGACGGAGCAGCGCGGCGGATCACAGCGTCCAGATAACACCGAGCAGGCCGGGCCGGCTCGCTTTCAAAGGGCAAGTGTTGTAATTACCCGAAGGCCTGGAACGCCTCGGCAGCAGCGGCGGCGGCGGCAGCCAGGCCTGGTGATTCGCTCCAGCCTGCCAACCGCCTGGCCTGGATGCCGCCTTCCCTCTCTGCGAGCGGCGCGGCAGGTTTTTCTCAGCATCGCCCGAAGCCTGGCAGCCAGCGAGCCGAGCCGAGCCGAGCCGAGGCCTGGCGAGCCTCCGGGAGCCCGCTGGCAGCGCCGCCGTGCCAACCTGGCCGCCGCCGCCGCCGCTACTGCTGCTGCTTCGTGATTGGTAGTCTTGGACGGCAGCAGAGTCCCGTTTAAGAATGGTTAATGTGGCGCAATGATGCAAACCTGCGTCCAGCTCTCAGTTATTACAGCCACCGGACCGAGCCGGTTCTGAACCACGTGGAGCCACTTTAAGGCCACCTGCAGCGAGTGACCATCCTCTACGTTCAGGTCACCTCCATCTGCAATTAAGGCTCGTGTGGAACCTTAAAGTTTGCAAAGGAAGGAGTTAATATCTGGAGTATGTGGAGACGAACCAGACACAATGAGAAAATCAAAACCCCAGACATCAGACAAAACCGTCTAAATGGGACACGAAACGACAAAACTGAGACTTGAAACACTAGAAAGGAGGATTAACTGTCCCAAAGAGACACGAAACGACACGAACAAGACACAAAACACCAAAACATGACTTAAAATGGGAAAATCAAGCCCCAAGATGGCAGACACGAGACAAAACGGTCTAAACGGGACATGAAACGACAGAACAGAGACAGAAAACAACAAAAACAAGACCTAGACACTCAAAACATGACATAGAGTGGGAAAATAAGACCCAAAGTGACAGATATTAGACAAAATGATTAAAATGAGCCACAAAACAACACAAATAAAGATGAACAACATACACAAAATATTAAAACCATGACATAAAACAATAGTGAGACACAAAACATTAGGAGGCAGGAAAAACTGCCCCAAAGACACATTCCTGACAGAAAACAACACAAAATGACAGAACTGTTTGAAAGAGACACGAAACAACAAAAATAAACACAAAATGATAAAATCCAGCCCCTGGATGACAGATATGAACCAAAACTCCTCTAAATGGACACAAAACGACCAAAATGAGCCACGAAACAACACGAGACAAGAAAAACTCCAGTTTACTCCACAGAAAAGCAAATATCTGCACAAGTACTTCAACTTCCTGCTAATCTAACCCAGTTCACTCTGTATGTAAGGACTAGTTTATGCAAATTAACCAGGTTACTGTCCACCACATGAACCTCTTCGTTCTGATGACCAACCATAACTACACATTTAGACGAGTTCTTTCAGAAAACAGACTGACTGATATCTGCAGAATGAACCTTAGGTCAGTGGTTCTCAGCTGGTCCAGCATCAGGACCCACTATGTCTCTATTAATAACAGTCACGACCCAACTTTTTGAAGTTTGCTGTTCCTGTTAACGGATTAAGGTTTATTTGGCTGTAGTCTCAACGCATTTTGATACAATTTAGGAACATTTTGGCTCATTTTTTTGGCTCATTTTGGTATATTTGGACGCTTTTGCCAAGTTTTGGGCATATTTTGGTCCATTCTGACAGATTCTGAACACATTTTCATATAATTTTGACACGTTTTAGCATAAATTTCTCCAATAAGCCAAATCTAGAGGTTAATATTGGTCAACTACTGGTGTCACCACCACTAAATATCCTGCTACTGAAAGCAAACTGTGTCATAAGAAACATGTCCTTCAAAATAAAAGACTTTATACCACTACTTTTTGCTTCTGCGACCCTCTAAAAATGGCTTCACGACCCACTTTTGGGTCCCGACCCACCAGTTGAGAACCAGTGCTTTAGGTCTATCTACTAGTTAATACAGACTGTCCAGTAAACACAACACCAGATAAACCAGTTTATCTGGTGATTAACCTGATAACTGCACATTTACACCAGTTTACAGATAAAACAAACACCTGCAGAACAAATTAAAGTTCTCGCTCATCTAAACTAGGGCCGTAACAACACACCCAACCCTTCAGTAGAGTTGAACCACGGTACGAACATGTTAAGACGACTAAGAACAGCCGATGTACAGAATATAATTTAATGGTGAACCTCGTAGTTCCCACAGCTGTGTTGTAGCTTCTCCGTCTCACAGTTACACAGTACTGTGGAACTAAAAACCAGCAGGAGTTTCCAGGGGAACACAGGATGTGACGGACCGTATGGCTAATGCTAATGGGATGCTAATGCTAACAGCTGGAAGACGCTCCGCCGTGGTTAAAACCACCCGTCTGGGATCACTTGGGTTTAAAGTCTGATAAAGGAGTAAAACAAGTGGACCAGACCAAAGCTGTAAGGAGCTCCACACGTTTATTATCTGTCATAACTCTGGTTTTACTTGGCCGATCAACACGATTCAAAGACTGGTGGATAGTTAGAAATCCACACTTTGGACACAAGTTGAAACAGAGACTCAGCGAGGCGTCTTGCTGCTACAACATCTTAAACCGGTCATCTCATTTT
Source organism: Dascyllus trimaculatus (assembly GCA_024666655.1). Classification (NCBI taxonomy): domain Eukaryota; kingdom Metazoa; phylum Chordata; class Actinopteri; family Pomacentridae; genus Dascyllus; species Dascyllus trimaculatus. Next base: position 37,210,216 of record CM045457.1, read on the forward strand.
GACACACCGACGTGTCCGTGGACTCCAGAGGGTTTCATACCGAACCGAACCGAGAGTGATGTTTGTGTACCGCTACACCCCTAGTCTGAACAATTTAATGTTTTAATTTGCTGACTTTGCTGAGGGTAATTAAATACTTAACAGTTAAAAATCCCTTTTATATCAGATGGGAAGCCTGGTTGGGAAGAACTTAAACACTTGTGTGTGCTCGTCATCATGAGGCAATTAAAAACACGTTTGAGTCGCTGAAGTTTGGTGGTTGATGTCTTTAGAAGTTAGCGAAGCACGTTTTACACAAGTGTATTTATCAGAGTGGATGCATTTAAAATAAATGTGAGACTTTAAGACGCCCTGAGAAGACCCAGGGTGAACCTCATTAGCCAGGATGCTGGTCCACCTGTACCTGCTGAAACAGGTGCTACACCCGAAGGTGACAGCGATCCAGGTAGACAAACCAACAGGGACGCCGTAAAGACGACCTCACCGGGGAGAGAGCGGCGAGTCATTAGCGGATGGAAACAGCATCCATCAGGGGAAGCTGCCTAATAATCACACTCAATCACAGACCGACGCCGACAGCCAGCCGTCATTACGGAGATGAAGCCGGTATGGAAGGGACCTGACGGAGGAAACGAGCCCCGATAAAGAACTTCAGGCTCAGATAAGAGTGAGGCAAGGTGAGGCAGGAGAGGTCGGAACCGTCACCTGAGCAGGTTAAAAGTTAGTAAAGACCAAAGTCAACACCTGGAAACTGAAACCAACCAGGACTGAGAGTCTAAACCGACTGTCTACTGGGACCTAAACCAGTTTAGTCCACCTTCTACCAGTTCACTCCTTATCCAGACTGGTTAAATGTGAACCAGCTGATTCTACAGGTTTACTACCCACCTGGAGGACTAGATCAACCACTCTAAATCCATTGACCTGCTCATCTAAACCAGTTTATGTACTGGTTTATACAGACCACCAGTTAATCTAAAGATGGACTGGTTTACTGCACATTTAGACCAGTTCACACATGAACCAGCTGACAGATCAACACATGTAAACCAGTTTACTTCTAAACTTAAATGAACTATTTAAATTAGTCTGTATGTGAATGTAAACACCAGTTTACTGCCCAGTTAAACCAGTTTCAACCACATTATTCATACGTAAACAACCAGTTTACTGCACATCTATAGTACACACCAGCACACCTAAACCAGTGGAGTCAACCAGTGGGCTCCACATTTAGACCAGTATAGCACATTATTATTATCACCATGTAGAAATGGTTCCACTCCTCAGACGGACCAGTTTACTGGAAACCAGTTCAACATCACAACACATTAATCTTCAACAAACAAATACGATAAATGTTAGATGTGGAGAAACAAACCGCTGCAGCTCAGACTCAGCTGTGTGTTTACGTATATATATATATATATATATATATATATGTGTGTGTGTGTGTGTGTGTGTGTGTCCTATTTTCACCCCCACACACACTCTTCACTCCTCAGCCTGAACCAGTAAAAACCATTAAGTCTCAGCCGACAGCAGAAACAGGCAGGGCAGGAAACGTGTTGATTGGTGTGATGAACAACAAGACAACAGCTGCTCTGGCTCCTCTCCTATAGACACACAACAACACACACAACAACACACACAACAGACACAACAACAACAGAAACACACAACAACACACACAACAACACACACAACAACAACAACACACAACAACACACAACAACACACAACCTGAACCAACAGGCCGACAAACAGACTCACTCAGTGCTCGACTGGTTTCCTCAAAGATATTTCAAAACGAGACTTTTCTTTTACCATTTTCTGAATCTCAGAGACCAAATAACTGATCGATCAATCAAATAAAAATCTATGGATAAATTACCAATAGAAATAATCAATAAGGTGGACTCTCTGCCTGATTTCATCAATTAATCAAACCATTACTCAGTCTGTCCAGTTTATTTTGGTTTAAGGTCAACAACATTTAGAATCCACCGTCCTCCTCACTGCAGCCCGAAGACAACACTGATCTGTAACCCTGAGACTTCAACCAGGTGAGTGTTCAACCAGGTGAGTGTTCAACCAGGTGAGTGTTCAACCAGGTGGCTGTTCAACCAGGTGAGTGTTCAACCAGGTGAGTGTTCAACCAGGTGAGTGTTCAACCAGGTAACTGTTCAACCAGGTGACTGCTAAACCAGGTGGCTTTACAGGTTTACTGCACACCTGTAAGAGTTAGATTATCCAGTTTAGTGCACTTTTACTCAGGTTTACATCCAACAAACAGGAAGTAGGTTACAGAAAAACCAAGTACCTGCACAGGTAAATCAGATTCCCACTAATCTAAACCTCTGTACTGATGTTTATCTACTAGCCTACCAGATAAACCAATTTACGTCAGAGGTTTTCCAGTTTACAGCATGTGTAAACCAGTTTAATGGGACAGTCATGCTTTTATTTTGATAATCTGAACCTGTGTTTTGTCGAATCAGCGACACACTTCCTGTGCAACATCATCAACACATACCTGCTAACATGCTAACATGCTAACACGCTAGCATACCCACTGCAGAGAGAGAAGAGTGTTTAAACCACTAAGGTACAGGTTGAAGGCCGCTGTAGCGACGCTGTGTGTGTCTGTTGGGTTCCTGCTGTTTACCTGCACATGATCTCGTGGGTGAGGAGGACACGGCACATCTCCGGGTTCTTGTCCTGGCCTTCGTACAGGATCGGCTGAAGGAACACAGACAGGAGAACACTCGTTAAGAGACGCAGCTTTAGCTTGGTGTTCGTCGAGTTAACAGAAGGTTTGAGGAGAAAACATGAAACCGAACACAAACAACACACTTCCTCTGACATCTGGGGGTAAAATCCAGGTTTATTTCAGATAAACCAGTTTAATACACCTTTAAACCAGTTTATAGTCAATGTAAACTAGTTTACTGTCTGAGTAAACCAGTTTAGTAAACACTGGCACGAAATCAATGCACATGTAAACCAGAAAAACTGTTTACTACACCTTTAAACCAGTTTATAGTCAATATAAACCAGTTTATGGTCAATGTAAACCAGTTTATGGTCAATGTAAACCAGTTTATAGTCAATGCAAACCAGTTTATAGTCAATGTAAACCAGTTTATAGTCAAAAGAAAACCAGTTTACTACTCTTGTAAACCAGTTTACTAAACTTTTAAACTAGGTCATGGTCAATGTAAACCAGTTTATAGTCAATATAAACCAGTTTATAGTCAATTTAAACCAGTTTACTACACTTGTAAACCAGTATACAGTTAAACCAGTTCAGTGAATATTTCCACCAAGCTAATGCACACATAAACCAGGCAAACCAGTTTACCACACCTATAAACCAGTTCACTGCAAGTTTAAACCAGTTTGCTCTAAAGACAGGTCAATTTAAAAACATGTAAACCAGTTTACTGCAGATTTTAACCAGTTTATTAACTGGACAACTGGTTTCTGTGTGCAGTGAACTGGTTTACCTGCAGACTAAACTGGGTTAAACCAGCAGTAAACTGGTTTTCATGTGCAGTGAACTGGTTTACCAGCAGACTAAACTGGGTTAAACCAGCAGTGAACTGGTTTACCAGCAGACTAAACTGGGTTAAACCAGCAGTAAACTGGTTTACATGTGCAGTGAACTGGTTTACCTGCAGACTAAACTGGGTTAAACCAGCAGTAAACTGGTTTTCATGTGCAGTGAACTGGTTTACCTGCAGACTAAACTGGGTTAAACCAGCAGTAAACTGGTTTTCATGTGCAGTGAACTGGTTTACCTGCAGACTAAACTGGGTTAAACCAGCAGTAAACTGGTTTTCATGTGCAGTGAACTGGTTTACCTGCAGACTAAACTGGGTTAAACCAGCAGTAAACTGGTTTTCATGTGCAGTGAACTGGTTTACCTGCAGACTAAACTGGGTTAAACCAGCAGTAAACTGGTTTTCATGTGCAGTGAACTGGTTTACCTGCAGACTAAACTGGGTTAAACCAGCAGTAAACTGGTTTTCATGTGCAGTGAACTGGTTTACCTGCAGACTAAACTGGGTTAAACCAGCAGTAAACTGGTTTTCATGTGCAGTGAACTGGTTTACCTGCAGACTAAACTGGGTTAAACCAGCAGTAAACTGGTTTTCTTGTGCAGTGAACTGGTTTACCTGCAGACTAAACTGGGTTAAACCAGCAGTAAACTGGTTTTCTTGTGCAGTGAACTGGTTTACCTGCAGACTAAACTGGGTTAAACCAGCAGTAAACTGGTTTTCATGTGCAGTGAACTGGTTTACCAGCAGACTAAACTGGGTTAAACCAGCAGTAAACTGGTTTTCTTGTGCAGGTGTTCCTTTTATTTTGTCCGCTGGCAGTAAAGTCAAACATGGCCTCCCACCGCCGCCTCCCCTTTCGGTGGTCTCAGCCTGCCCCGGACTTCCCAGAATTCCCTGCCAGATGGCGGGCGGCGTCCCGGGATGAGGCCCCCCTCCTCCCCCTCCACTCTCCCCCCTCCTCACCCCCGTGGAGCTGTCATGTCAGCGTCCGGATGACGGATGACCGCTGAGACCACGGCGAGGTGTGTGTGAGCTGCTCATTACTATATCTGTGAGGACCGACGGGAGTCTTGGACATTTCTGGGGGTCCAGACCCAGTTTCAGGGTTCAGGTTCGGGTCGGGGGGGGGGTCCGAACACGGCTGGGGTTGGTTCTGATGGTTTTATATCAGCGAGGGTCCTCACAAAGACAGGACAGCGGAGTGTGTGTGAGTGGGTTTTGTAATACCCTGGTGGTTGTAAATGAACTCCACTAAAAGCATGTGTGTCCTCCTCCCCCTCTGTTCCTGCGATGACCTACCAACTACCTCATCCACCTTTATAGTCAAAACAGACCTCCGCCCTGCACACACACACACACGTGCACACACACACGTGCACACCCCTGGGGGACAATACTTTTAGGATAACGACCACTTCTGCATTATTGATCCTGATCCTGGCTCTGTTCGTCCGGATTAAAACGCTCCAGTTTGACCAGCAGGGATGTGGATTGCATCAGACACACACACACACACACACACACACACACACAGTAGATCTGGTGGTCGATATTTATACATCATCATTCCTGATGCTAGATTCCCGAGTGTGTGTGATCGTATTTTGGCTGTTCGAGGGTTAACGTCCACCTTCTGCTGCCAGCCTCACAGCCCTGTTGGACCACCTTTGTGAGGACCGTCCCCAGACCTTTGGCATCATTGTGAGGACATCATCTGGACACTTTTACAAACATTTTGGGGAAAAAGGAAAAATATCTGAAGACTTTTGTCAAAGATTAAAGACCTGTTCAAACAGTTGCTTCATTTTTAGGAAAGTGAACATTTTGGTGGCTATGACTGTAAATCCAGGACATTTTCTCGACGTAAATTTCTATAAATGTGACGACTTGTTTGGAAAAGCAGCGACTCTTAATGGAAAGCTGAAATTTTAGATAACCCTAAGACTTTATTCAGAAAGCTGTTTTGGTAAAGTGACACTGTTGAGGATCAACTTAGAGAGATTTTGCTGGTGTTTCTATTCATTCTTGTGGTTTAGTTTGTTCAGATCTCAGGTTCTGGTTCATATTTTAGACGTTTATGAATCAGAGGTTTTAAAAGAAAACTCCTCTGGGCTTTTAGTTTCTTAAAGACAGGACTGTCTTAGGATGCGGATGGTGAGGACAGATGCTGCAGAGAAATGCTTACAGATGCTAATTGTTGTATTTAATTCAGTAATTTTACTTTCCAAGTTTGGCCTTTGGTTCATGTTTTACATTTATATGAATCTGAGATTTAAAAAGGAGGATTTCTCTGTTTTTCTAGTTCTGTGAGGACAGGGATGTTCCAGGAGGACAGTAGGGACGGGGTTCTGGTCAGAAATACTTACACATGGCAGTTTCTGTATTTATTTCAGTGACTTCAGCTCGTTAAGTTCTGGTTTTGGTTCATATTTGACATTTTTATGTAAAAAAAGGTTCTGCTGAGGTTTATTTACAGACGATAAACGCTGTATTTATGTAAGTCTAGGTGACTGTAGCTCTCTAAGTTCTGGTTCATATTTTACATTTTCAGAAGGTGTGCGGTGAGATTTTCCTCAGAAACCTGTTCAGAACAGAACCGAGCCCTGCAGGGTTCCCAGCCGGCGCCGCTCCAGCCTCGGCCTCCCCGTGTGATGTAACTCGCTGTAGAGGAGTTGCTGTGGTGGCTGCAGTCCAATCTGCATTAATGCGGCTCCTCCTCGCTCTGACAATCCGGCGGCCGCGGGGCTCTAACCGGCGCTCGGCGGGGCTCCATCGATCCGCTGGGACTCCAGCCGACCCGTCTGTCAGCTCCGACCGCCCACCGACGGGGTGTCATGTAGTGGGAGGAGGAGGTGGAGGAGGAGGTGTCAGGATTATTGTCTCCAGTGTGCCGTCGCTGTGCCACATTAGGGCCTATTGATCGGTTTGTTGGGAGCCGCTCGGAGCATCGATCGGTGACATGCCGACAGGCTGGGGGGGGCCGGGGGATAAATAAGGAGGGGAGGAGCTGGAGGAGGACCGCAGGCTTTAACAGGTGTTTGGGAACGATTCATACGACTCCCTGCCCAGCCAGCGAATACATGCCTGTAGGTGAGTGTGTGTCCGACACCGACATGCTCCACACGGTTCAACTTCCACAACATGTTCCTGGATGCTCCTTCTTCATTTTCATCAACCGTCTGAAGACCCAGCAGGCCTTTGGCAGGTTTCAAAATCACATTTTCTCTTTTAAAAACCTCTAAACTGACACCATTTACCAGCCAGAAACTGTAAAAACAGAAACCATCTTCAGATTTTCAACCTTCTAATGATCCTAAAACACATAACGTACGATTCAGTCAGATAAACGAACCACATCATCAGAATCACTGTCGTCTACAAGATTAATTTAAAAATTCCCAACAATGAGCTCCAAAATAAAAAATTCACCTGAGTCAGCTGAGACCAAGTGTGGAATCACTTCAGAGGCCTCTTAATAAAACGACACCAGTCATCAGCCAGAGACACAACAACAGAAGGCATCATGGGACTTACAAACCTTTTCAACTAAATGAGGATATTTCATCTAAATCGATTCTTTCTACACGTTTAAAACCAAAAATGACAACAACTTTTCCAACAACTGGAAAAACAGAAGGTTGAAAATGTGGTGATTTTCTCTGACGGTCCGTGAACGCATCATACGTGACTCCATCGGTAGAGTTAACAGAAATCCGATTTAAAATTCACGATAAATAAACGACCTGATCTGACCAGAGTCTGTAAAACTAAACACTGACTCAGCTCTGACCAGCAGCGAAGACAGGAAGAAAAACAGGAGGATTTTTAACCTTTTTCACTAAAAATAACCAAATCTACGTTTAAAATCCTGATTTTCATCCCAGTCATTTTATTCTACAGGCCTCTTGTCAAAGTGAGACGAATCATCCATCGAAACTAGGGAAGAAGAATCGCAGTAATTTTTAACCTTCCAAACCAGCCGTCTCCAACCACCGGGCCTCGGACCGGCACCGGGCCGTGGGTCATTTGGTACCGGGCCGTGGGTCATTTGGTACCGGGCCGTGGGTCATTTGGTACCGGGCCGTGGGTCATTTGGTACCGGGCCGTGGGTCATTTGGTACCGGGCCGCACAGACAGAAGGAAAACATTTTATTTTATTTCCGGTGGAGTTCGGAGGGTGTTTTATTTTGAAAACGACTAGGTTTTCTTCCTGCCACTTGCATCAAAACCAAACATCTCTGGAGAGCTTCTTCGAAAAGAGAGGAGAGGTAAAAACACATCTAGCAATAAAAAGTAGTTTTAGTCATTTAGGACACTTTTTAAAATTAAATATAAACAGTCCGTAGAAGATTGTCCAGCTTGAAACCGGTCCGTGGAGTAAAAAGGCTTTAGACCGCCGCTCTAACGGTCCGTGAACGCATCATACGTGACTCCATCGGTAGAGTTAACAGAGATCTGATTTAAAATTCACGATAAAAAAACAACCTGATCCGACCAGGGTCTGTAAAAACTAAAAACTGACTCAGCTCTGACCAGCAATAGACGACTCAGAGTTTTCAGGTTGAACTGCAGGCAGTGTTTCCTCAGAGCAGACAGGAGACGACAGGACAGACTGAGGTTCATTTTTCACTGTGATGTAAAGTCAAAGGAAACAACAACCATGAAGGAGAGAACTTCCGCTTTACAGGAGGGAGGGAAAGATGAACAACAGCAAAACAACAAACAACACAAGAACGAGACGAAGGACAGACAAAGAAAACAAAGACAGGACAGAAAATCAGAAAAACAAGACAGGAAATAAAGAAAGGACCAAAGCAGAGTCTTTAAAAGACACAAACCTGAGACATAAAACAGCTAAAAACTGATAAAACAGCAGACGAGGCGTCACAAAGAGACGTGAGACGACATAAAAGAGACACAGAATAAGAAGAATGAGGCATAAAATGACAGAACCGAGAAAATAAACTGTAATAGAAACGAATCTCACTGGAAAATCAAGTGCTGCATCTTTAAATACGCAAATAATCCATTTATAGTGACCAGAAGAGCTCACAGCACGTTCAACAAACACTTGTTGTTCATAAGGTGTCAGGATTTAGCCATGAACTCATTAAAACTGATTAAAAAGTGCATTTAATTAGAAGTGGAGACCAACCTAAAGGCCTGAGCATCACATTTAAAAAGCTATCAGGTGTTTTTGAGGTCATCTGAACATTTTCCTGTTTATTTCATGTAAAGTTGTGATTCTGACGATGTTTCTGGCTTTAATGAGACCAAATGATCGACCGGTTAACAGAAAATAAACCGTGAACTACTCAGTGACTCTCAGTCGGAGGAGCAAAGAGTCACATGTGAGTATTTCCATGTTGGACATTCGCTCTTTTAGCCGATTTTAAAGTGACTATTTTCCGTTTTCTTGCTCAGAACTTTCCGGTTTTGGTCCTCAGAAGAGCATTTTTGAGGTGAAGCGCTGAGGAACAGGAGGACCTGGAGGCCGGCCGGCAGGATCGCCTGGAATCTGGAAACATTCGGGGGTTTTTGTTGGCAGCGAGAGCTTTCACAGGTTCAAATCCCACACGGGGGTTCTGAGTGAGTGAAAACCGGAAAAGTGGGAGGATGTGGAGTCAGCTGAAGACCGAGTGGAAAGGAAAACACATCAGTGCTGCTGCAGGAAAGTCAGGAGGAGGAGGAGGAGGAGGAGGAATGTTCAGGAAGGAGAACCTCTGGTTAAAGGAGGGTCCACGGTTGGAGGGAAGAGTTAACAGAAGAGCTGCAGAAGGTTCGGAGTCACTTTTTCACTGGTTCCTATAACGTTCAGGGGTCAGAGAGAGTTTGTGGTTTCAGGGGGAGTCAAACTATCTGCCAGGAAACCGGAGCAGAAACTGCAGCGAAGCCAAGAACTCAGAGTGTTTCTGACGGTTCTGCTGCAGACGAGTTCTGCTAATCAGCTGCTGCAGAGGCGCTGAAGGTGACTGGAGCTAAGCTAACGGGAGCTAACAGGACGCAGCTTCACATCCACTTCACAGATGTTATTAAAAATGAATCAGAGCCTCGAACCTGATCTCACATCCAGTTAGAACGAGATCAGAACATTGATTCTACCTCAGAGGTAGTCGTGTCTGTAGATGAACCTTAACATGATGCTTCCATTGTCTCTAACTGTTCTGACCAACCTCCTACCAACAGGCTGATAGGAGCCTTACAGTTTACCCAGAATGCACTTGGTAAAGTTTCTCTGGTGGATGATCAGAAACCAGAACCACATCCAGGAACCACTGATGGTTTCTAGGACTCTATGTCAGACATTAGACTGTTCACACCAGGAGACATCCCATAATACTGATGCTACAGCTGGTTCTAGAGAACATGAACTAAACCAGGTGTAGTGATCAGACTGAGACACCTGGATGGATGTAAACTGATCTGGGTCCAGGTTCTACCAGAACTCCAGTGTGTTGTTCCTCCTAAAATTTTATGATTTAAAAAAAGGCCCAAACTGTGAACAGAGTCCACATTAAAATCTGTATTTTAAACCAACAACTATCAGTGTTTTTACAACGTTTAGCCACAGAATTACAGGATATTAACCCGTCTATATGTATAGACTAACTGGGTATAATAAGGACTGAAAAACAGCAAATCCTTTTTCTTTCTACTGTTATTTTGCAGATTTTCCTGTTTTGTTCAATGACTGTTAACAACAAGTAAAATCACATTAAAGTTTGGGTTAGTAAAAAACTGCAACAGCAAAGATCTGCATTTTTACGACATTTAAACATAGAATTACACATTTTTTACTATATTTAAATATGAAAAAAGCTATTTTATAGATATTTGTTGTTATTTAAAAACATAGAATTGTAATTTGGTTTTTCCTTCTTATTTGACAGATTCTCTCTGTTGAAAATATCACAGGGAAAAGTTCATTTAAAAGAAGGGAAAAGGCCCAAACTGTAAATAAAGACCACATCAGAAATCTGTATTTTACAAATATTAATACGTTCTTTAACAACATTTGGCCCTCAGTTAAAATTATGTTGTTTTTTAATGTATTTTAATCAGAAAAAATAACTATTTTACACACATGAGCCGTTATTTTTTTTAAAAAAGATATAATTAAAAGAATTAAATATATTTTATAGGTTATTTTACCTGCTTTGTTTGTAGTAGAATTACTGGAAAAGGTATATATTTATATCTAAAAGACCAAAACTGTAAAAAAAAAAAATGTCCACATTAAAAATCTGTATTTTTATGACATTAAACATAAAACTACATTTTTTTACGGTATTTAAATCTGAAAAATACGGCTACTTCACAGATATCTGCTGTTATTCAAAAAAAGAATTATATAAAGAATTGAAAAATGGTTAATTTAGTTTTTTCACTGTTATCTGACAGATCTTCTCTGTTCTGCTTATTTATTAAAGTTCAGTATTTTAATAAAAAGGAAAAAAGGACCAAACTGTAAATAATGTCCACATCAGAAAACTGTATTTTTACAAATTTGAATACGTTCAGTTAAAATTATGTTGTTTTTTAATGTATTTTAATCAGAAAAGATAATTATTTTACACACGTGAGCCGCTATTTAAAAGAAAATAATGTAATTAAAGAATTAAATATATTTTGCAGATTATTTTACCTGCTTTGTTTGTAGTAGAATTACTGGAAAAGCTATAAATTTACATGTAAAAGATCATAACTGTAAAAAAAAAAGTCCACATTAAAAATCTGTGTTCATAAATGATCATTAGTTCTCCAGTTTAGACCCGTTACAGGTTTAACGTGTTAAAATCAGCTAAAGTCCACGATTCTACAGATGTTCGCTGGTCTTTTCTCTGTTTTCTAGTTTATGAACTTCAGTGTTTCTTCTGGTACCTTTGAGTTTCTCACATCAACCACATGTTTTTACAGTGTTTGAGGTTTGACTGTGTTTTTCTGCTGCTGGTCGTCATTTTCCAGAACAAACCAGAGTCTGACTCTCTGAGATGTTTCCTACAGGTGACACGAGCAGGTCCAGGTAAACATGTGATGAAGGCGTGTCTCCTCACCTGTTTGGTCATGGAGTCTATCAGCCGGACGTAAAGGTCCTGTTCTGTCCTGATGCCTGGAAAACACACAAACACTAATGAGCTGCACACCAACAACAACAACACACTCATTGAACATACATGCATGAGCCTGTGATGCTAAGGTGCTCCCGGTGCAGGAGTCCCTCCCCAGCTCAGACCTGGTCCCTGATCGTGTGCTGTGGTTCTGGTGGATCCCCGTCCCGGCTGTGTGTTTATGTGTTCTGTAGCTCTTGTCGTCTCGCTATGCTAACCCCCCCAGCAAAAACAAACATTAGCGCTGCTCCAGAGCTCTTTATTATTTATAGGCCGCGCCGCCTCCTCGCCCCCCCGCTGCCTCCTTCCTCAAGGATAACAAGGAGGCCTCATCCTCCGACAAATTAAATATCAATCAGGACGCCTCGTCTTTTATTAGCCATGCATCTGAGCGCAAATGTGACAGCGACACGACATGGGGTGGAGGCAGCAAATTGCAGGGAACACCTGTTAGCAGCTCTAATCGTGTTTCTTCCCCTCCTTGTTTTTCGGGCCGTTTCCTCGCAGCTTCCTCCGCTTTCTAATTGACATGATTCACTCCTGGCTCGGCGGCTGAGCGCTGAGCAGTCGGCAGCCTAAATGGCGGCTATCCGTCCCGGCTGCAGATGAGGTCAATTACCTCCGTACGATGCTAATCCGCCGCCGCCGCCTCATATTAGAGTGATTTATCCCCTCTGGAAGAAAACGCTCTTTTATGTCCCACTTTATCTGGAGCTTCTGCAGGGGTCTGAGAGCATTAGGGCTGGACCGGAGCCAGCAGCAGGCCGAGCTGTGTGCTTCCAATCAGCTGAACTTCCTCCGATGGACAAAGCAGAGGCCGCGCTCGGCTGTCAGCTATTCCAGATGTGAGCGCCGCTGCTCGGCCTGCACAGAGACTTTTTCCAGCCTCGCAGTCTTAAAAAGTGAAACCATGAGGCGGTGACCTTTAATATAAATCCCTCCTCTGCAAATTCTAAATCACCATCCAGGAAAGTTCAGACCGACGCAGACAGCTTCACCGGAGGGACGGAGCGATCAGGACCTGGACTTCATCAATCAATAGGACAAATCGAAAACCCAGCCGGAACCAGACCCACCTGACCCGCACGCTCCTAAAGAGACGGGTCAGCTTCAACCTCAGGCCGTCAGTCATCGCTGACGAGTCTGTGAGCAGCAGGAAGACACAAATATGTGTTTGAAAGCCTCGTCTAGGAGTTCTGCTCCTGGACGTCTACACCAGAGGTTCTCAACTGGTGGGTCGGGACCCAAAAGTGGGTCACGAAGCCATTTTTAGAGGGTCGCAGAAGCAAAAAGTAGTGGTACAGAGTCTTTTATTTTGAAGGACGTGTGTCTTATGACAGTTTGCTTTCAACAGCAGGATATTTAGTGGTGGTGACACCAGTGGTTGCCCACTGTCAACCTCTAGATCTGTCTCTGCCAGCTTATTGGAGAAATTTATGCTAAAACGTCCCAAAAATGTAAGAAAATGTGCTCAGAATCTGTCAAAATGGGCCAAAATATGCCCAAAACTTGGCAAAAACGTCTAAATATACCAAAATGAGCAAAAAAATAAGCCAAAATTTTCCTAAATTGTATCACAGTGCGTTGAGACTCCACCCAAATAAACCTTAATTTGTTAACAGGAACAGCAAACTTCAACAATGTGGGTCGTTATTAATAGAAACACAGTGGATCCTGAGGCTGGACCAGCTGAGAACCACTGATCTACACCATCATCCTGCAGCCAGACCAGACTTTAATCTCACTTTTTCACCGATTAAAAACCAAGGAAACTGATGAAAACAACACCAGTACTGTCATTTATATCTACTTATGGACAGATTTCCTGGTTGTAAACTGAAACACCGGCTTGCTGCAGGCAGAGGAAACTTCTTTCTTGGTTCCCGTTTGGCTTCAAAATGAATGAAACTCACAGGAATGGAGCCGATAAGTCGACGTGTTCACATGTATTGACAGGTTTTCTGGTTATCAATGGATAAAGTGCCATTCAGACATTCACAGAAAGTGACCGACATGCAGCCCTGCAGCCAGAGGAAACGTCTTCTGAGCCTTTATAGCGGATTAAAACCGACGGAAACTGAAGAATTATTGTCAATATTTCTATTTTCTTCCAGTCATTGACGGGTCCGAACACTTCATCCAGCAGGAGGAGGAGGACTCGTAGCCCTGCAGCTAAAGGAAGCATCTGTTTTGTTTCTTTGCTGATTAAATTTTCTTAAACTGATAAAAATATTGTTAATATTTCCATTTACGTCCATTTATTGACAGGTTTTCTGGTTATAAATGCGGATAGTGCAGCATTAGGCCTTCATCCTGCAGAACCCCACAGAACCACAGCCAGAGGAACCTATTTACTCATTAAAGACAACAGAAAATGATCAACATAGTGTGAATATTTAGGGTTTTTACTTTTTACCACAGAAACCCCTCTGCTGCCCTCATCTCTCATTCACAACAATGGAGACCATCTAGATGCTGTCAGTGTTTCAGCTTCGTCACATTTACGGACGTATTTCTGGTGCTGGAGGCTGATCCTGACACCGTCCTGCAGCCAGAGGAACCTTCTGTTCACCTTCTCCACTGATTAACATGATGGAAACTGATGGAAGCACTGCCAGTATCTCTGCCAGGTTTCAGCCCTTTATCCTGCAGGAAAACAACGACCTGTAGCCCTGAAACCAGACTGAACTTCTTTTTCAGCTTCTTCACGACAAAAATGACAGAAACTGATAAAATACTGTCAATATTTACATTTCAATGTGCTTCTGTTGGCAGGTTTTCTGGTTGTGAATGCAGCAGGTGACATTTATCCCTTTATCTTGCAGGAAAACAACCTTTATTATTTATTTATCTATACTTATTCATGCTCATTTCTATCTAGTTACATGCATTTATACTTATTTAAATTTAGTCAGTTAGTTGTTTTTTATTTATTTGTTTTATGGGCTGATTATTGCTGCTAGCTGTTAGCCGTTAGCTGTTAGCCGTTAGCCGTTAGCTGTTGGGTCCGTGTACGTCGCGGCCATTCGTTGTCTTATTTTGAGATTTCAAAATAAAAACGAAAAATAAACTGTTTCCTGTTTTTTTCAGTGATAATACAAAATGAAAAACGGAAAACGGGCCCTAATTCATTATCCATTATCTGTTATCTGATTTAATTAGATGTGTTTGTAAATGGAAATTAAAATTAAAATACACCCGTGGAAAACTTATTTCTCTACTTCCTGTTGGTTTTGGCTCCGTGACCCGTCTGACTTCTGATGAGGAAGGATCTGAGTGGACTTTTCACCAGCTAAAGTAACAGAAAACCTCCAAACCTCCCCAAAAACGTCCCCAAAAGCAGCCGAACGCTAGCGATTTAGCGCTAGCGGCAGAGCTAGCGGCACCACAAGGTCCCTCCAAAGGGACAAATAAACCCCACGCTGGTGAAAAGTCCACTGTGAAATAGTGAACAATGTGAGCCAAGCAACGTTTGGACCCCACAGTGGGTCTTCATCAGGCCACGGCACACAGCAAGGTCTGCTAACAGTGAGCTAACACTGGAGCTTTAGATACCAGATCCTTCCTCATCACAAGTCAGACGGGTCACGGAGCCAAAACCAACAGGAAGTAGAGAAATAAGTTTTCCACAAGTGTATTTTAATTTTAATTTAGAAACACATCTAATTAAATCAGATAACAGATAATGGATAATGAATTAGGGCCGTTTTTCATTTTATATTATCACTGAAAAAAACAGGAAACGGTTTATTTTTATTTTTTATTTTGAAATCTCAAAATAAGGAAACAAAGGGCTGCGACGTACATGGACCAGATAGCGTAGCTGTTAGCGTAGCCACTAGCGTAGCTGTTAGCGTAGCCGTGAGAGCAGCTGGTTTCCTGGTTCGTGTTCCTTGTTCAGTCTTTGACAGACACTCCTGAGACCACAGAGTGACTCCAGACAGAGAGGAGGCTGGTCAGACCTGAAGCACAGCATCCACTTCATCAATAATCAATAACAACTTGGAAAAATGCCTAATATCTCCCTGATAATCGGCCCGTCTCCACCCAACCCAACGTGTAGCTGAACCAAAGGGAACAACAGAACCAGACCCAGCAGGACTGCCTTATTAGCGGCGTCCAGACTGAATAAAACATCAGCTCCTCCTCCTCCTGGTCGGACGTCTGGACGAGGCTCGTTCAGTCAGTAAATCCTCTGGACTCACCGTTGCTGTAGAGCAGCTGTAGCCGGTAGTGGATCCCGTTGTTGGTCTTCTCTCCGTTGTACTCCTGTCACACAAACACATGAATCACACTTTAAACGGCGGCTTACTGACACGTGATAAAACATTTACAGCTTCCAGCGGCGATGCAGCGACCCGCCGAGCCTTTACGGGCCCGGAGCCGCGAGCAGGAGCGACTAAAACAGGAATTATTCACACTTTACAGGCTTCCTGGAGCTCAGGCCGAGTCCGTCTGAGGCCTGCAGGCACACTTCGTACCGCAGCAGCAGCTAATAGAGAAAAACTTACAGACACGTCGTTCACTGAGTCAGAACTACATTCAAACACGTCTGACGTCCAGAACAACACATTAAATCCAGGTGAGGTTATCAGGAAGCCGACTGGACCTTAAACACAACACGCAGCGTGGAAACGTCCTCCTGAACCAACACCGTGAACGTCCCACGGTGAGTTCATGGACAAGAGCTACAGTTAAAGTCCCTCAGAGCTCCTCCATCTCTGCTCTGAAGGTCAAACAGTCACAACTCTTTCTCTTCCTGTCTTTTGTATGTGGTTGTTTTAATCCAGCGTCTCTTTCCTCACTTGTTTGCCTCTTTTTGTGTCTTTCTGTATCTTCTAGTTGTGATTTTTTCCCTCCATGAGGCCATTTTGTGTTTATTTTGTCCCTTCTGTGTTTTTCTCTCGTCTCTTTCCGTTTGTTCTTGCAGGCATTCGTTTTAATTTTGCGTCTCTTTTCTGTCGGTTTGCATCTTTTGACGTAACTTTGCATCTGTTCTGTGGTTTTGCAGCCTTCAGTTGTTCTCTGGTGCCTCTTTCAGCTCATTTTGTGTGTATTTTTGTTCATTTTGCATCCGTCTTTCATTTGTTTTGTCAATCTGCGGTCACATCTCGTCTCTTTCAGCTCATTTTGTTTCTCTTTCTTATTGTTTTGGATCGTTTGTGTTCATTTAGCATCTTTTGACATCACTTTGTGTCTCTTTATTGTCTGTATGCAGCCTTTAGTTGTTCTTTTGTGCCTCTTTTGGGACATTTCATGTGTTTTTTTTGTAATTTTATGTGTATATTTTGTTTGTTTGGTCAATTTGTGGTCACATCTCATCATTTTCAGATCACTTTGTTTCTCTTTGTTATTGTTTTGCAAGCGTTTGTGGTCATTTTGCACCTTCATTTGTTGGTTTGCCTCTCTTAGACGTCATTTTGCGTTTCTTTTCTGTGTTTTTGCATCTTGTAGTTCCTACTTTGTGTCTGTTTGTGGCCAGTTTGGGGGAATTTCTTGTCAATTTTGCATCTTTCTTCTGCAGGTTCAGTCTCTTTGTGGTGTTTTTGCTTCTCTTTCAGCTCATGTTGTGTCTCTTTCTTATTGTTTTGGATGTGTTTGTGTTCATTTTGCATCTTTTGACACCACTTTGCGTCTCTTTACTGTCTGTTTGCAGCCTTTAGTTGTTCTTTCGTGCCTCTTTCAGGTCATTTGGTGTCCATTTTTGTTCATTTGTGTTGATTTTGGTCTCTTTTTTGTTGGTTTGCCTCTTTTTGACGTCATTTTGCGTCTCTTTTTTGTGTTTTTGCATCTTGTAGTTCCTATTTTGTCTGTTTGTGGCCAGTTTGGGGGAATCTTTTGTCAATTTTGCATCTTTCTTCTGTTGATTCAGTCTCTTTGTGGTGTTTTTGCTTCTCTTTCAGGTCATGTTGCATCTCTTTCTTATTGTTTTGAATGCGTCTGTGTTCATTTTCCATCTTTCGACCTCATCTCGTGTCTCTTTACTGTCTGTTTGCAGCCTCTAGTTGTTCTTTCCTGCCTCTGTCTGGTCAGTTTGTGTGTAAATAAATATCTGCTAGCTGTGATCGGGATGATTTAGTCAGTAAAAGCAGAAATGAATTAATGTATAAAACTTGTGTGGGAGTGTTTTTGACATTTTGCTTCTCAGTTTCAGACGTTTATAAAGCCACTTCCTGTTTTAGGTCTCCTTCAGATAAACCTGCTCCTCCCACTCGTGCTGGTTTGTTTATTTATTTGCAGCCACCAAACGGTGACAGTAAACTTCCCCTCGGACGGCTGACTTCAGATCAGCTGCAGCTGAACCGTGGACTCAGAGACGAGCTGAGAATAAGTGAGTCTGTGCTTCATCCTCCATCACCTCGCCTTTTTCACTCGCTCTCTCTCTTGACCTTTCCTCCCCTGTTCCCCTGCTCTCTCTCTTTCAACCTTTATTCCCCTCTCCGCCGCCTCTTCCAGCCCGTCGGGCGGCGGCTCGCTCGCTGCCAACTGTGCCTGGGAGTGTTGGCTCGGCCCCAGTGCGTTTGTGTTGGGGATCGGGGCGAGAGACTAGAGGTCAAAGCAGAGGTGAGGTGAGCGAGTGGGCGGCGTGGAGGATCCGGTGCCAGCTGGCAGCCGATCAGAGAACAAACACCCCCGAACCTGTCTGTGATTATCATTAGCGTTATTAGGAGGAGAGCTTTCAGAGCGGCTGCATTCTGCTTTCTGTCAACAGACCTCGGGAGCAGGATCGACGTGTTCTCAGACTCCGCTGCTCTCTGGGGCTCAGATCCTTGGAAACACCGTCCTCCGGGGCCTGAAGCCTCTCCTGTCCTGCTCAGTGGAACGGCTTCTACATGTTAAAGGTCTGGAGGCGACTTTAGAGAGTGAAATCAACAAAACGCCGTCTGAGGGCCGCTGGGATCTTCTGCTTCATGCATCCTCACCGCCACGACACTTCAGAGTTCCAGTTTCAAGGCTCGTCTTTATTTTAGTCATCACAGGTCCTGAAGTCAAAATTATTACTGCCCATTTTAAAATCTGGACTTAGAAACTGTTTATTCATCGTTTAGTGGGATCATTTGGTGGGCGGCTGTGGCTCAGAGCAGGTTCGATCCCCGGCTCCTCCACATGCCAAAGGGCAAGACTCTGAACCCCAAGTAGCTCCTAATGGTAGATCAGCGCCTTGCATGGAAGCTCTGTCACCACCGGAGTGAGAATGGATGAATGAGAAACACATTGTAAAGCACTTTGGAACCACTAAGGTAGAGAAAAGAGCTATATAAGTGTAAAAACAACCAAACACCTGAACACAGAAGGACCTCACTTTGAGTTTCCACTAACCATTGTTACGGACTGAGCATTTGGACCTCTGAGACCCAGACAGTCGACTTGTAGGTTTAATTTACTCTTTCATTCATAATTTCACATTATTTTTAACTGATCTGCAGAAAAGTTTGTCTGGTTTTAACACGCTCTTCTACTGATAAATAAAACAAAATAAGTAAACGTCAAATATAAACTTCCCGTCTGACAGATTGACTGTTCTACCTATTTATTATTTACACACAAATAAAACCTTTAACCATAGGATTCATTCATTTTGTATTTTTAGTATAAAACATTTCAGATTTACTATTTTTGGAGTCGTGTATCTTTAAAAACTGACTTTTTTGCCATTTTTTTTTCTTTCTATGTCAGAAAATCTGAACGCTTCAGTCTAGGATGGTAAATATTTTGATTTATTTATTTAATTTTATTTTTTCCTTTATTAAAAAGCACTTCCCGTCTCCTGCACTGGAACCAAACGGGCATTTAAAGGGTTTAAACTCTGTTCATGAATAAATGTTTGGTTGTTATGATCCGGCTGGTGGTTAAAGATGCACTCAGTGACAGCAGACAGTGATATTAATATCTGATGGGGTGTTTCTGACAGACGTCTTTCTGAGGTCCTGGATGGACGTTTTCCTTTTTTATTCTTTTATTCATAACGTGACTACGGTTGAACTCTACGACCTCACGTGTCCAAGTCTGGTTCTGTTTATCAACTAAAGCACAGTTAGCTGGATAACGTGTCCAGAGTATCTCAGGATGTTTCGTTTTGATCGATTCGAGTGTTTCAAACGTCTCGTCAGAAGAAGCGATGGAAGCCTCACCTTGTCTTTCTCCACGAAGTCCACGTAGGAGGTCCTCTCGATCTCCACCGGCTGGCCCTGCCGGTCGTACAGCGCCAGGACGAAGTGGAAGAAGTTGGACTTCCTCAGGTTGGAGGGCGGCTGCTTCTCGAAGTGAGCTCGGGCCAAACCGACTCCGCTGGAAGACAGAAACAGCATTTCATGGATTAGAGCGCCGGAGCTGGAGCAGGTCATGTGACGGAAACACACCTGGTCAGAGGAACATTCAGGTGACTTAAACACTGCTGAGGACCTTCAGATGTTCAATCTGTCACATAAAAGACACAAAGACTCCTCGTCCTGCCAGAGAGGATGAGGAGGAGAAAGGAGATGAAGAGGAGGTGGAGAAGGACGAACATGAGGAGGAGGATGATGAAGAAGATGAGGAGTACGAAGGTAAAGAGGAAGACGAGGATGACAGCGAGGAGGACTTAGACAAAGATGAGAGTCAAGAGGAGGAGAAGGATGAAGAGGAGGAGGAAGACAATAAGTACAAGCATGAAGACGATGAGGAGGAGGAGAAGACGAGAACAAAGATGAAGAAGAGGAGGAAGAGGAGAAGGATGAAGAGGAGGAGGAGGATGATGAAGATGATGAGGAGTACAAAGGTAAAGAGGAAGACGAGGCAAAGATGGAGGCGAGATGGAGGAGGATGAGGACGAGAAGACGAGAACAAAGAAGAAGAAGAGGAGGAAGAGGAGAAGGATGAAGAGGAGGAGGAATAAGAAAAGGAGGAAGATGGAGGTGAGGAAGAGGTGGAAAAGAACAAGAGGGAACATGAGGAGGAGGACGAAAAAGAGGAAGACGAGGATGACAGCGAGGAGGATTTGGACAAACATGAGAACCAGGAGAAAGATGGATGAAGAGGAGGAGGAAGACAATAAGTACAAGCACGAAGATGAGGAGGAGGAAGAGGAGGAGAAATAAGAAAAGAAAGGAGAACACAATCAGGACAAGGAGGAGGTGAAGAAGGATGAGGACGAAGATGAAGACAAACAAGAGGACGATAAGGAGAAAGACAGATGAGGAGGACAAACATGAGAAGCAAAAGGAGGACAAAGACTCGGATGAGGAGGCTGGAAAGGAGACAAGGGCAAGGATGGAGATGAGGAGGAGGATGAGGAGAAGAGGAGGACAAGGAATTAGAAAAGAAAGAGGATGGAGATGAGGAGGAGACAGATGAGGATGAACACAAGGAGGAGGAGGAGGAGGATGAAGAGAAGAAAGACGTGGACAGAGATGAGAAGGACGAGGAGACCAGGGAGGTCAAGGAATAAGAAAAAGAGGAGGAGAAGGAAGGAGGACAAAGAGGAGACGGAATAGGAGAAGGATGGAGGTGAGGAGGAGGAGGACAAGGAATCTGAAAAGGAGGACCAGGAGAAGGAAGCAGAAGAGGAAGAGATGAAGGTGAAACCAGAAGCAAGAGAAAGACGAGAATAATAAAGAGGATGAGGATGAAGAGGAGGACAGATGGAGATGAGGAGGAGATGGAGGAGGACAAAGATGAAGAAGACAAGGAGGAGGACAAAGATGAGGACAAGAACCAGGATAGCAGGGATGACAAGGATGAAAAGGAGGACGAAGACAAGGAGGACAAGGATGGAGATGAGGAGGAGATGGATGAGGAGGAGATGGATGAGGAGGAACACCAGGAGGAGGACAAAGATGGAGATGAGGAGGAACACCAGGAGGAGGACAAAGATGGAGATGAGGAAGATGTGGACAAGGATGAGGACGAGGAGGACGAGGAGAAAGATGAAGACAAGACTGAAATGAGGAGAAGAAACATGAGGACCAGACTAAGATGACGAGGTGGAGGTCGGATTGAAATGAGGACAGAGACCAGGAGGAGGAGGAGGAGGAGGAGGAGGAGGAGGAGGACGGAGACGGAGAGAGGTCTGCTCAGAGGGATAAATGATGCTCTGAGTTTATCCAGAGACTGAAGCTCGTTTCTATCCCTACAAGAACCAACTTGTCCGAACACAAATCCTGATCAATTATCAGCTGAATCATTAGCAGTGATCCAGAGGAAACCTGCTGAGATCCAGTCTGCAGGAATCAACTCTCCTGGACCAACAGATTCCACAACGGAGCTGAAAGTCACGAAGGGAGAAGCAGCAGATTGACGAGCTGCTGATTAGTTTAAGAGAATGAAGGAGGAGTTCCTCAGGGCTCCGTGTTCGGTTTAGTTAAATATAAAGATGTAGGTTTAAGAGGAAGAAACATGAACAAAACAAAGATTTTAAAGATTTTAAATCACCAAAAACAAAACGGTTCACAAAGACCACCTGAAATAAATGATGCTAAAACGGAAAATAAAGTTACAGGTGTTTAAAAATGAAAGCAGCCGTGTTGTCGTGTCATCTCTTTGTGGTAGCTGTAGCTCTGTTCGTAGTCATCCTACATGTCTGGTAGCATTTTCTCATCATTCCAGTTGTGTTGTTTGACTTTGTAGCCGTTTTGCATCTTTTTGTAGCAATTTTGCATCTTTTTGTAGCCGTTTTGCATCTTTTTGTAGCAATTTTGCATCTTTTTGTAGTCATTTAGCATCTTTTTGTAATCATTTTGCATCTTTTTGTAGCCGTTTTGCATCTTTTTATAGTAATTTTGCATCATTTTGTAGTCATTTTACATCATTTTGTAGTCGTTTTTTATGTTTCTGTAGCCGTTTTGAAAGTTTTGGCAGTTTTTTGCATCTTTTTGAAGCCATAACGTCTTTCTGGTGGTTTTTGCGGTGTTTTTTTATTTCTTTGTAGAAGTTCTGTACCTTTTGCAGGTTGTTTTGCGTCTCTTTGTAGCCATCTTGCATCTTTTTGTAGTCGTTTTGCACCTTTTGGCAGTCATTTTGCATCTCATCACAGCCAGTTTGTGTCTTTTGCATGTGTTTTGTGTCTTCTTATAATCGTACTGCTTCTTTTACAGTTGATTTGCTTCTCTTTGGAGTCATTTCGTGTCTCTTTGGAGCTGCTTTGCATCTCGTTCAGGATGTTTTACACCTTTTTGCACCTTTTTGCACCATTTGTTGTCACTTTGCATCTCTTTGTAACCATACTGCGTCTGCTCACAGTCATTTTGTGCAGTAATTTTTCAGTTTTTTGGCAGTAATTTTGCACCTTTTGCTTTTTCTTGCGTCTCTGTATTCATTTTGAACCTTTTACAGTTGATTTGAATCTCAGTTTTGTTTGTTTCTTCAGCATCTTGAAGATTTTCAGTTCACTGTCATGGAGGAGGAAAGAAACCAGGAAATACAAACACTTAAGAAGCTGCAGTCAGAGAGTTTAGACTCTGTCTGCCTTAGAAAATGACTGTACTGACGGTCAAAGTAGTGATTAATCTATCAGTTGACAACTAATCGATGAATGGCAGCTCTAAGGAGAAGCTCTTCAGTGTTGAACAGACAGTGGACAGTCGCTCTACACACAAACTGTACAAGTACAAAGAGAGTTTAAACTCCACTTGTAGATTTTCTTTTTTAAGCATTAGATTGATTTTCTTACTACTTTCAATTTAAAAAAGACACAAAGAAAAGACTGAAATCAATACTGGGATCGTTCTTTGTGTTTAACGCTGATAAAATAAATAATCCCCGGCTGGAGGTCAGAGTTCGTCCTGCTTCTGATTTACAACCACGGTATCGTCTGAAAACGAGCTCCGACACTTTAAGGCAGCTTTCATCGCAGTGTGAGGGTGAGAGCACATCAGTGAGCCGGCGTCAGCAGCTGATCTTCAGTAAAAACAGATAAAAATCCTGCTTGATCCCGAAATAAAATCGATGCTCCTGCAGGAAGCGACCTCTGCTCTCAGCCCGGAGAACCTCAAAGGTCCGAGGGGGAAACGCTCCAAACAGCGGCCGAATATTTTTACATCAATCTCATTTCCCTGCCCGCTTTGTTTCCTAAAACGCTTTATGATCAATATGATCGCAGGGGCACGGCTAAATATTTATTCATGCTCAGGGTTTGTTTTTGGAAACCTGCCTGCTCTGTGTGGGTCTCGGAGCTTCGCGGCTCAGGGGTGT
Organism: Dascyllus trimaculatus; assembly: GCA_024666655.1. Taxonomy (NCBI): domain Eukaryota; kingdom Metazoa; phylum Chordata; class Actinopteri; family Pomacentridae; genus Dascyllus; species Dascyllus trimaculatus. The sequence continues at coordinate 37,234,058 of CM045457.1, forward strand.
ATTCCCCAGACGGCAGATTAATACAGCCGTGACCTTTCTGCGCCTCCATTACCAATGCTTAATGCCTCATTTGTAGGCCAGTTTGTTGAAAGCTAATTCTTCCAACCGCAGCGTTTGGCCGGCGGAGTGGAGAGTCCGCGGAGGAGCTGCAGGAGGAGGAGACGCTCAGGTGTGCGTCGCTCCGGTTGTTTTAACGGAGGCTCGCCGGGAACGAAGGCAGCCGAAATAGAAATAACACCGAGAGGAATCACAGCAGCGGAGGCTTCAACACTTCCACCGGCGGATCTCTGCAGTGACTTCCAGCGTGAGGAAAGAAAAAACAAAAGAAACTCCAGCAGCATCTGTTTTTATCCAGGTTTCTGTTTCACACACCTGTCACACAGCAGCCGACACGCCGTTCACAGGAAGTCACAGAGTAAAACACACAGCGAGCACGAACATGAGCACACAGCAGTCTATCTGAAGGGAAGAGAGCAGCCGATCACAGAGAAACGGATCTGTTCATCGGTTAAAACTAGTCCTGACTGTAGCTCCTCAGATGTCAGCATTTCTTTGTCATTTCACATCTTTTCTAAAGTCGTTTTGCATTAATTCTTGTAATTAATTCGTTCTTGTATTAATTGTGCAGCCTTTAAAACATATTTTGCATCTCTTCATGATCATTTTACACCTTTGTGCAGCTCCGCTTCTCTCCGTCGTAGTTTTGCACATCTTTGTAGTCCTTCAGCGTCTCTTTGTAGCCGTTTTGTGTCATTTTATAGTAGTTCTGCACCTCGTTGCTGTCATTTTGCACCATTCAGTAGCTGTTTGTTCCATTATTTGTTTATATTTTCCACCTGTAGTCATTTTGCATCCGTTTGCAGCTGTTTTGCATTTACGTTTTATCATTTTGTCCATTTTTGCTGATGTTTAAATCTCTTTGTAGCCATTCTGCATCTTTTTGCTGTTGTTTTTCATTTGTTTTATTAACTATTATTGTTTTGTGGTTGTTTTTCATCCCTCTGTAGTCATCAGCTGTGTTGCATCTTTTGTAGTTGTTCTGCATCTTTTTGCAATTGATTTGCGTTTCTTAGTTTTTCCCAGAACCCAGCTTTTCTAGGGTCCTTGAATGCATCACGTGTGGTTCCATCAGGACAAACCACCAGACCTGAGCTTAGCACAGCGACGTTCCATCAATAATCACTTTGTTCTGCGTGTCTCCTTTAGAAATACGCCAAAAATAAACGGTTTGTTCTGATCAGATTCTATAAAGAACCAGAACCTCCTCCTGGTTCTGGTTCTCCAGGACTGACTCAACTGAGACCAACAGGGAAACATTCAGAGAGAGTTCAGGTTGAACTGCAGGCAGTGTTTCCTCAGAGAGTCTGAGAGGAGAATGAAGCGTGCTTAGAAAAATGCTGCTGATCCCATCACTTTCCTCAGATTCTTATGTAATAAATAAATAAATTCAGTGTTCAGAAGACGTGTCTGAGCTCTCTGTCCTCCTTCATGTTGGTCTGTTTCCACAGAGCTGCAGGGTTTTTAAACTGCAGTGAAAAACGAACCACAGTGTGTAAAAATGAGACGGGAGAGTTCAGAGGGTTAACTGAGATAAATGAACTCAGGTGTTTGCAGTAAAACACCCAAACGTGGGCCTGCAGACGACTGGTTCAGTGTCAGAGTCGGGGAGTCGGAACACCTCGGCAGCAGAGGTTTGATTTGTTTGGAAGAAGAAGAAGCTGCTGTAAATTCTGAACCTGCCAAACACACCCAACGGTGGATCTGGCACCTGCCTCATCCTGAGCGCCATCAGAAGCATCACTTCCTGCACTAAACCAGCCCATTATCCCAATTACACTCCGTCCAGACACCGATCGCCGCGGCGACGCTCGCCCTCTCCTCTCTGCTCTGCCTCCACTCAGAAAGCTCGTTAGCATTATTATTATTTCAATTATGCTAATTGCGGCGGCATCCACTCGTCACCGCCGCTCGTATCCGGCTGTTAGCACTTGGCACAAGGTGTAATAAAAACAGTATCGATGGCACACGGCTCGCTGGAACATGCCCGGAGTGTAAATCACACGCCGGCAGCCGGAGAGGAGGAAAATAAAGTAAAACACACACAGAGAGCAAACACGGCGAGGCAAACGAGGGCCGCAGGTCTGCACGTTTCCACCGCAAAGCCTGGAATTAAAGGTCAGCGGGAGTCGAGTCGAGCGCTCTGCAAACAATTACTGAGCAAGGCAGCCGTCGGTTCACATCCACCCACAGGATGGAGGCTGCGGTCGGACCCGCCGTCCTCGGCTGCTTCCACACCTGCAGGACTCCTGTCTGAGACCTGCCAGGTGAGCTCAGAGGAGACGACGCAGCCAGGTGACGTGGAAACAGAGCGGACTGCTGCTCAGGTGTGAAGGCGACGAGGTTCAAACGGCAGCAGCTTCATTGATCACTGATCAGGAGAGAGACTTAAACACAGCCGTTAGCTTGTTGCTAACACGGCGTGCTGCCCGTCAGCTGAGCAGAGCAGCAACGAGCTTCAGACTCCAGACGTGAACTCAACACGTCAACAGTGTTTCCTTAGGTGTTAGTATGTCAACCTAGAAGCATTTGAAAAGCTCTAAAAGGTCTTAAATCCGTCTCTTTCTGGCACATTTTCCATTTGTTAGTAGCTGTTTTGCCTCTTCATGGTGCTCTGGCTGCTTGTTCTGAGTCTCTTTGTAGTAATTATGTTAAATCCTATATTATATTCTAGTATTTATTCATGTTTTTGTATCTGTTTCTGGTCATTTACAGTGTTTTTTTCTGTCTCTCTGAATTTGTTTTCAGTCTCTTTGCAGTCATTTTGGGCATTTTATAGTATTTTCATGTCTCTTTACTTGCTTTCGCATCATTTTCTAGTCATCTACATGATTTTTTTTGCCGTATCTCTTCACCTTGTATTCATTCGTGTCACTTTTGAGCGTTAAGCATCTCGTTGTGGTTGTTCCACATCTTCATGGAGTCGCTCTGCAGCCCTCAGTGCCTGTTTTACGTCTCTCTGTGGTTGTATTACATGTTTTTGTGGTATTTTCATGTCTCGCCGGATGTGTTTTCTGCTGTTTCTCTGCAGCAGTTTTGTTTCTTTTTATAGTAATTTCATGTCTTTTTGTAGTGAGGATGGAACTCCTGGCATTTTGTAGCACTGTCACGACTCTGCATGTGTTTTTCTGTCATTTTAGGTCTCTGCACCTGTTTTGTGTCTATCTGGAGTCATTTTTGCATATTTTTGAGTCATTTTGCATCCATTTGTATCGTCCTGAGGTTGTTTTGTGTCTCTTTGTAGTTTCTGTCGTCATTTTGCATGATCTTCAAAGTAATTTTGTGCTACTTTTTTAGCGTTTTATACCTGTATGTGATTATTTCACATCTATTTGAGGCCTTTTGCTCCTGTTAGTCGTCATCTTGTGTCCCTGGGTTTGTTCTGTCTCCATCTATTCTCAGTTCTTCTACATTTATTAGGAGTTTTGTTATATTTCATGCTTTTTCATCTCTTTATACTCATTTAATATATTTATTTCTTTCATTTTAGGTCTGCCTTTGTGGTCGTTTTGCATCTTTTCGTTCCGTAGCTACGTTCAGGTGTTTCATCTCCGGCATCGTTTCACATCTGCTTTAACTCCCTCAGCGTCTCTCTGGAGTCAGTTCATTTTATTTTACAACCTTTACTGCGGTGGTTTTCCATTTTCTGAGAGGCTTCACGTCTCTCTCTGGAGCTGGTTTGCGTCTCGTTGTGATTGTCTGACCTCCCTTTGCGGCCGCCTCACGTGTTTTCGTCCGTTTGCCGTCATTTAGCCTGTTTCTGCTGTTTTATATCATTCAGCAACGACTTTATGCATCTTGTAATTGTAGTTTTGCATTTTTTTTTGCAGTCGTTGTGCCTTCCTTGTATCTTCTACAGGTTGTGTCGTCTCTGTTGTTTATTTATTTATTTATTTATCACCAGTCTCGAGTCTCTCTGGTTTGAGGATCTTCGAGTTTGTTTGACCGACTTCACACTTTGACCTGACGCTTCTCCAAAAACCACAAATCATCCATAAGAAACGTCGTTCAGCCTGAACCGGACTGCAGTGAGCTGGATGCACACACACACACACACACACACACACACACACACACACACACACACACACGCGCCATGACATTAATCAAACAGGAGATGGAGTGTGACCGCTGTTTGAGTCTTTAACCAGCGTGGCCTGCTGCCTCACACACACACATACAAATACACACACACACACACGGACCTAATGAGCCATACAGCACACACACACTCTGACACACACACACACACTCTGACACACACACACACACACACACACTCTGACACCAACAACACACACACACACAGTTTGTCTGGCTGCCAGGATGTTAATCAAATAAACGGTGGATGTTTAAATCTGATTCAGTGGGAAACAAACTCAGAGCAAACACACCCTGACAGGACGACACACACACACACACACACACACACACACACGTAACACACACACACACGGTAACACACACACATACACACACACCGAGTCTAATCTGAAAGTTAATCTGATCACAATTCACGCCACGAGCAGCAGCAACTTGTGTCGCCTCCCACACTGACCGGATGCTAATGAAAGCTAACTGAGTCACATGACCTGTTCTCTGGATGTTCTCCTGCTGGAATCTTCCTCTTCTCCATCTGGTCAGCCAGTGTTCTGGTTCCTCCTCAGACCTTCATGGAGCATCTCTAAATGTCAACAGCACCTTTATCTACCATCACACTCCACCTCCGTGCTTCACTGTCAGGACTATGATCCACTGTGGTGGTCCTGGTCAGGTTCTGGACTCCATCTGAGCCCAACTCATTGATGTTCATGTGACCAAACAATGTTCTCCAGCATCCATCAGGCTTCTCTTCATCTTCTTTAGCTCCATCTGGAAGTTTAGTTGTGAGCAGCAGCCAGGTTTAGTTGTGGTCCTCCGTCCATAGAGGTTGATGTTCTCCAGGCTCCTCCACACTGTCTGAGCTCCACACTAACTCTGGTCTCCATTGATCAGCCCTGGTCCAAGTGTGAAGCAGCTGCCGTCTGTTGTCCACAGCTAGATAGTGAAAGTAGTTCCCTGTCCGTGGAGTCATTGTAGGAGCCCTGATCAGTGCTACTATGGCTCCTTCTAGACCTCCTGGTTCCTGCTGACACTGGGCTTCACTGGTTCTTAGTGGATCACTGGTCTTCCTGGATCCTTTTACATCTTTGTCCAGTCTCACAGTCACATTGTTCACTTCCTCTGTTCACTTCTTCTCCATGTGGAGCCATGATGCAGACATAGATAGACCCAGTCCATAGGTCCAGACCTGGTCCATAGGTAGACCCAGTCCACAGGTCCAGACCTGGTCCATAGATAGACCCAGTCCATAGGTCCAGACCTGGTCCATAGATAGACCTAGTCCACAGGTCCAGACCTGGTCCATAGATAGACCCAGTCCATAGGTCCAGACCTGGTCCATAGATAGACCCAGTCCACAGGTCCAGACCTGGTCCATAGATAGACCCAGTCCACAGGTCCAGACCTGGTCCATAGATAGACCCAGTCCACAGGTCCAGACCTGGTCCATAGATAGACCCAGTCCACAGGTCCAGACCTGGTCCATAGATAGACCCAGTCCACAGGTCCAGACCTGGTCCATAGATAGACCCAGTCCACAGGTCCAGACCTGGTCCATAGATAGACCCAGTCCACAGGTCCAGACCTGGTCCATAGATAGACCCAGTCCACAGGTCCAGACCTGGTCCATAGATAGACCCAGTCCACAGGTCCAGACCTGGTCCATAGATAGACCCAGTCCACAGGTCCAGACCTGGTCCATAGATAGACCCCATAGATAGACCCAGTCCACAGGTCCAGACCTGGTCCATAGATAGACCCAGTCCATAGGTCCAGACCTGGTCCATAGATAGACCCAGTCCACAGGTCCAGACCTGGTCCATAGATAGACCCAGTCCACAGGTCCAGACCTGAGGAGGTTCTCACTAGAACCAGGGTCATTCAGCTGATTGTAAATCTCAGTCTAGTTTCAGATTTTAAATAGTCTGTCTAAAACGTGTATTACTAATACTGCAGTATTTCAGGGGTGATCCAGTCTGGAGTCCTGTGCTGCTGAGGTGGTTCTGTCCGGTCCTCCGTTGATCAGGCGGATCAGCTGATCGATGGAGGAGGGGATCTAAAAACAGTCTGCTGAGGACTTTCTGACGTCTCCGCGCTTCCTTTTTCCACACGTTACACATGTTGGTGTTGAACATACAACAATCGCGTCCTGTGCAATCATCCGGCATGAATGTAATTAGCAGAACGGCTGCACACACACACACACACACACACACACACACACCAGCAGGCCTGCCTCTCTAATTGCTATGGATGTTTGGTTTGGCCCGTTAAAATATGCACATATTGTTCCTGTACGCTGCTGTGTGTGTGTGTGTGTGTGTGTGTGTGTGTGTTGATTTATGCAGGGCTGCACAATTACCCACGAATACATTTACCCAATCAGGCCACACACACACCCCCACACACACACACACCTGTTTGTTTAGCCCTTATTAGCCGTGTAATATGAACTAATGAGTTGAGGCTACAGCGGGGCGGGGAGGCGTCCAGCAGGTCACATGTTTGTGTGTCTCTGCATCAATTAATCGATCAGTCGTCAAAAATCAGCTCCCAGCTGTTTGATAATCGACTCATCGGTGGGATGATTTTGCTGCAGGTCTGAATTCCCTGATTCCAGCTTCTTAAATGTGAATATTTCTGGTTTCGTTCCTCGTCTGAGACAGTGAACTGAAGATCGTCTCTTCAGTAAATCAAACATCCTGTCCTCGTCGGTCTGTGTACGTCGCATTCGTTTTAGAATAAAAATGAAAAATAAACCGTTTCCCGTTTTTTCAGTGATAATACAAAATGAAAAACGGAAAATGGGCCCTAATTCATTATCCATTATCCGTTATCCATTATCCATTATCCGATTTAACTAGTTGTGTTTGTAAATGGAAATTAAAATTAAAATACACCTGTGGAAAACTTATTTCTCTACTTCCTGTTGGTTTTGGCTCCATGACCCGTCTGACTTCTGATGAGGAAGGATCTGAGTGGACTTTTCACCAGCTAAAGTAACAGAAAACCTCCAAACCTCCCAAAAACGTCCTGAAAAGCAGCCGAACGCTAGCGATTTAGCGCTAGCGGCAGAGCTAGCGGCACCACAAGGTCCCTCCAAAGGGACAAATAAACCCCACGCTGGTGAAAAGTCCACTGTGAAATAGTGAACAATGTGAGCCAAGCAACGTTTGGACCCCACAGTGGGTCTTCATCAGGCCACGGCACACAGCAAGGTCTGCTAACAGTGAGCTAACACTGGAGCTTTAGATACCAGATCCTTCCTCATCAGAAGTCAGACGGGTCACGGAGCCAAAACCAACAGGAAGTAGAGAAATAAGTTTTCCACGGGTGTATTTTAATTTAATTTCCATTTACAAACACATCTAATTAAATCAGATAACAGATAATGGATAATGGATTAGGGCCGTTTTCTGTTTTTCATTTTGTATTATCACTGAAAAAAACAGGAAACGGTTTATTTTTCGTTTTTATTCTGAAATCTCAAAATAAGAAAACGAATGGCCACCATGTTCACGGACCCTCATCTCTCCTCTTATCTTCAGGTAAACACAGGTTTTAAAGCTGATCAAGGGACAATTTAAGGCTGTATTAAATTAAAATAAATAAAACACCCAGTTATAGCGCCACACTTTGGTGAACAGTCCTTTAAATGTGGATATTAAATGGTTGTAACACCACCATCTACTGAAAACCACATTTTACTGTTAATAAATTAGAACACAGGTGGATTTACGGTTTGATTCTCCAGACTCCAGATCAGTTGTTCTACATCTCCATTAAGACACTTGGAGGTTAAATCCTACAACGCAGCAAAACACCCGTTGAAAAGCAACCTTTAAAGCCGGATATGGAACGATTTTAACCAACAGACCTCCACGTTTGTCCCTGTCAGACCTAATTTAAAGGTTCAGGTAGATTCATTCGCTTTCATCAAACATGGATTATACTTCCTGTCTGTAAATCTAAATCTCCTGTTCACGCAAATCAACAACCCATTTAGGACAATTTATTAAAATATATCTGCTTTTATTTATCCTTTAAAACTGGATTTGAACGACGGCTCCAATGTAAAACGACATCTCGGTGTTAAAGAATTAAAAAGCACAGCTGGATTCTCCGGTTAGATTCACCAAAGCCACTGTTTCACATCCTGATGTAGAAATACTGAGTTTTAATCTCACAACACGGCAAAAACACACGGAGGAAAGTAATCAGATTACATCCCTGAGGCTGCGGGAGGCTTTGGATTTTCGTTTCTGAATGAATCAAATTTAAGTTTGACGTGTTTCTTTTTTAGCTGATAAACTTCAGCTGGAGAATCCGCTGATGTTCGGTTGTATGTCTGCTTTTTACAGGATGTCCCTGAACGTCTCACCGGGTTTTAATACGTTTTATTTGCAGTGACGTCCAAATATGTGATCACAGGAATTAAAATGACAGTTGAAAGAGAGGAAAGACGCTTAAATCTCCAGTAATGATTCAATAAATTCAACCAACCCACACAGTAAAAATGATCCGCTCCACGTCTTAACGAACCGCCGTGTGTTTCCTGCTTCAGCACTATTTAAAAGTAATCAGATTACACGAACAAACAAGCCTCCTCCTCCTGTCGGTCTGAGGTTTGAGGTGAGATGAGAAGTGCATTGTGGGAGGTCTACTCGGCCCGCTGTGGGTTCGGCGGCGGCTGCCATCGGGGAGGAAACGCCCGGCGACTGATTTCCATTTGTGCACCTTAATAGCGTGTGTCATTCCTAATTAGGGCGACTGGCTCGGGGAAACGGTGGCTCGATGCTGGAATGGCTGCTCCTGTCATGCTGCAATTACCAACAAATTAGTCTTTAGACTGAGGGGCTTCTGCACACACACTCCTGACCAAGCGTGTGTGTGTGTGTGTGTGTGTGTGTGTGTGTGTGTGTGTGTGTGTGTGTGTGCTAATTAGTACATTCTGCGAGGTGTTCGATGTGCGAAAATGCATCTAAGTGTAAAAGCAGAGGAGGTTTCACGGACGTCAAACTCCTTCAGACCCGCAGCTGTTTGTTCTGCAGCTTCACCTTAAACCCGACAACAAGACTGAGACGGATACACAACGTTAATACACAACGTTAATACACAACATTAATACACAACGTTAATACACAACGTTAATACACAACGTTAATACACAACATTAATACACATTAACACACACAATAACACACAACGTTAACACACAACGATAACACAACGATAATACACAATGTTAATAGACAACAATAACACACAACAATAACACAAAAATAACACAATAATAACACACAACATTAACACAAAAATAACACAATAATAACACAACATTAACACACACAACGTTAACACACAACAATAACACAATAATAACACAACAATAACACACAACATTAACACACACAACATTAACACACACAACATTAACACACACAACATTAACACACAACGTCAGACCGGACCGACAAACCGCTTCATTAAAATTTACGCGACGACATTGAACTACACACGAGGTCGACTGGAGGAAGCACAGACACACAGAACAGCTGATCTTTAAAACACGTCGTCGTCCTTTTATTTTCATTTACTCATCAGATCAGCTGATTCCAGACTAAAGTAATCAGATTACTGTCATTACAGGTATTTGGTATTTTTACTCTACGTGGACGAGAAGGAAACTCCTCTCCACGGAGTGTAAAAGTGCAGATTTTTTAAATGGAGTTTGGTGAATGAAAAAAACAATTTTAGTTTTTATTTTTACGCACTGATCAAATCCGGAGATGTGCTGCACTCGAGGTTAAAATATTTCTCTGACAGACCAATGTAATCAGATTACTTTTAGTTATTGTTACAGCTGGAAGAAAAGGAAACTCCTCTCCACAGAGTGTAAAAGTGCTGATTTTTTAAATGGAGTTTGGTGGATAAATGACATCGGTGTGCATCTGATTATTTTAAAGTTATTCTAGTGTTTTTATTTTTGTTCATTCATCAGATCAGTTGACGTTGAGCATTCGAGGTTAGAATATTTTTCTGACAGGCCAATGTAATCAGATTACTGTCAGTTATCCAGGGAGAAAAGGAAACTCCTCTGCATATGGAATGTAAAATTACAGATTTTCTAAATGGAGTTTGGTCTGCTGTTGCGTGGTGCCTTCAGGACTCCAGTAATTCTTCTGGTCTACTCAAACAAAATAACCTGAGAATACGACCCAGGCTTTTCTTCCGCTTGTTTTAAAATGTTAAATCTGAGAGAAAACAGAGAAACAAACACTAAAAGGCAGATTATTTTTTCCAAAGAGAGTTTGTTGAATAAACCTAATCTAATAAGGCAAACCAGCAGTGTCTAATCTGTTGTGGTGCGTTCAGGGTCTCAGGAACAGGAAGATCATCTGAACATAAAACAACACTGCAGATGTTCTGAGAGGAGTTTGGTGAATAAACCTGTTCAGACGTGTTCAGAGTTTTCATTCTTGCTTCCACTTGTCCTCGGATTAGTTTTACTCAGATTTCAAAACAGTGAAATCTGGAAAAAAAAACATTTTTCATATAGAGTTTGTTTAATTAACATGTTCTAAGAAGTCAGGCTAAGAGTTTAACACCTGTCATCTGCGTGGTGCGTTCAGGGTTTCAACGAACAAGTCTGCTCATGTTAAATTACAGATTTCTTAAATGGAGTCTGGTGATTAAACCTGTTCTAAACCAGCAGCCTGACATCGGTGTGGTCGGGTTCTGGAAGGAGAAGACATGAATCTGTTTTCAAAATTCAAACAGCTGATTGTTTAGAGGGAGTGTGATGAATACACCTGTCCAGGTAAGTCTGTGCGACGCATTTTAAAGTAGTGAATGTCTGACAACAGAGGAAAAGCAACCGTTAAAATGAAGCGTTTTCAAATGGAGTCTGGTGATTAAACCTGTTCTGACTGGTGAAATAAACAGCATCAGATACAAACATGTGTCCTAATGTTGTTTTTTAAATAAGCTCTGGTGTGTGCTGCGTTCATGGCCCTGTAAACCTGAGTCTTTCTGTTCCAGCTGTCTCCAGGTGTTTTCTGTCTCTGGCGCAGTTTAGTTTTGTTTTATTTGGATGTGAGGAGGTTTTTATTTTTATTATTATTAATACTATTATTATTTTAATGTGATTTTGTTGAAGGTTTTAATCAGCTCTGGTGTGTGTGCTGCATTCAGTACCCTGTAAATCTGAGCATCTCCGTTCCAGGAGTCGTCTCCAGGTGTTTTCTGTCTCCGTTTCACTTTAGTTTTGGTTTATTTGGAGGTGATGAGGTTTTTTTATTATTATTATTTTAATGTGATTTTGTTAAAGGTTTTACTCAGCTCTGGTGTGTGTGCTGCGTTCAGAGTCCTGTAAATCTGAGTTTTTTCTGTTGAAGGAGTCATTCCAGAAGTCTCCAGGTGTTTTCTGTCAGGTTTCCGTCTCTGTTTCAGTTCAGTTTCTGGTTTATTTGGATGTGAGGAGAGTTTTTTCATTACTTTCCTGTGATTTTGTTAAATATTAAGCTGTTCTCTCCTGTAAAACAAACAGCATCTCATATAAACATGCATCATAATGTTCTTTATTTAACACGTGTGTGGTGCGTTCAGGGTCACCTCCAGGTGTTTTCTGTCAGGTCTTTCTCTCTGATTCAGTTTGGTTTCTGCTCTATGTGGATGTGAGGAGGGTTTATTTGTGTTTCCCTGTGATGTTTTAATATTTTACTTTCTGCTGAGGATGGATGGAGCCGGACGAACGCAGCTGCAGGTTTCCTTGAGTCAGCTGTTTGGCCGCTAACACATCCGTTAGCCTGTCACGGGTTAGCGTGGCCGCCGCTCCTCTCAGGTTAATTGTTTGCAGCTTTTTTGTGTTTTTCTTTGATTAGCCGAGCCGGTCGCTGAGAGCAGAGGCCGCGAGGAGACAAAAGAGCGCTTTATTAGCGCTGCAGCGAGGACGGCGTGTCGCGGAGAATCTGCAGTAACGAGGCGTCTGCTGGCTGTTTAATTATCTAACACGTTTGTGAGGCGGCGTTCAGGAGAGTTTAACTGTGTGTAAGTGAGGAGGAGGAGGAGGAGGAGGGTTTGCTCTCAGAAGGAGACGTTATTCTGAGGAGAGAAAAGGCGAACGGCGAGGCCTCGGCTGACCTCTCCATCATCCGCTGCCTCCCTGACAGGACGTCTCTCTCAGATCCATCTCTGCCTCCCTTCTGGACAAATGGAGACTCTTTTTTACCCACAATCCCCCTCCTGCCGCCGCCGCCGCCGGGGAGCACCGAGCCTCGATGATTGGAGTCGATGACGAATGACGGCGACGTGGGGAATCCCCCGGTCGCCGATTATTCACCTGAACCCGAGCGGCTCCACCAGCCGCCCCTTCATAGCCCCTCAGGACAGAGATGGGCGTGGAGGACGGGATCACTCACTCCGCTCGGCGGCGTCAGGAGGGAAATCTGCTCGACACACTCCGACTTTAACACACCTGCAACCGTCTGCAGCTTATTTTAACCTACAAGAGTCCACTTTAACTCAAAATAACAAGGGTTAAACCTTCAGAAACAACTACCAGAGCCTTCAAAGTGTTAAAACGCTGCTCATTTATGGAAACAGTCGACTGTCTAGGTTTGGTTTAAGATTATTAGAAGATATTTATAAAAAGACAGAACAGAAACGGAACAATAAAGTCTATTTACTTCTTATTTTAACCTGCCAGAGTCCGAAAAGTCCACTTTAAATTCAAATAATGAGGATCAAACCTCTAGAAGCGTCTTTAAAGTGTTTATATTTATCTAAACAATCCAGAGAAGCTTGTGGAGGTTAAATAACGTCAGTCAGCTTCTGGTTTGGTTTAAGGACATTAGAATAAATTTATTAAATATATATATGGACGGACAGAAGAATACAGTCTATTTCCAGCTTATTTTGACCTGCCAGAATCCTAAAAGTCCACTTTAAATTCAAAATAATGAGGATTAAACCTCAAGAAGCGTCTTCAAAGTGTTTAAAAACGCTGCTCAGTTATGGAGACAATCGACTGTTGAGGTTTGGTTTAAGATTATTAGAAGATATTTATAAAAAGACAGAACAGAAACGGAACAATAAAGTCTATTTCCATCATATTTTAACCTGCCAGAGTCCAAAAAGTCCACTTTAAATTCAAAATAACGAGGATTAAACCTCCAGAAGCATCTTTAAAGTGTAAAGAAGGGAAACTCGCTGCGGTTGAATAAAGTCGGGAAGCTTCGGTTTGATTCAGTCAAATCAGAACATTTTCATAAAAACAGACAGAAGAATAAAGCTGCTCTAACATCAACGTCTGACTGTTTTAAGCTTTAACCTCCAGATCTCTTCGTGGAGATCGTTCCACCGTACGAACACGTAGACCTGCGTCAGGGTTACAAATGAGTGCTGGTGATGACAAACGAGGGTCTGAAGCTCTCTGACGGTTTCTGGACGTGTGAAGACGCTTCGAGCCGGGGGACGTCTTCCACACACTTTATTGATAAATGATCAGATATTAGGAGCAGCAGCTGTTTCATGTCTTTATTCGAGCCGCGACTCGTCGTCATTCTAAATCTGGATCAACCTGCTGATTGTTTCCTCGACTGATGGATGAAGAAAGGTTTCCTCAGACGTCTGGTTTCATCCAAACACATTCAGAGGAGGAAAGAAACCAGGAAACATTCACACTTCAGGGTTTTTAGGGGTTTATTTTTCTTTAAAGCACCTCTAACTAATCAGACTGTTGACAGCCAGTCAGATCTAAAGACAGACGCTGAACAGCCACAGAACTGAACCACCAGAGCAAAGACTAGGATTATTTTATATCGCTGCTCAAGACGTCACGTTTATGACCTGATAGGACGAAGTCAGAGAAGAGAATCCAGTTCTTCCTTCAGAGTTCATCACAAACCTTCACTTTAACCTCCAAACACCTGAGTTCATCTCCTTTTCTCTCATTTAAACCCAACAATATCAGCTTTAACTCCCTCTAAAGGACGTTTTTCCTCATTCTACGTCACTTTTTGCCTCTTTCTGCTGTAAATTCTGTTTGATAGCGACGTTTAAAACTGACACCGAGTCTCGATCTGACCTGCAAACACGTCCACATCGCTTTCGACTGATTCGCTCGTCGCCTCGGCTTCGACCAAAACTCTCACGTCTGTCATTTTGTAAAACTGACCTGTGATTTAAGGTTTTATTTATAAGGCTGTTTGTTTGCAGGTTCCACATGTTCACAGCAAGATGGGTAAAATAAAAATGGGAGTTAAGACACCAAAGCTTCAGATAAAGCAGCTGTAAGGGAACATCTCAGCTACAGAACAGCTTCAATCTGCAACGAAGCAACACGACGGATGTGAACCAGCAGCACGGAGCAAAGTCAGACCAAAGCTAAAAAAACGACCCTGGACGTGTTTGTTGGAGCTGAACGACACCAGAAGCTGTTTCTAAATAGTTTTTAACGTTCTGTGTCGACGCGCTGCCCTGGAAAACCACCACAATCACTCCAGTCTTCAGTCTCTGCCACTAAAACCGCTTTAAGACAAATTCAAACTGCAGCCTCTCGTGTGAAACGACTCACCGGATGCTGCAGGCGACGATTCAACCAGCAGCGTTCCTAACAAACCCAGCCTCAACGCCTCCATGAGATCCTTCCTGACGTCTTTCCTCCTCCGTGAATATAAACTGAATATCACAAAATCAGGCATTTGGAGAAGCTCTGATCCTCACTTTTCACCGTTTCAACCAGTTTAAAGACCAAAAACTGAATCGACTCGTCCAGAAAACAACCAGCGGTGAAATAATTCATTAGGATGGACAGTTGGAGGGTTCAGGTTAAAGCTGGGACGCCTTGTTCTGCTGCTCTTCTCTCCAATTAATCAAAACTCACTGAAAACACAGATTTATAATCCAATTTGAGACGACTTTAAATAAATTATCACACTTAAATAATCATTTAATTCACGGATATTAAAGGAAGTTAACAGACACGTAGTTAAAGTGACGTTTTACAGTGAATAAATTAAAAACAGCTACGTGTCTTTGTGTCGGCTTGTTTGTTATTTGTCTGTAAAATCGACCCACAGAACTAAAAAATATCCAGCTTACTGTCAAATAAAATCCCCGTCAGAGCTCATTTAAATCCGCACAGTGTTACAGAAATTTTAACATCGACAGCCGCTTAAAAAATTTACAGTTAATAAATAGAAAATATAATTAAATGTACACGTTTTTACAGTTTCACCAGGTTCCTTTGGAAAACCTGAGTACAGCTTCAGACCCAGATATTCAGGGATTTTAACCCCGACGCCTGCTCATGATGACATTTTACGGCTAATAAATTAAAAATATATTCAGATTTACATGTTTTAGAATCAGGCTGGGAGTTATTTATCTGTAAAAATGAGCCACGGCCCAAAGCAAAGCCTTTAAAGTCTCATGTTGTCCAAACGGGAGCCCAGAACACAGAATATTCTGTTTACTGTCATGACAAGCATCAGATGGTCGTTACAGTCGACCCGGAGCTCCACACGACCCTTTACACCCGGTTATCAGAGGAGTCCAACACGACGCCTGTTTAAACATCATAAACACAGCCGGACTGACGTGTTCATTCAGCCTGATCCACCTGATTCTACTAGAGGAAAGGCTGAACGATGAAACGCACCGAGAGGAGAGTAATCAGATTACAGCCCTGAGGCCGGTTTGGGTTTTGTGTTTGTTTTTATGGGATGTTTTCTCACGTCTGATGTGATGTTGGTATATTTTTAAAGCCGCTCACATAGAAAAACCACACTGACTGGTTAATACAGGAACAATAAGGTTTAATAAAGACACACACTCCGATGCACTGCACGATGAAACAGCTGATCGTTGGTTCATAACAGGTGTAATAAAGGTCAGAACGTCGTCTTTAAGCGTCTCATTTTATCCAATCAAGAGTCCAAAAATATTTACAGTGGAAGAAAAGACTCGGCTCCTAAATACGATCATCATCGACGCGACACATCGAACCTCTACAGGAGAATTCAGGAGCTTTTACTGGATGTATTTGTAAAGTTAATAATAATAATAATTATAATAATGATAATTGCATCGACACACAGCAGGAAAGAATTTAAAAGCAGCTCAGAAAGAGACAAATATGACACTGAAGCTCCAGAGACGACGAGTTCTGGGTGAAGACATTTACTTTCTGATGCGTTGCAACATAACGGAGTATTTATGGGTGTTTTTCTACCGCGCTGCTTCCGTCCCACCGCAGAAATACAGATTTTACACCAAACTACGACGACGACCTCCTCAGGCCCAGCGAAGCAGCTTGTTGCAGCTCCTGGGTGTGTTTTAGGTGTTTCAGGTGATCAGTGTTTAACCGAAAAGCAAAGATTTGAGGAATTAATTAAAAAACTAAACAGGTTTGTGCAGCAGAGTCCAAAAGAAAACAACTGAGCAGTGACGCATCACCAGAACCCGTCATATATCATTTATTTCTGCAGAATGATTGGCTTTACTTTGATTTTTAAAGCGTATTTTGCAGGTAAAACTTCCAGAAGAGTGTTTTTATGTTGCTGCATTGGTGCTTTTAAGAGTGTTTAAAGCTACCGGCGCTCAGCTGTGAATAACTTTGCAGAATCCAGGATGTCGCTCTCAGAAACGCGAACGTGGCTTCCCAAAACACCGCAGCTCCTGAACCTGCTTCCTGCCAGTCGACACAGACGTCAGTCTGAACGTCGCCACGCGGGATTCAAACCGGCGTCTTCCAATTAGCACTCGGTTATCAGGAGGTTCCATTATTTATGCGCCTGCAGATGAATAATCCTCACAAATCTTCGACACCAGCAGACAAAAACCCTGAAAAGATTAGAAACCGAGCCTCCGACGTCTGAATCATTCATCAGGCCTCATGAGGCGTTTAAGGGCAGGTCTAGGGTCCGTGAATGAGAGGATCTGTTGCGTCGAGAGGGTTAAATGTTTGTTCAGGATCAAGTTGAACCCATCAGAGGGTTTCTACGTGTTTTATCTCCACTCTTAACGTATTTCTGCCTCAAACACGGCTGAGTCTGAAACACTTTCACCTTCCTGAACTTTCCTCCTGTCCACCTGTTAAATGTGTCGCTCTGCTTCCATTTCTACTTCCGCTGCTCGTCTCTGAGCGAGGAGCGTTTTCTAACGTCCGGTGAAAACAGGAGGTTTACGCGCCAAATATCACATCAGCACCGTCCGTCAGGCCTCCGTAGGATGAAGCCGAGGAGACGGACCTTTACCACCTGATCACCGTCTCACAGGGGATCTTTAGTTCTCAGAAAAGGTTTTAAAACCGAGACGAAGCTCCGGTTTTTAAATATCGTCTAATTTCTCATTTTACTATTTTGCTGCAGATAAAAAACACAAGTGAAAACTAAGATTCTTCAAATCTATGTGTGTGTTTCATGCAGTGACGCCTTGAAACTGCTACGTTTGTCTTTAAAATTCCGGTGCTGGTTTATTATAAATCACCTGGAGGTCGATGCGTCGGGCTTTGGGAAGCTCAGCTGTTGAACCAGAGCGAAGCTGCGGCGCTGGTTTATTTTTTAAAGATGCGATCACTGATCAATAACAGGGTTTTAAATGATCCGGCAGCAGAAATAACAATCACACCGGGTTTTAAAGGCGTCTCCGTCCGGCTGAAAACAGATAAAATCAACCTGCTGGTTTGTGAATCGTGTTTCTGAATGTCACAGAGCGTCCACGTAGACTCGGTCCAGCGTGGTTTTAGCGTGTCTTTCTGCACACGGTAACCGTAGAAGCGCCTGCAGCGCGTTTACAGCACAAACACGTCCTCCTCTTTATTTCAGGTTCGGCAGCACTAACGGATCCTCCTGTTTCCCAGCACACGTCTAAATTTTCACACTTCATTTCCATTACCTCTGTTTAATTTTCACTCCATCTCGGTCGTCTCACATTAAGAGGCTCAGGTTTGGTGTTTTTGCAGCTTGTGGTTTAAAAGAAGTCGAGCTGAAGCCTGATGAAGACCTGTGATCTCATGAATAAACTCTCCTCTACGTCCTGCTCACAGAGACCCTCCTCTGGTGAGAATAAATCACAAACTCAGAGGAACTAATCTGTAAATTTTCAGCTGCGTGAATAAAATTCCTCCAACTTTCATCGTTTATCTGTTCGGGTTTTTCAGAATAAAGCTTTAAAAATCTGCAGCTCCTCATGACTCCTAATTCACTTAAAGCCTCCTGAGTGAGTCCATCGGAGGCTGCTCCATTCCCCTCACCCTGTCTCTCCTTATCATATTTACGGCTCGCTCATTTGTCGGCGCAACATCCGACTGCACATCTGGAAGAGGAATCACTCAGAGTCCTTCCTCATCCAGCCGTTTCTGGAGAATTTGTAAAGAATGCGATCTGGGCCTGAACACGCGTGATCCAGACCGGCGTGTTCCCGCAGCAGCAGCAGCTCAAAGTTTCATTTACAACCAGGAGGAGAAACAAAGCACAGATTCAGCAGCTCATCAGCAAACACTCAGTCAGTGCCTCACACTGCAGGTACTTAAACATCTGGACGAGGACGGGCAGCCACCTTCATTTAAGGAGAGCTTCAGTCGATTAGCAGCAAAATAAACTGAGAATGTAAGAATCAGACACACAGAGTCGTTCTGAGGAGCAAATGTGCTTCATCTGCATTAAAGCCGGCCTCTGCTTGCATCCAAACCTCTACGCTCTTTCCTTAGGTACGGTTTATTTTCTGGATTCTCCCTCCGTGTGGGTTCATTGATTTTGGTTTAGCCGCCTGAGAAAACCTCCAGTGAGGAGTCTCCAGCAGGTTTTCTGACTCTGACTCTGATCTATGGGCAGGATTCGGGGGGTCGGGCGTTCACGCGGCAGATTTGTGGGTTTGTAATTGTACTTTGTGTCCAGATGTTTGCCTCCGACCTCCAGCGGTCGAGCAGAGGCAGCGGTTTGAGCTCCTCCTGAGGTTTCCTCTCTTTTCCCCGCCGCTGGTTTTTCTCAGGTTTATCTGCTAAATCGCAGGTCGGAGTCTGTTCCTCGTAGAGATTTTAAAGCCGCAGATGTTTAACATAATGTCATTTTATTATCACCTGTAAGCAGGCGGCATGTTTATCCACAGAGCAGAGGAACCCTGTGTTTCCTCAAACCACACCAGGCTTCTTTCACACATTTTAAACAATAAAATCTGAATTTAAATTTGAGTAATTACTATTTTTTAAAGCAAATATGGCAAAAATCCTCCTTTTTCAGCCTCTCAGATGCATTTATTTACTGATTTTTAAGTTGTTTTTTATATTAAACTGAACATTTTGGTTTTTTTACTGCTGTTTGAAGCAAATAAATATTCACATTTTATGGTTTATTTGACATTTTAGCTGGATAATGAAATAATCAGGTTATTAAAAGTCAGTGTGCATTTGTAGAATAATGTGTTCTGACAGGTTTTAAAGAACTGAGCAGTGAAACTAAAACAGCTGTTTAACGGCAGGAAGCGACAAGATTCTGGGATCAAATTTAAGCAGAGAAAATTCATTTAAATGTGTTTAATTAGCCGATAATTAAACTGGATGCAGATTTAAAGCTGGGATTTTAGCGCGCAGAATCTGTGCAGGTGAAATATGATTTAGCAGCAGCCAGGAGGACCGAGCTGAAGTTGAGGCGGTGAGGAGCTGCAGGATCCTGGTCCGGATCATGTCCAGGTGATCCGGACCTGATCCGGACCTGCGGCTGCGCATCGATCAGCTCCAGTAAGGCGGTCAGACTCACCTGAGACACACGTGAGCGCTTTAAAGCCATTATTGTCTGTTTTACTGGAATTTTCTAAAACAGAAGCCCTTGTGGAGCCTCCGAGGAGAGCTTTGGGTTCGTCTCTGTGTGTTTTGTGCTCGTTAAAAATATTTACTCCACTCCGTGAAGCTCTGAGAGCTTTAAAATTAAAGAAATCGATTTATTTCAAAGTGAAGCGGAGAGTCTGCCGGGCTGAGCCTCTGCATCAGACATGAACTTATTTTATCCTGCGTGTTAAAAGGGGCTCCGCTCTTTAATTTAACCTGTGACCCAGTTTACATCTGGGCTCATTTCCTCACAGTTTGGCTCATTAATTAAATATCGCTCAAATCTTGAATTTCGCCAGGATTTGGTTCTTTTAGGGAGACGAAAAAACCTCAGTGTGATTTAATTAAATAGTCTTTTATTAACTATTCTGGTTATTTTCAGAGAGCGGAGGAGCGCAGCGGCAGCTCGGCGCTCCTGCCGCCGCCTCTTCGCTCTTTACGCGCGGCTCGTTCGAGCGGCTCCAACCCGCGGGACGGATTCGTTTAAACGAATAATCCGAGCGGCGGCGACTCAACATTATTTCAAGTTGACTTTTTCGGTTTGTAAAGACGCGCAGGAACAACACGGAAAATAAAGTCCGCTCGCACCGGGCAGCCGCTGAGCCCGAAGCCGGCGGAGGGACGCGGGAGGCGGAGAGAGGAGGCTGAGAGCAGAGCTGCTGGTTGGAGAGACGAGGGAGAAAAACACAGCAGGACGGGTTTAATTATTATTCCTGATTTTATTCTAACTGTTTGCTGCTTTTCTGAATTTTAAACGGAACCAGTTTGTTTTTATCGGTTTAAAAGGAGCTTCAGCCGCACATTTAGGAAAAACTCCACTTTAAATCGATTAAAGTCAAACTGAAGGAAGGAAACTTTCCACCTGATTTTTCTCCGGTGTCATTTCATCCTCTGCGGCCCTGCCTTGTTAACTCGGTGCTTTACTGATCTAACTCCGTGTTTCGGCCTAACTTTGCCTCTAACGTGCCGTTTTCTGTCTTTCTCCACTGAACCCTCCACGCGTGTCGCTCCTCAGGCGGATCCTGGAGGAAGCAAAACACGACTTTCACCTTCACGCTGCAGTTTTCTAACTGTGGCACTAATCGAGCCTTTGGCACCGCAGACACATGAAAAGTTGCACGTTTACGGACATCTCTGCTTTACCTCTGGGCCGCTGTGTTGGCGTCCAAAATCCCTGCGCCCTGCATCCAGGAGCGGACCGGGGTCATGCCGGTGGGGAGCGGCTCCTCCTTCATGGTCAGGGCCCCCCGGGGGAGGCTGTCCTGGATGGAGAACATCAAAGTGTCCTTCTGGGAGCTTTGTCTTCACCAGAAACAAGAAAGCAGAATAATCCTCCCTGTAGCCGCCACTCAAAAAGCCAAAGGACCACCTGGATTAAGGTGGAGAGGAGAGGAGCGATGAGGAGGAAGGAGGGGAGGAGGAGGGGTGGGGGACACACGGGCGAGCTTCCCCAAAGTACCGGGTCCTGATCCAGAGAAGAGCCCCGGATCCCTCTGGGTTTCTCCGGGGTTGTTTTAGATCCCAGCCCCGGCTCGCAGCAGCCCGGCTTTAAACCGGCGTCTCTGTGAAGTTAAAAGAGGGCGGAGAGAGGCGCGGAGAGCGGGGAGAGCATCTCAGAGGAGCCGAGACAGACAGAGACAGAGACGGAGGAGAATCAGCCGGGATCCGGAGAGCCTGACGCCGGGAGAACGGAGCGGGGAGAGCCGGGGATCAGAGGGAGGCGAGCAGCCGCGGATTGTGGAAAAATGAAAAGTGGGATAAAAAAAACAAGCCAGCGCTTCAAAAAGGAGTAAAATGAAATGATTAGCAAACAAGAGGGAGGGACGGACCGTGGAAGGCTGCGGCTCCCGGGGGAAAAGGGGGATTGGGCAGCGAGAAATCTCATCCCCTCCCTCCCCGGCTCTTTATGGCTCCTCTGTCCCGGCGGAGAGCTCCTTCTCCTGGGGTCCGGTGCTCTGGAGTTCCCGGGGGACCGGCGTGGAGCAGCGGGGGGCGGGGAGCGCTCCAAATAAGGGCAGCTCGTTTGAATACTGGTCGCACCTCTGGCGTCTCATTGGCTGAAGTGTCGCGTTGCGTCATTGTTTTTTCACAGCGCACCCCAAATAAGGGTTTCCGCGTGTTCGGCCGTGCGCACTGTAAAAAATGCGGCCGGAGTTTGAGTTTGGAAGCGGCTAAAAACGCCCCGCTAATGAGATGAGAGCTGAAGGTGCGAACACGCTTCATTTAGACGGGTTTAATGAAACCACCGGCGGCTGCACCGGGACGGAGCGGAGCCTCCCGTTAACCCGCAGCTGTGAGGGAATCCGAGTCAAACCACCGAGTCACAAATCATTCATTTCCCCGGTTTGCGCGTCACTCCGACACCGGCCCTGGTTCCTGTGTCACCACACCGGCGGGTTCTGTCACTTCTGTTTAGGAAACGTGAGCCTTCCCCGCCCTGAAGTGTGATTAAATGAGCCGCTGAGGCTGACGGGCTGCGGTCCCTCCACATCCAAACCTTCCGCTCCGTTTCCGCACAGGCCCCGCTCCAGATTCACTTTTGCGGATACGAGACTGTAATACTGAACCTCATCAGGAGCACCAATCTGTATTCACTCCCTCCAGCCTCACAGACTCCTTCAGATTTCGGGGGATTAACTGGTTTCATGTGGAATAATCTCCTCTGTCATCCGGCGTTCAGGCTGACTGACACGGGCGGCGCGCAAATTTGGCACCAATTTGCGCTTTTTTACGCACGGACATATGGCGCTCCGCTCTCACACACACACCGGGAGGGAAAGCCGCTAATAAGCTGTGTTTTAGTGCAAGTGTTTTATTTCTCCCTGCCATAAAATGCGTGTGTGTTTAATTTAAAGCGAGCTGCAGCAGCAATAATAATAATAATGGTGATGGTAATTCCGGGCCGTCTCTGATCATCGCTCTTGATGTTTGGGGGGATATTTGACATCTCCAGCAGTCATTCTGGTTCATCTCCGTGGCAGGAGCAGAATTCCTCTAATTAAGCAAAAACTCCAGAGCAGCGCTGATTAAATATTTATCCTCCTTTAGCCCGCTGCCTTCCTCCAGGGAAACAGAAACGTCTGGAAAGCCTGGAAAAAGACTTTCTGTGCGCGGAGAGAAAAAGTCAATGAGACGCTGCGAACATGCTGAAGAGGAGGAGGATGAAGAGGAGGCCGGGCCGGACCAGAACCGGGACTGCAACAGGCCGACCGGTGGAAAAACAACCGTTCTGAACGCGGGTTTATCGTTTCCATAATTAGCCGTGAATTACAGGCCGCGCTTTAATAAATACAATTACCGCTGGAATAAAACTGCAGCTACGAATTATTATTATTAATATTAATTTTAAAAATGTTCAAAGTCTTGCTGGAATATTTTTAAAAGCTTGTGGGAGACAGAATCTGTGAATTAGCTCTCTAACCTTAATTTAATTATATTTAACGTTATTTCATTTGATTTTTTTAAGGGATTCTCTTCTGTTAAATGTTGTGTTAGGTTTTGATGAATCTGAAAGCTCCTCTGGAACCTTCACAATAATCCTGGAATCTCCTCTGGAACCTTCACAATAATCCTGGAATCTCCTCTGGAACCTTCACAATAATCCTGGAATCTCCTCTGGAACCTTCACAATAATCCTGGAACCTCTTCTGGAACCTTGGAATCTATTCTAATAATCCTGGAATCTCCTCTGGAACCTTCACAATAATCCTGGAACCTCTTTTGGAACCCTGACATCTATTCTAATAATCCTGGAATCTCCTCTGAAACCTTCACATCTACTCTAATAATCCTGGAATCTCCTCTGGAACCTTCACAATAATCCTGGAATCTCCCCTGGAACCTGCACATCAATTCTAATAATCCTGGAATCTCTCCTGGAACCTTCATATCTACTCTAATAATCCTGGAACCTCCTCTGGAACCTTCACAATAATCCTGGAATCTCCCCTGGAACCTGCACATCAATTCTAATAATCCTGGAATCTCTCCTGGAACCTTCATATCTACTCTAATAATCCTGGAACCTCCTCTGGAACCTTCACAATAATCCTGGAATCTCCCCTGGAACCTGCACATCAATTCTAATAATCCTGGAATCTCTCCTGGAACCTTCATATCTACTCTAATAATCCTGGAACCTCCTCTGGAACCTTCACAATAATCCTGGAACCTCTTTTGGAACCCTGACATCTATTCTAATAATCCTGGAACCTCCTCTGGAACCTTCACAATAATCCTGGAACCTCCTCTGGAACCCTGAAATCTATTCTAATAATCCTGGAATCTCCCCTGGAACCTGCACATCAATTCTAATAATCCTGGAATCTCCTCTGGAACCTTCAAAAATAATCCTGGAACCTCCTCTGGAACCTTCACAATAATCCTGGAACCTCCTCTGGACCTTTAAAATGTTCCTTGAAATGTTCCTCCACAGACCGGCCTCCTGTGAACACGGAGCCTCCTGGAAATCCTCCTCTAATTCTCTGCCTCTAAACAGGTCCTTGAATCACCTGGAGGTTCTCAGGAACACCTCAGAACATCTGGAACCACTTTAAACATGCCAGGGAAGCTGAAGAACATCTCTTCAAGACCCCTTAAATCTCCTCTAGAGCTCCTCGGTGATCACTCAGAACTACCTCCAGGAACTCCCCTCAAGAACCTCCGTCCTCGGGAACCCTCTCAGAACCGCTACACCTCTCCTGGAGCCCCCTGGAGCCCCTTAAACCCTAATTAGAGCACCTCAAGCCCCTTCCAGATGTCCGTCGGAGAACCGTAACCCGCTGTGGAGCCCAACATATGCCTCGGAGAGCTCACAGGATCCTAGAACCCACTGAAGGCACCTACAAGGCCGACCTGGAGCTGCTTCAAGTGCTCCTGGAACCCCAGGACCCCCTGGATCCCTTCATCCCTCTTCAAACCGCCCTGGGAGCCTCTGGGGAAGCCGGGTTTAGGAAGCGCTGCCAGGCCGGGCCTTAGCGGAACCCTAAAGAACAATAACAGAGCAGGGTTCCTTCCTGCAGAACAGGCGTTGTGAATAGCGGGCCTCGGCGTTCTAAAGGGGGTTCTCTAATCTCAGAGAACCTGGAGCAGACGCACCTTTACCTGCTGCTTTATCTGTTCTAATTAATCACTTTATTAATTCCGGCTCTCGTAATAAACTGGAGAACGCCTGGAACACAGATGGCACTTTGTTCTGTGGTGGCAGCGATGAAAATGAATGCAGTCGGAGTGGCAGCTGCAGCCAGGTGAGCCCGGTGTGCAGACAGAGGGCGCCCCCCAGTGGACCGGAGGCGGTACTGCAGCCACACACACGGAGAGATTGTTTTACAGTCAGAGAGAAAAGCAAACAGTGAGCAAAGTGTGAAGCCGAAGCAACAATAATAAACTAAACGAGCTGCACACACACACACGGATTTATTCATCCTAAAAATATAAACTAAAATTTTAAATCGTCAACGCTGGAAATTAGCAGCTTTGAGAAAACTGTCCAATAAAACCTCTGGAGGATTGTTTCAGGACATTCAGAGACATTTAAATGGAACGAAGTCCCTCCAAAGTGGGAACATTTGGGTTTTTCTTCTGATATTTTATTTAATTCCACTTAATTTATCCACAAAGACAGTTAGAATTTGGGAATAAGTTAAAGAGAATTAGCCCTGATGAGTAATGCTGCCGTTAAACTTTCACTGTTTGTATTTTTTCTCTATTTTTCTTCAAGCACAGACTCAAACCAACAACCTGCAGGTTCCTACTGATCTAAAAACACTGACAGGCTGTTGATCATTACGACGTTCTTCCCTCTCTCCTGTTCTTCTTTTATTTTATTCATGTCTCACAGAGATGCCTGCGGTCTCTGAAGTGTCACTCCTGGACTCGTTTTCTCTTTTTACTCCTGTAAAACCTGAACATTAAATGATCCTGCGTCGTGTTCCGACCTGATCCGTCCTGCTCTGAGCGTTTATTCGAGTTTTTGTTAACTCAAATCAAACTTTTCAGGCAACACAGCCTGAAAACTAGCATTATTATTTAATAGTAATTTAGGCTGGTAGCTGAATACGATCTGTGGAACTGAGAGCGAACAAACAGCATGGAGGAGTGTTTTTTATCTTTTGTGAGAATTACGGCTGAAATATTATTTTTCTAATCCACCGAAATTTAGTTTGACTCCTGGAAATCCTCATCCCAGGCTCTCCTGACATTTGGGAGCTAAATGAAAGCAGTAATAACGCGTGGAGGATAAACAGCTGCAGCCTTTGACGAACTGAACTCGCAGCAGGAACTATTTCCAGCGGCGGATTGATCCACATGTGGCGATCGCTGGTTTTGTTTAGATCGTCCCGAGGTCTTCATTAATGTTTGAACGACTCTTCAATACGCATCCATCACACTCAGGAACAAACCGACGCCTAACAAGAGCCGAGACGCAGTCAACCCTCGAACATGTACAACAGAACAACTACGTAAGGAAGAAGTTAACTTTTCCACTAGATCACAGCTAAAAGTGGGATCCATCCCCATCACTCACACATAAAAGCTTATTTCTACATTACAGATATCATTCTTCTGTAGTTATCTCACAAACAAATACAAATCGAGTGTTTTTTTGGTGGGGGGTGTCAGGAAAATAGAGGAAATCATCATCTGTTAAATCCTATAGTCTTCTTAAAACATGAGCAGCACCAGTTTTTTTAAACAGATTTAATCAAATGTGCTGCTGAACCTGCTGGTTTTGGGGTTTTTGAACTGATTCCCTGCAGAGTAGAAACACGACGTCTGTCTGAACTAAACGACAGGAAGGATTTAACAGCTTCTATAAGGACCCACAGCTCCTGGCATCTCCTTTATTTCAAACAAAAAGCATCTTTACAATATTACAGATATCATTCTTCTGTATTTATCGTGTAAATAAATACAAATCGAGTGTTTTCAGGGGTGTGTGTTGCCAACAGATTAAATAGAGGACATCACTTTTTACTGAGTCCTACAGCTTTTGGAGGTTTTCTGGTCGGTTTTGAAGCAGCAACAGATCCCTGCAGAGTAGAAACACGACGTCTGTCTGAACTAAACGACAAAGGATTTAACATCCTTTCCACTAAATCACAGCTAAAAGTGGGATCCATCACCACCACCTGAACACAAAAGCCTTATTTAACTCTTACAGATATTATTCTTCTGTATTTATCGTGCAAACAAATACAAATCGAGTGTTTTAGGGGTGTGTGTTGCTCAGATAGAGGAAATCATCATCTGTTGAGTCCTACAACCTCCTAAAACATGAGCACACTGTAAAAAATGCCCCTCCTAAAACAAGAAAATAAACTTATTTCAAGACACTTTTACCTGAAATAAGTGTAAAAATCTGCCAGTAGAACAAGTGAACATTTGCTTGGTCAGATTTCTTGAAATAAGACATGATATTTAGAATATTGAGGTCTTAAAATCAGCAGGGAAACTTATTTTAAGCTGTATTTTAGCAGCATTGTCAAGCTGAGGTGTCTTAGAATAAACCAGACATGCTAAAGAATTAAATAGATTTTAGCTTTAATAAGTTTAATGTCAGCTTCTTAATCTGAGATGTGTTCAACTTATTTTAGTTGTATTATCGTGGCTCTTCTCTAGATTTAAGACCATCTTGTACTTGAAATCAGATCACACAGATTAATTGAAGCATTCTGAGATATAATGTCTTCTCACAGTTGGCTAGAAATCCTAATATTTAGTGGTGTTTGACAGCATTTGAAGGTGTTGTGTTTTAGGTGAAGCCAGCTACGCCCAAAAGGAGGTGTTTTAACTCAAAAGCAGACATTTGCTTTGTTTTTTTTTACACATTTTCCACATGCAGCTGTTTTCTGATATGAATTGGTGATTTTCCAATCAAATGCATTTACTTTATTTCTTAAATCCAGATTATTTATCTGATACAAACAACAGCTCAGCTTGAAACATGGATGAAATGAAATGAACCTTGTTTCTGGTAAAATACAACTAAAACAAGATCATTTCAAGATTGTTTGACTTAACAAGATATTTAAGATGCGTTGTCTTAAAACACGTCCCTCCATCTGCTGAAATGTTACCTGGAAAGTGAATTTATCTGAAATCAAGTGGGTTCAGACAATTTGACTAAAAATAAGACGAATAAACTGGTGAGATGTGGAGTTTTTGCAGTGCAACACCAGTTTTTATGATTTATCCAAATATGTTGGCTTTTGGAGGTTTTCTGGTCAGTTTTGGACCAGGAGCAGCAACACGACGTCTGTCTGAACCAAATGACAGGAAGGATTTTTCTTTTTTTAATTATATATTTTTGAATAGGACCGGCTGGAAGGAGGGTGTGTGTTCAGCTTCATGAGATCCCTGTCCTCTTAAGAATGAAGTTTTGAAGCAATGAAACTGAATCTAAACTAGAGGATTATCTCAGCAGCGATCCTCGAACATCCGTCCAACCGTTTGTCATTTATTTTACCGTCCCTTCATTTCAGCCACTAATCAAGAGGAGGATCTTCAGACTTTGAGAGAACGCGTCGTTCTTTATCCCAGACCAGGATGTTTTTCTGAATCAAACCAAACGGCGAGTTAAAAACTAAACTCTTCAAACGTGAGTCACGATGCGTCACCAAAGGATTTTTAACGTTTTTGGATTTTTAGCTCAGCTTTTCTGCTCTCAGGGTTCGTTTAAACTGGTTAGCGGCGAGCAGTGACGTACGGCCCAACGCCCACAGCCGGGCGAGGCTCTAAATCACCGCCTGTTTTCCTGAGCCACGGTCAGCCTCATTATTGTTGGAGCAGCATTAAACAGAGTTTTACTGCTCAGAGCGGCTCGTTGTGAAAGCCTCTGGGCTGAGAACGGACACAGTTTGGGTCACGTTACCGGATTATCTGGTTAGTTAAACAGCCTGATTTACTCCAGCGTGGTTATTTAACACAACAAGCTCTAGAGTGACCTTAAAGCTGTCACTAATTTAATGCTAATTGTGCGTGTGACATTCAAAGCTGCGAAGGACTCCATGTTATTAACAATCGGTAATAAACAGTGACATTTCAGTTTAAAGCGGGATTATAGCGTCATGCAGCGAGCGTGTTTCAGCTCAGGGTGGGAATAATTAACACCAACACCGGGTCGGAGCAGCGCTTCAGCGGCTCCTCCTGTTTGTAACATGTTAAAGATGGGGACCGTGAACACGTGAAGACGGACCGTGTTCGAGGCCCAAACACACCCGGCCTCCTGCTCCCCGACAGACACGTGGAAACCCAAACAAACCCTCCTTTTCATGCTCGGGTGTGGAGCGGCGGACCTCCTGCTGGGAGGAGGTCACGACACCACTTCAACCATCTGAGGGGCATTTAACCTCCGAGACGCCCCCTGAAATACCCCAAACACTGCTAACTGCCCCGACCAGCTGCCTGCTGCCCAAACACAGCGGCAAGACGAGGAGCTGAAGCCTGAACCATCATGTGTTCACTGAAGTCACGACTTTACAGCAGCAGAGAAGGAAAGTAGTTACATAAATACTGCACTTAATGCATTTCTTTAAATTAACTCAATAAATGTACTTTTTCCTCTACTGCAGTTATTCAGCAGGTTTACTTTCCTCTGAGCTGCTTCTGGATGTTTGCTTTTGTTTCTCCCGTCTCATTTTTACCCACAATGGTTCGTTTTTCACTGCAACATGAAGTCCTACATAAAGAACAACATGAAGGAGGAGAAGAACTCAGAGACGTCAGAAACCACAGAAAAACTAAAAACAACTGGATTCAACATGTCCAACACTGGAAAAACTGGAGACTCCGGTAGACGTGATCTACCTCCATGTTCCTCCATGATGGATGTATCTCCAGCTACTAGATGTTCCTCCATGCTGGATGTATCTCCAGCTACTAGATGTTCCTCCATGCTGGATGTATCTCCAGCTACTAGACGTTCCTCCATGTTGGATGTATCTCCAGCTACTAGACGTTCCTCCATGTTGGATGTATCTCCAGCTACTAGATGTTCCTCCATGCCGGATGTATCTCCAGCTACTAGATGTTCCTCCATGTTGGATGTATCTCCAGCTACTAGATGTTCCTCCATGCTGGATGTATCTCCAGCTACTAGATGTTCCTCCATGCTGGATGTATCTCCAGCTACTAGATGTTCCTCCATGCTGGATGTATCTCCAGCTACTAGATGTTCCTCCATGTTGGATGTATCTCCAGCTACTAGATGTTCCTCCATGTTGGATGTATCTCCAGCTACTAGATGTTCCTCCATGATGGATGTATCTCCAGCTACTAGATGTTCCTCCGTGCTGGATGTATCTCCAGCTACTGTCTCCTCTGTTCTCTGGTTCTGATGCTGCTTTCATTCATTGGTCCAGGAGGTTGGATTCTCCTCTCAGTCTCTCTGAGGAAACACTGCCTGCAGTTCAACCTGTTGGTCACATCTGAGCCGGTGGTGAAGAACCAGTCGTGCTGAGGAGTGAAGAATTTTTCCATGTAGTCCCGTACAGACAGTATGTTTTGTACAACACAGCACCACCAAAGACTAAACCAGCCGTTTGAATGTTCTCTGGTTGGAACGTCTCATCACATGTCTCAGACAGAGAACCAGCGCTGGTCCAGAGGTCAAATGATCCATGTTTACACCAAGACACCAACGATTAGAGACGCATTATTAAAACTTAAACAGGAGAGAGGCAGCCCTTCTGTTTCTGACTCTCCTGTTCATCATCTCATGACCTCTCAGATTTACCTGGTGACCCTCTGAAGGGCCGCGACCCTCTGGTTGGTCCACAGTGGACCAAACATACTCTAGTATTAAAGCTCCGGCTGCAGCAGCTTCAACGATAACATCCAGCAGAACTTTACTCCTACTTTCCAGTGCTAGTACTTCAACCTGAGAGGAGGATCTGAGTACTGCTGCTACTTCACTTGAGTACTTTCAGTTTATGCTTTACTTTTTACTTCCAACACGACGCAGAGCTGCCGACTTTAAAAATGAGACTAGACACAAAATAAAATCCAGTTTTCTCTCAGAAGATAAGAACTTCAGTGGTTATGAGACCAGAATACCGTCTGATGCTCTATTAAACACAGGTTTTACTGCATTTCTATTATTTTAACAACAACGTTTACATAAATTCATTGATCTAATATGTGTGTTCCTGTTTTTTCTCATATCTTGAGTACTTCTGTCATGTCTTGTGGTTATTGCAGTTTTGTAGGACAGTTTCTTTCTATTTACCTGTACTGTCTGAGCATGTGACAAATATAAAACCATGAATTTCATTAGTTTTCATGTTTACAGTAAAATCTGCCTCTGTTTAGCTAAAATACAGCATGTTGTCCTTCACTGCATTTGACTTTCCAGATGAGATATTTTACACACACGTCTGTGAAGTTCAGCATGTTATCAAAGCTCAAACCGGTGTTTCAGTGTGTGTTTTTGTTTTTAGGGTTCCTTATAGCGTTTCAGATGCCTGTCAGCTGCTGATTGAGGCTCCAATGATCAATATTTAAAATAAAAGCTAATATTATATCAGAGTTTGTTTATAAATTATTATAATTTTAAATGCAGCAGAATCTTTCTTCTTGGTTCTTCTATTTAATCTGTCAGAAGCTTCCGTCTTCTTCAGTTAAATGATGTCTGGGTTTGTTACCTGTAGGTAAATGGCGCCATCTAGTGGACAGAGCAGCACATTACACTGCTGCAGAACAAACTGTAAGGTGACGGATCAGAGAGCAGCTGCTTCATTAGGAATAACACAAATAATACACTAAACTTAGAGCATTTATAAGCAGTAGAGTTCAAAATAATGCACAGCTGCCACTCCTGCTTCATTCAGCTGCATTTATAAATGGATTTTTTGGCACTAAATGAGTTTTAGTTAACCCGACAAGCCAAAAACAGGCCAAAACCATGTGCTTCGCCTGTTTTTTATGTAGTTTGTTTGAGTTTTATGGATATTATTTCCTTTGCTGCTCTATATAATAATAGTAACAGCATTTTATTAATTCCAAAGTAAACGATTGTGCCAGATTGTAGGAGCAGTGAGTGAACTGTTATTTTATAAGGTTAAGGCGTATGTTGATAATTCTCTTGTTTGCTTGGTTATATTATTTTGTGATGATATTAGAATAGTTGGTCACGTGGTTGTAAATTAACCTACTGACCTGTTCATTTTTTTTGGTTTTGACGGGGTGAGCTGGGTCGCCATATTTTTTTGTTGATCTCTGTTGTTGTTAGATCTTTATGATTACTTTGATTATGAGTTTGCACGTGTTATCATGAGTTGATCATATTTCTTCTTTAATAAAAGGTTAAATTTATTCTTTGAAATCTCACTTTGTATTTTTTCTTTAGCGTGTCAGACAGTCGGGTCCAACTTCAGTCCCTCAGCGACTCATGTTTGTTCAAGTCGCTCCACAGATATTGCACAGAAATAATAATAAAATGAGAATAAATGCAGCGTGTGGTAGAAAAGCAATAAGATATAAGTAAAATACATTCATGAAAATAAAAATATGTAGGCTAAAACAAGACTAGAATAGAAAATTAAAGAGTAATACTTGGAATGAAATTCTGTGGTCGTAAAGTATTTTCATCATCACTTCATGAGGCTCAGACGTCCATTAAAGTCCATTAAAGGTGGGAAATTTAGACCCACTTCTACGCATCTAAAGGGCCTGTAAACATGAAGGTATAACTTTGCATGGCTTCATTAAATATACTAAAGTTACTGTAGATAAAGAATCAGATGGTTCTGAGGAGGTCAGGGAGAACTTTTTCTGCACTCTTACACTCAGAATATCGACTACGACAAGATAAAATACCGAGGAAGAGCAGCTAAATGAAAATATACAGCTTCAGCTCTAAATGTGATTGATTAGTGGGTGTAAATGAGTTGTACTACAACCGAAAAGGGACCAGAAACATGGACGGGATCACAGCATGACTGAAAAACCCTGAACAGAAGAGCAGCAGGAGTGTGACGTCGGCCTGAAGGTGGCGCTATAAGACAGGGTGGAGGAAATTTGTATACCTGCCTGTGGTTTCTGCAGCGTTCAGCAAATAAAAAGAATTATTCCCGTGCGTACAGGTCACACAACGATGGATAATCACTACCGAGAACACGCATTATAATAATAACTCCTGTTAATGAGTCTGTCTGAGATCAACTGCACTTTGCAAGGAAAGCAGATAAGAACATGCAGCAACTTCCTGCAGCCTTCCGACCTAATAAATGTTCTCATTTAAGACTTGAAGACCTGGAGATCCCCTGCTATGAAGAGCATCTCATTTCACCACATCCTTCCTTCTTTGGTTCTCTGCTTTGTTTTTGTAAGCATGAAAACTTAAATGGAAAACGTCTTCAGTGCAGTAAAGTCACAACTGTGAAAAGGAGACGCACATTTTACCTGAGTTTGTCGTCCCGTTGACTCGTCTGGTTTCAGCCTCCATGTGGCTGCTCAGCCTGAAAGGAAGCAAAAGAACCATGATATTGTGTTAGTGTTTCTGCAGAGGTCATCAAATTCAATTAAAGGCCTTTTAAATGTCGTGATCAATGCAATGGAATATGTTTTATACAGTCGCACAGGTCAACAACTGACAGGAGGCAAACAATAGGACCTGCAAATGCTTTCTAAATGACTGATGAAGTTATATCTGCCACATTTTAGTCTGTATTCTCGACTGATTCTGACAATAACAAGAAGCAAAACCAACAAAAAGACAATCGAAACACCACAAATAGACTCAAAGAGACACAAAACAGCCAGAAAGAGGAACAAAACCACCACAAAGAGGTTTAAAGAGACAGAAAAAGAAGCAAAACCACCAAAAGGAGACTCAAAGGCACCACAAAAACACTTAAATTAACACAAACACACACAAAAGCACCACAGTGAGACTCGAGGCTGCCACAGAAAACATGAAACCCCCACAAAGAGACTCAAAGAAACACAGAATGGTCAAAGGCACTGAAATATATTCAAAACCCACCACAAACAGACTTAAAATACAACAAACAGAGGCAAAGAAACACAAAATAACCACAAAGAGACATAAAACCACTACAGAATATCACAGAGAGACTCAAAATGACAATGAAGACAATCAAATATACACAAATCCACTATAAAAATACTCAGATGACCACAAAGAACTGCAAAACCACCAACAGAAGTAATGAAATAAACACAAAAACACACTCAAAGTGACCACAGAAAGACTCAAAACACTCACAGACACCTAAAATTACACACACTCAACAAAAAATGCAAAATGAACCACATAAACAGATGAAAAAATAAAAAATATATTTGTTGAATCATTGCAAGAATCAAGATGTTGAGATTCAGTGGTTCAAAACTAACACAGAAAGATGTAAACCACCACAAACAGACTCAAAACAAAGAGGCTGAAAAATACACAAAACTGTCATTATATGCAAACCCACCACAAAAAAACACTTAAAATGACCACAAAGAGCCTCAAACCTGCCACAAAAGACACAAAAACCACCACGAGGAGGCTCAACATTACCACAAAAACACAAAAAAATTACCAAAGAGACTTGAAACCAACTACGAAGAGGCTAAAAAGTACTCACAGGCACTGTCACAAAGACACTCAAACATATGCAAGAACACTACACCAAGTTAAACAAAACCTTAAACGACCACAACACTCAATATTATCACAACAGGACAAAAAAACATCACAAAGTGGCTCAAAACCTCCCTGAACAGACTCAAAATGATCAGAGAGACCTTAAACATTTGTTCCACAAGAAAGCCAATTTCCACCTGTAGTACCTGGACAGGTAGAGGCCTGCACAACTCAGAGGACATTACACAATAATATACACACATTACTTACAGGGTACCTGGATTTACTGACTCTGAAGCAGTCAAATACATGTATTATTTGTCTGAGAGCAGCTTACAACTCAGTACAAGTCAGTTTAAGTCCATTTAAAGGATTATTGAATATGAAACTTGCTGCAAAGTTAACTTTCTACCAACCAGATAAACAATTAATAATTTCGAACATCAGATGTAAAACCTAACAGAACCAGATGTAGCCTGACACCGATTAGCTTAATTAGGCTAATAAAATAAATAAAAAGCAGATAAATAGACTGAATGTAAACACCCAATACCAAAGACACACTTAAAACGAACAATATATGTTGATAAGGGTGTTTAATATCGGGTTCTCTAATTATAAACACATTTTGTCACACGGCTAACGTTAGCTGGCAGCTAACGTCTTGCTAACGTTCAAGCTAATGTTAAGCTAACGTTTGCTTGCGGCAGCTCAGCCAACATTTGCTAGCAGTAAACTCTGTGCATTTTGGTGTTAAATTACTTATAAAATGTCGATGTACATTCTTACCTTTAAAGCTAATGACTATATTTTTTATCAAAATGATAATGGACATTTATTTTTTTTTTGTTAATAAAGCCTACCGTTAGCTTAAAACGCTCAAGTGCAGGAACATGGTGGCGCAGGTGTCATGAACTGATTGGTACCTAGCTATGTTTGGCGGAGCATTTCGGTAGTAAATTAGCCATAAAATTACTAAGTTAATATGATTTTCTAATGCAAATGTTTATAGCTTCTATGAAAGTATGGAGATTTTTCATTTTTACTGATAATACTCAACGCTACCATCGGGCACTACAGTGCGGTAACTTCATGCAGGTGTTATGAACTAGTTGGTTACCCAGCTATGTTTAACTAATAAAAATAGTCCACTCAAGGCCTGAAACCTACCCGCTCTCTATAAAAGTAGTCCTTTCAAAACAACAAAAATATGCCATTAAGGAGAAAAGTTAAATGTTAAAAGTCTTCAAAAACGTTACTTATTTCGTTACGAGAAACCAGGCAGCCATCTTGCTATCGGGCACCTGCAGATACTTAAGGCTAACCGGCCTTGATATAAATGAACGGCAGAGAGAGCCTGTGCTACGATTGGCTGAATGTTTCCCAGTGCGGCTCTTATAAGGAAGCCGATTGGCTGTGTGAGCTGTAGGGGCGGAGCATGTGGCATACAACCGCCATATTTGACGTTACGGATGTTCAGGTCTCTGGACTTCACGTTATACAGTTAATTTCACATTTAGTCTCGTCTTTAGCCTATATTTGTTTACATTCAGACAGTTTAACTACGCCGAATTATTTATTAGTAGTCCGTGTTTGAGATGCATCAGTCTACATCCTGTAAACTTTTGAGGAATTGCTTTGGTACTGAAGAAAATCTTAAAATACGGAGATTCTCAGGCAAGTTCCGCAGTTCTTAGAGACGTCTTTTTTTATAGGTTCTGACTGGATTTACCTGAGTTTATTGGACATAAGGAAGCCCACGTACAGTGTAAGTCACTCTTTATGTAAAAGTGTGTTTCATGTGTGTGTTTTCAGATTTGCGTTAGGTTTTACTCCGTTTTTAGGAGGTTTTAAAAGTAACTTACCTTCATTGCATCAGAGTTTTGCGTCACTGCCGCAGGTGATCATGCAAATCACAATAACTAGGCACCAGATGTTTCAGAACACCTGTATGTACCTGTATGTACCTGTCCTTTTCACCTCCATCAGCACAGGTCTTTTTTCCCTCTTAATTGAAGAAAGCAGGCAGCAGCACAGGTGGTCAGTACCTGTCCAATCAGGTGCTCTCTCTACTTCCGCCTCTTTAACCTTCTGCTCATTCCGTTTTAACGGGAGAAGATATGAGTGGTACTTTACAGTGTTTAGATGCTGCATAGTTCGTATTTTTATGTGCAGCACTTTTAATACATTTAATGAATGACTTGAGTACTACAACCCGAGTTTGATTAATTAGTTTGCTAATGATTAGTTTCATGTAAAGTTTTATCAAACTGCATCTTCAGTTTTTCTGGGTCCAGTAATTAAAACACAAAGAATCTGGAGGGAAGCAATATTATTCTACCATAAAATCACTGTAAAGCTGAAACCACAATCCATCTTCATCAGCATAATAACAACAATTAATCATTTAGGTTATTTTTATTTAAAGCAAAAAATGGCAAAACTTGTCTGTACAAGCTTTTAAATTAAAATATTTCCTCATTTAATATGACAATAAACTCATTTTGTTGTTTCTGTCAGTTGGTTAAACAAATAAATAGCAATATGAACATGTTCACTTGGGTTATAATGAATAAAGACAACATTCTTCACTATATTTTCTGACATTTTATACTCTGACATCATCATGTATTAATTATGTAATTAATTATTACTCCTATGATGAAATAATATAAAGTTTTGTGACTTTTACAGACTGTAACTTTAAATGAACTCAAAAAGTTTGCTGGCTGTGATAAAAGAAATAAATGGTGAAAATACTTATTACTTCCTTAAATAAAACATTTAAAATACGGTAGAGTTTACTCTCATGAAACTAGTTTAAATGCTGTCTGCATGTTGTAAACACTCAGCTGTTCTCATCTGTAAACTGCACACCAGTCCCTTAGTGGTGCATCTTTACTGATATCAAACGTGTTTTTGGGAAAATGCTTAAATGAATAAATCTCAAGTGGACAGACTGTCAGAAAATGTTTGGGAAAAAAGTTAAATATTATAGAAAACTAGAAAATGAATAAATATTAACAATTGAAAAGGTTGCATCAGTTAAAAATGACTTCAGTTAATCAATTATTAGTATTTTTGCCTGCTAGCATTCACACAGTACTCAGAAAATAGTGACATTTTGATGATGATGATTCATTATTATTATTATTATTAATAAGTGCTGCCTTTACTATTATAGAAAACTGGAGAACTAACAGATATCCATATTTAAGAAGCTGGTAACTCGTATTTGTTTTGCGTTTTTGCTTAACAATTGGATTTTTGCCAGCTGCCAGTCTTTATGCACTGATTTGGAAGTGTACTGTGGGGCCCTGGCCTGGGGCCCTGGCCCCGGGGCCCTGCAGCAGGTTGATCCGGTCGTGCTGCTGCTGCTGCCTCCATGTTGTTTGTGTTTTACTTTTCGGTGCCTGGAAACCGAGTCGGAGTGAGACCTCCTGCTCCCGGTGCTCTGTGTAACGGAAGACATTTTGAGCCGCTGCGGTCGCTCCGGTCCGTTATTGGAGTGTCAGCCTGTGTTCGGGGCTGACGTACCGGAGAGTCAGCCTCCAGTCTGAGCTGGAAAAAGACGACGTTTAACGGGAAAACCGTTGCAGTTTAAACCGGCGTATGTGCAACTCAGCTAGCTAGCTTAGCGCCTCAAGCTAAAGCCACAAAAGCTAGCAAAGTCCTAGATGCTAGTTAGTTAGCGGCAGCTAGCTGGCCTGCCCTCCTCCTCCTCCTCCACCACCTCCTCCTCCTCCTCGACAGCCGGTCCCTTCTTCAGACACAATGGCTTTAAAACGAATCTCTAAGGTAAAACACGACATTTCCCTCTTTCAGCTCGAACCACAGTCTGACCCGGTTAGCGTCCGCTGAGCTGTTAGCTCCTCAGCTAGCAGCGTTAGCCTGTTCTCTGCACCGCTGCTCTGCTTTGACATTAAACCTGTTAATTATCGGTTTGATCTGCGCTGTCAGTCCGGACCGGACGTGTTGGGCCGTTTTCTGTGGGTTCTGTTGACATGTAGCACCGGCAGGTTCTGGACCACAAACCCGTCCTGCACCGCACCGGCTCTGCAAAGCCTCCTATCAAACAATGGTTGGACTGGATGTTCATCAGGCCTCCAGTCAGATGAACTGGGTCCAGTTTAAACGACCCAGACTGAAGGAACCGACACGAAATTTACCCTGAATATCCTCCAGTCAGAACCAGCTGTCCTCAAGGTACAGATCATATGCAGAATATTACTCATTTATTCATTATTTAAACAAAAATGATAAAATTTCACAGAGATCAGCCTCTAATATGAATATTTATTAACTGTCCAGTTTTCTATAATAGTTAACAGTAGATTTAGTTTATTAGGACTCATAATGAAAGTCGGTTTAAATACAGTCCCTTGGGTTTCAGGGAACAACCAGTGCACACGGACATTAACTGGAAATCAGCAAACATTTCATTTTCAAGCAAAATATATATACGTGTGTTAAAAAACGTAAAAAAATATGTATTAGTTTTCTTTTATGTATATATAACACAGTTTTAATGTTTTAAGACTGACACTTGGAGAAGGAAAGCCTGTAGATGATGTCCACTTGGGTTCAGGGAATAATTTTTTAAAAAAATGACAAGTTTGCTGACAAAAAGTTTGTTTTTGTCAAACTGAGAAATTGTCATAAACTGCTAATTATCAAAACGAAATGTAAACCTTCACTCAAACCAGCTTCCTGACTGTGAATATGTGAATATGTACGCGATTTCCATTTTTCTGTGATGGTAAATTTCGTTTAAGACTCATGATGAAAGCCAGTTTAAATATATTTACTTTGGTTTCAGGGAAGAGTTACTCTTCTCTGATATTTAACAGGCAGTTGGCAAAAAAACAAACATTTTCAAGCAACAACTGTTATCAGCTTCTCTCATATGGATGTGTCTTAGTTTTCCAGTTTCTATAATAGTAAACGGCTTTTATCTTTTTAACAGTGACTCTTGGAGGAGGAGAGCCTGTAGATGATGTTCACTTGGGTTTCAGGGAATAATCTTAAAAAATTTGACAATTTTCGAACCCTTGGGTAAAAGTTTGCTGGTGGAAGTATTGACACTTCAATCACTGAGTCAGAAAAGTTAATGAACTTTAGAGATAAAAGCTAAAACATCTCCAGTACCTGCTTCTCAAATGAGAGTACTTGGTGTTCCAGCTTTCTATCACAGTAAAAACAAATCAATGTGTGCATTTTTTCTCCACTGTTTTCTAAAATTTACCGGCCAATATCCAAAAATATCATTTTTAAGCAAAAAAAAAAAGCAAACAAAAATCAGTTTCCAGCTTGTTAAATAGGAATACCTGGTCATTTTCCAGCATACAGCATTTGTTCTTTCGAGGCTGACTCTCAATTTTCACTGTTTTCTAACACTTGAGCAAAAGTTTCCTGATACATACTGATAATTTATTAACAGATGAAGTCAGAAACAGTTGATTAGCAGGAAACTTCAGATACCAGTGTCTCAGATGGGAATATTCCCAGTAAATACCAGTAAAGACAACAGCTTGTTTAAGACGTACACTCAGGACAAAACGCCCATTTGTGTGTGTTCACCTGAGTTTCAGAGGAATGAGCTCATATTCACCATCTTCTGACGTTTAACAGGTGAAAACTGACAAACTGTTGACTGTCAGTTTGATTTTTTTTTTTTAAGGAATAAAGCTGAACCTTCAATTTTAAACAAACTTTTTTGTTCTGTTCTGAATGATGCTCGGAGAAAACAATATTTGAATCTGTTCACTTGGACTTCAGGTGATTTTTCACTGTTACCTGACATGTTGTACACCTGAAAACCAGCTGATCATCAATGAAATGGAGCCGTCAGCATGAGTTAGGAGGAAATTAATAGGCACAAATATTGATCACTGATCAACTGGATGTCATTTTGAAGCAGATGTGCTGAAACCTAATCGATGCCGACGTCTTAGAAGTGAATATTTATCGGTTTTCCTTTTTTTTATAATGTTAATTCAATATTTTTAGTTTTTTAAGACTAAAACTCAAAGAAGAACCTCGTTTGTTTACGTACGCTTGGGTTTTATCGAATAATGAGCTTATTTTTCATTATTTTCCGACACTTAACTGGCAAAAACTGTTAACTGGTAGCAGTTTAGTTTTTAAGGAACAATGCTAAAATTTAATTAATATCAGATTTTCATATTCTCTCATCTTAATTTGAGGACTGGCGGTTTTTTTCGCTTGGTTTCCAGGAATAATGAGCACCTTTTTCACTGTTTCTGACATTTGAAAGAAAGAAATCTTGTAAATATTCAGATAGCTCTGCCAGATTAGCGTCTTCGTTCTCTTTGCTGCTGCTCCGGATCGTATCCAGCTTCAACTCCAGTATAAAACATGTCTTTACTTGATAACTTGTCCAGGTTGAGTTCAGGTGGACCGACTCTCACTCCTGAGTTGTTCAGCTTCAGTCAGCTGACGTCTGTCGGGTCGTGTTGATACCAGAATAATGACTTCAGTCTGACACCTGGCTCAAAACATCGACACTGAAACGACTCCTAGAACATGGAGTTTAAAGCTCATCGTCTTTTTATTAATTAGCAGAGAAAGACTTTTGACACTGTTAGCCCAACACAGCAGATGAGTTAAATCACCACAGTGTGTTCACACGTCTGCTGATAGAAAGGAGAATGCATGAAGAGGTCAGTGAGCTTTAAAAACACATTTTAATCTGCAGAAATTAATCTGAATGTGCTGCTGCTGACCTGAAAACAGCTGATTGTTAGCAGCTAGCATTAGCATGTACATACGGATGTTTTCCACGTCGCTAAATAAAAGATGAAGTCAGGTTAACAATTTTAATTACTGCTAGTTACCTGGTAAAACTCCAACAGGAGGAGGTTTGCTTTAAATACACCTCTGAGGAGTCACATCTCCAACCTGTCGCTGTTGGATCCTTGAACAGATCAGATTCTTTGACTAGTTGTTTGAAAATGCTAATAGCTGATAATTCTTCCAGACTGAGCGCTTTATTCTCTGTTGCGTCTGCAGAACTTCATCATAAATGGGTCATTTTGTCTTTTCTTTTTTTTTTTTTATTTAACATCAAACCCGATGACAGGTTTTGGATTTCATAGGGTTAAGAAATGATTTCTAGGTTTAGATTCAATTCACTTTTATTTATATAGCGCATATTTACAACACAAGTCGTCACATAGCGCTAAACATTGTAAGAAAGGACAGGAAACGGGAAACCCAACAAACCAAAGTTGCTTTTGGATTCCCTCTGAGCAGCAGTCAGTGACGGTGGGAAGGAACCAAAAACCTCAGACAGAACCAGGCTCAGGGAGGGAGGACATCTGCCTCGACCGGTTGGGTTGGGAGTGGGGAAGAGGAGGGAGGGAGGGATAGTAGGAGAGGTTGGGGTGGGGATGGGAGGAGGTGAGGCCAGCAGTTTAAGTATTGACCTGGTGCATCGTTCAGTGGATTAGCGGCTAACTGTGTTGCTCTTTCCTGTTGAATGAAACACTGGTTATTGTGACTTGGTCCATTATTTATAATGGTTACTAAACACTGGATAGGAGGCCTTTCCAGAGAGGAGCATGGCAGATAAAGTTAAAGAAGCCCAGTAAAAGATAAAAAGAGAAGCGGAAGATGTGAGGATTTTCCAGAGGACATGTTTAGTGAACTTAATTTTCTGTGAAAGAATTAAAAGCCCAGGACTAATGGTGGCTGTAGCGTTGCCCTCCCAGCCGGATCTTAAAAAGCCCCTCTCTAGCTCGCCTCCTAAACTCGGTCAAACCTGAAAGCTGAGCCGGAGCCTGCATGTCACATACCGACACACTCGGCCAGGTTGGCTTCAGGGA
Source organism: Dascyllus trimaculatus (assembly GCA_024666655.1). Classification (NCBI taxonomy): domain Eukaryota; kingdom Metazoa; phylum Chordata; class Actinopteri; family Pomacentridae; genus Dascyllus; species Dascyllus trimaculatus. The sequence continues at coordinate 37,276,482 of CM045457.1, forward strand.
AGCCTGCAGGCTGGAAATACAAACCGGCCGCCCTATAAGCAGCCGAGTGTTTCCTCCCCCCGCCTCGCCCTCGTCGCTATATCCTGATCTGGCCTCTCGACTCTTGTGTCCCAGTAAAAATAGCAGCTGCTGCTTACACATCAGTAACGGCCGAGGGTCTGGGTTTGTTTTTAACGGAGCTGCTGAAGTCTGGTCCTCCTTTGTAGTGATGTAGAATCCAGGTACTGACTGGCTGACGGACCTCTTCAGAGATGAGTTAGTTAATTATTTCATCTATAACGGGGTCGGCTGGTCATCGAATCCAGTGTCCAGCTTTATTCAGATGTTACCTTTATTTGTAGAAGCTTGTTTTCACAGCTCTGCTTTTAGAATGACCGGGTCCTTGGCCTGGTTTTATAAAATCCTTTTGGTAATATAAAACAAGTTTCTTCTCTGTTCAGTGGTTCGTTAAAACTACAATAATATACTGTCCATTTTATATAAACGGTTACTGATCGTTTGTTTTCTGAACTAAATATGAACTAAAACCTTCCCACAGTCAGTATTTTAAGAAAGAACCCGCTCTGTTGATGAATCCAAGTTCCTCTGTGTTTTATCGCAGTCACAGTTTTATTTATTTATTTATTTTAACTGATTTCCGATTTTTTTAAAAGTATTAAAATTAAAAACACCGTGTCTCTAATGGAACCGCCTCTTCCTGTGGTTCTGAGCTCTGATTGGTTACACGGCACCAGTAACAGCCAATCAACACAGCAGGATTATTACTGGAACGTTCTGTCAGCTGATCGCGTGTTGAACGTCAATAAACGGATAATTTCAGTTAACGAGTGGCTGAAGTGACAGAAGAGGAGCAGCCGTGGAGCTAAAACAGTCCGTCAGCCCAGAATGAAGCCGCTGAGGTTCACTTTGATCGATTATTGCTCAGTTAGTTCCAGCAAAGATGCAAAACGTTGATCTGATTTGGTGTTAAGAATTGTTTGTCTTATTTTTGTTAATCTTCTCTTAATAAAACCTTTGGAGCACATTAGTAAATAAAGGACTGTCGGTGTGACGGAGGCAGCTGATGATTAACGCAGAGCTGAAACTGCTAAATTGATTTGGTTGATCGATTATTGTTTGATTAGTTAATTTTGATTAAAAATGCTAAATATACGGTTTGTTTTCATTTCAAGATGAGCTGCTGTGACTTTGATGCAGAACACCTCTATCTGATTGATGACACGGCTCCGATAACGGCCAATCAGCAGTGAAGGATTAATGCTGTTGAGTTAATTGAACATCGATAAACAGGAAGGTTTCAGTTTTAATGCCTCGACTGTAAAAGATGAAAACTGGAGTGAAGGTGTTCAGAGTGATGTGATGAAGGTAGCTGGTGGTTAATGAGGCGCTGAAACAGTCAGTCAGCAGCAAGTTAAGCTGTTTTGATTATTGCTTAATTAGATAGTAATTAAATTAGACCAATTATCAGATCTGATATTTAATATTTAGACAAAACATGAGTAAACAGGAATTTAAAAAGAGAGGTCATGTTGGAGTTTGTTATTTTAAACTTTAACACCCAGGTTTAATTTTTACTGTACGTCAGTTATAATAAATCGGTCTCATTGATTACCAGTCGTTGTCTGTGATCTTCATCTGTAGCAAATCTGTCATGAACAGTCAAAATTCCACTGCAGATTCCAGACCATGTTTGACCAAACAGACGTCCTGAGATGATTTTCTGTGTGAGTCAGCATCACTGGTTTTTATTTTTACTTTTTAGAAGGTCTCCTGTCGTCTTTGCACCTCTCTGCTGCAGCTTTCCCAGCTCCAGAATCATAGAGGATTAAATCAGAACGTACAGATTAAAGCTTGGAGTTCAGGAGACTGATGTTGACGAAGGTCCAGGTCCATCAGATGAGTGGTGATTAGATAAACGACGTGCACGGTGACCTGCAGCATTCCTGGTATCATGTAGCAGCGTATTAATATCATATCTGCTGTAGGGCTGCCTATTGATTAATTTATCAACTATTTTAATCGATTATTTTCTCTCCAAATAAAGCAAAATGTCCATCTGAGTTCAGTCTATTTGGACAAACTGTCTGTGGTTGTGTAATGCACCAAGGGTTCACATTTTAAAGTACAAACTGTAGAGTTAAACTGCCAACATGATGGAAATAGCTACAAATAAAGTAAAGTTTCTATCAAACCCTTTAACAAATTAAAAACGTAGGGTCTGTGTATTAAACGGAGGTCACTGTGGATGTTTTTACATCTCTGACTTCTCTGCTCGTCGTGTCGCTGTTCTGACTTTGGAAGCAGCTTTAAATTCTCTGTGAACGTCTGAATTCACAGCACAGACGTCGTTTTTAACACGTGTTTGGTGAGTTTATTGGACGACGTAGTAAAACCTGAACGTTCCCTTCACTGTTTCATGGCAGCACTAAAGGGATCGATGGATAAAGATGGTGAAAATATCATTAACAGCTTGATTTTAGCCGATGCCATCCTTTAAAATCTGCCTTGGTCAGGGTGAGTTCGGTTAAAGCGTATAAACAATAAGACGACGTTAAACTGGATTCAGCTGTAATGAACAGGTTTAAAAGTCGCTGGACGTCCAGTAGAGACGAGTGAGGCTGTGCTCGGAGAACTGGGGCTCACACAGGAATATTTAGAGTTTGATTCACTGCCTGCCAAGTTTAGCCAGTAACCCGACAACATCGCCCAGCACCGTTACTGGGTCGGCTATTTTAATGTCCTGGCTGCTTCATCATACCTCCAGTGTTCAAAGAGGAGACACACGGCGGCCGTTTAGCGACAGAACAGCCAGTAAATCTCAGTAGGTTCATGTTCTGACATTAAAGCCTCTTGGACTTGTTCTTTAGGCTGAACCTGGGCAGATTCAGACCTCTGGACAGACCCCATGCATGCACTAATGAAACCCAGCGCTGGTGGCCGTCCTTTAGTCCTCGACACGTACAGTTGTGTCTGGATTCATGTTGTGTTCATGTCGGATCAGATTTACTGGAACTGCAGCTGCCGACAGCAGAAAGCATTCCTGTTCTGCTTCCAGCCGTGATCACGAGTACGACACATGTTGTATGATCCTCGGTGTCCTGCATGTAGGGATGAGCTCCACAGCTATGTGAAGACTAACAGTTATTTCATTATTGATCGATAGGAATCAATTTATCTATAAACATGATCTCTAAGGACAGACGAGGATTAAATGCCTTATTTTACATTTTTATAAACTGCAACTTGATTTCCTAGTTGGTGGTAAAATAAGGGAGAACTCCAACAGAGATCAGCTGGACCCCTTCATCAGTAACTTCAACATGTTTATTGAAGCCGTGTTAAGTTTTACCTTCATCGTATTAATATTCCTCAGAGGTCCTTGAAGTCCATAGAGGGGGGTCCACATGGATCAGAACCTCATCAGTCCAGCAGATAGACACATGACATGTAGGAGGAACAACACACTGGAGTTCTGGTAGAACCTGGACCCAGATCAGTTTACATCCATCCAGGAGTCTCAGTCTGAACACCTGGTTAGGTCTTTGTTAGACTCCTTTCATGTTCAGGTTTTGTAAAACCTTCCTGAACATAAATCCAGACTTGGTGTTGGCATAACTTTAGAACTGAGTTTGCTGCTCAGATGTTTGATCGCCTCGGTGTCATAATGGATGTAAAATGTCCTTCAGGCCTCGACTCGACTCTTCCTCTGTTGGACCTCAGCGGTCTGCAGCCCGTCTGGAGCTTTTCTGGAGCTTTTCTGGAGCTTCCTGCTCAGCAGCTCGTCTGCAGATCCTGATCAGTCATGAAAGCCTTCGACTCCTTGTACTCAGAAGAGGCCTTAAGCTGACTTTATGGAGACGAGTCGGAGCTGTACGTCCCAGTGTTGGATGTCTGGCTGTCAGGAGGTGTTGAACACCTCTGAGCTGACTGTGGATTGTTGTCACGGTGGATTGTCCTGCTCACTTATTTTCTGCTTCTACAGTAACTCGAAGCTCATCGGCTGCTAATGTGTTGGTTTTAGCTCATCTGGCTCCAGCTGTTAATGTTTGATTGTTTGTCTACAAAAGGTCAAAGTGGTGAAGAAGGTCTGAGATGTCGTGTGAAAGGCAGTAGTTGATTCATGTAGAGCTGAAATAACTCGACTCTTCCTCTGCACCAAATGGACCAATCATGTTCCGCCTCCTTATGTCGGAGGAACAGGTTGTTTTAATGCAGCTCTTAACCCTTAAACTCCAAGCTGTCTGAGTGTCTGGAACTCCTGTCATATTCCCAATCTAAAGTCCTGCTCCTCTATAAAGTTGGAACGTCAGGAATTAGAATAATAGCTGAACTTATTTGGTTATTTATTTTACCAAGACTGGAAAAACCTAAATTGGCTGAATTTCAAATGTGAGATGTAGCTGCTCAGCATCTGTTACCATGGAGATCTAGCTGTTAAGACCAGTTATGGAAATCCAGACACAACTTTAGTTACCATGGTGATCTAGCTGCCTAACATCAGTTACCATGGTGATCTGGCTGCTCAGCATCAGTCACAATGGTGATTTAGCTGCACAGTGCTGGTTACTATGGTGATCTAGCTGGTTAACATCAGTTACCATGGTGATCTAGCTGCTCAGCGTCAGTTGCCATGGAGATCTAGCTGGTCAGCATCAGTTACCATGGTGATCTAGCTGGTCAGCATCATCTAGCAGGTTAAATAAAGGAGACCTTTGTGACACTGAAAACTCGGTAGCCTGCTGACTTGATAATCGTACTTCGTCGTGATCCTCCTCTCTGGAAACAAACCACTAGAACAGCATGCGATGAGCCTGACAGGCTGCTGATAGGAGTGTTGTTGTCTGGGTTTGGTTAGTTTACCTGAGAACCTGAGATGATGTCACCACTGTTGGGACGTCCTCCTGTGTGCTGTAAGTCAGTTTTCAGACATTGATGGAAGTGTGTGCATCTGTCTCTGCTGATAATAATCCTCCTGACCAGCCTAAAACCGGTTCCAGAGGTGAGGCTGAGCGTCTCTAACCTGCATGTCGTTGGTGTGTCTGCAGGAGTTAACCGACCTGTCCAGAGATCCTCCAGCTCAGTGCTCCGCCGGACCCGTCGGCGAAGACAGTAAGTTTCTGTTCTCTTTACACGTGACGACATGAAAGCAGGAGATCCTCGGCTTCATTAACTCTGTTTTCACTTTTTCCTCCAGTGTTTCATTGGCAAGCTACTATTATGGGACCTGTAAGTATCAAACTGCCTTTATGTCATATGATAAGATGAATCACAGATGAAGGCGAGTAGATCAGCTTCAGAATGGAATAAACTAAAGCCACAGAACTCACAGGTGGAAGTCAAAGTAGTCACCAGGATGAGTAGCAGCACATAAACAGGAGATCATCTGCACATTAAACACTCATGTTCTGTCTCTGCAATGTGACTAAAGGTCCTATGTGAGGATCAAGTTAATATTAGTGTAAGAAGAACTTCCTTTTTATTTTTTTCTGCCTGTGTCCCTTCAGGGCCTCCGTAGCTTCATACTGTCTGTGTGGTGTATTTATTTATTTATTTATTTAGCTATGTTGTTCTTATTTGGGTGTTTTTGTTTGTGTAAATGTTGAAATAGATAAAGGCAGTTTAAATATATATCATTAACTCTCAAAACTTCCTGGTTAGTCACTGATAGGTGTTTTAATAACCATGTATGATGTCAGTGTTGACGTGTTTCAGATGTGCTTCCTAAGTCCTGTAGTGGACTAAATAACCCTCTGGTCTGTTGTTGTGTTCCTGCTGCAGCCTGACAGTCCCTACCAGGGCGGCGTATTTTTCCTGACTATTCATTTCCCTACAGATTATCCCTTCAAACCACCCAAGGTCAGTGAACGCCTCACATCCTCTCACTAACCTCCAGAGCTGTTTCTCTTTAACGTCTTGTCCTGACGTGTGGCTGATAGGAGGAAGAGCTTTAGATCATCAGCCTTGTTTCAGTACTTCTGATCTGCTCACCAGTGTTTCTGCTCCTGTCTCCCGTCAGGTCGCCTTCACAACGAGAATTTATCACCCAAATATTAACAGTAATGGCAGCATCTGCTTGGATATATTGAGATCACAGTGGTCTCCAGCATTAACTATCTCTAAAGGTGAGAAACGTCCTCCGAACGCTGCACACGTGGGTTTAACTTGTTCTCAGATCAGTGAAGAAGCAGCAGCAAACTGTTTTACTGTGTTTAGTGGACAAATAATAGAAGACACGAAGAAGAAATGTCAGATTTAACCATCTAAATGAATCAGTGATTGGAAAAACATCGTGGTGCCGTTTCTCTGAGGAAGACTTCAGGTTTACAGAGAAGCCTCACATAATAACCCCTCATTCAGTCCAACAGCGGTCCCCAACCACCGGGCCTCGGACCGGCACCGGGCCTCACAGAAAGAATTAAAAAAACGTTTTGTTTTGTTGTCAGTGGAGTCCGCAGGGTGTTTTATTTTGAAACATGACTAGATCTTCTTCCTGTCACTCCCATCTGAGCTCGTTTCCCACCAAAATTAATAAAAACGAACGTCTCTGGAGCTTCTTTGAAAAGAGGGAGAGACTAGGAAAAAACAAATACATGTTTAAAAAAATTAAATTAAAAAAAGACGTCAAATTAAAAAAAGTTGTTAAAGTTAAAAAAAACATTAAATTAAAAAAAATTAAATTATTTTAAAAATTATTAAATTAATAAAAACATTAAATTAAAAATTATAAAAATAAAAATAACTTTAAATTAAAAAAAAAACGTTAAAACATAATATTAAAAAATGCTAAATTAAAAAAACCTTGTTAAATTTTTTGAAAAAAGTTGCTAAATTTAATAACATTAAATTTAAAAAATGTTAATATTTTAAAAAATGTTAAATTAATAAAAACTTTGAATTAAAAAATGTAAAAATAAAAATGGCGTTGAATTAAAAAAAAACGTTAATACATATTAAAAAAACGCCAAATTAAAAAACGTTACATTTTTTGAAAAAAGTTGCTAAATAAAAAACGTTAAATTTAAAAAATGTTTAAAAAAATGTTAAATTTAAAAAAAATAAAAGTTAAACTAAAAAAAGCGTTAAATTTAAAAAGAAGTCGTCAAATAAAATAAACCTTCTTAAAAAAAAAATCTAAATCGTTGTTAAATAAAACGTTAAATAAAAATAAGTGAAGGTTACAACCTTTTCTGCACCACGGACCGGTTTCAAACAAGGCAGTGTTCTACAGACCGGTACATAGAAAACTGTCTTGCAGGTCTGTGGTGCAGAAAAGGTTGCAGACCGTTGGACTAGAAGACAGAACATCAGGACTGATGGTTCAAGGCGTCTCCTGTTGGAGTGATGCTTTGTGATTCATGTGATGAGCAGCAGATGGCGCTGTTGGCTGCTTGGTTCAGCTGCAGTGGGATTTTGTTCCAAACTTCAATGAAGTTTGTCCTGAATATTTATTTTAATCTGATCTGAAGACAAAAAGTTGTTTATGGATTTTATATATAAAATATGTCTAAAAGAGTTGAGCTGCTCTCGTTGTTTATGAAGCTGGGACCAGTTTAGATTTTATATTAACTCTTTGAATCACTTATCTTCATATTTTTGGTTTAATTGGTTCAGTGATGTCTGTAGAGGGTTTACAAAGTTGAAGATCAGTTAATCAGGACGATTAAAAGTCAACCTGTGTTAAACATGTATTTTTAATGAGGTAACTGAGGTTTGGTTGTTTCTGGACACAACTTCTCCTGATGTGTTCAAAGACCGTCAGAAAGTTGAGAACTGTTTCTGTTTTTCAGTTTCTATGTGGTTTCTGGTGTCATTCTTCTGCACATTATTAAAATCTGAGCTGCAGGTGTTCAGAGGGTTCACTGTGGGTTGTTGTCTTCAGGCTGCGACGTCAGTAAATCCAACCTGCTGTAGTCAAAGTGAGGCGTCGAGGTCTAACGGCTCTTCTCTCTCCACAGTCCTTTTGTCCATTTGTTCTCTGTTATGTGACCCGAATCCTGACGACCCGTTAGTGCCAGAGATCGCTCGCATCTACAAAACAGACCCTGTAAGGTGAGTTCACACCTGGAGGACAGACGGAGGTAAACAGCCAGAGGTGAAGTCAGGTGCAGCAGGTTAGAGCTTCAGCACTCACCTGATGTAGTAAAGACAGGTGAGCTGTGGCTGAGCAGCAGCAGAGGTTTTAACCGACTGTCCTGCTGCTTGGTCTCAGGTATAGCAGACTAGCCAGGGAGTGGACAGAGAAGTATGCCATGCTGTGAGGGTAAGACTGAGCTCACCTGAGCTCACCTGAGCCGCCTGCCGAGTCTGTTTCTCTGCTCAACACTTTCCTGTCAGCTAGATGGGCCCTTTAATAGAAAATCAACCAGTTTATCCCCCAGACCTCCTCAGAACCAGGTGGTCTGAGGAGGTTCTGGAGGGTGTTTGTTCAGATCTGGCTGATTTTATATGAAGTGACCTGAAGCACGTTGATGCAAAGCATGGCTCCAACCTGTTCCTCCTGCATGCAGCACCGTTTAGTCATACGGTGGAGAACGTGGAGCGGAGGAAGACTCTCCACAGAAACTAATTCTGTTTTCTAGTTTGTCCTGTAACACGATAATGTTTGGTTTTAAGAATACAAAGGAAGTAGTTGTTGTTTGATTAGAGCAGCAGGCAGCACAGAAAAAACAGGGTTCATTGGGTTTGATGCTGAAGCAGACGGCTTTCAGTGAAACTCCTGAAGTTAGAGTCGTTAGAAACAGAAGAGGACGTAGGAGCTGCAGCGTGAAAACCAGGAGAACAAATGTGATTATTATGTCAGTGAACACAGAAAGTCTGGCAGCCGACACAAACCCTAGAATCAGTTCCTCTGCATCCTTCATGCTGCTGGTCGTCCTACGCAGCACAGTGTGGATGATAATGGAGGCCAGTCAGACCGTTCTACCCAGCACTGTGTGGACTGGTCTGACTGGTCTGACTGGTCTGACTGCACCAGGAAGGAAGCTCTGGCCTGGTTAAACCAATCACAGTCTCTGTGGGCGGGGCTAAGAGCAGGAAGCACAGACGGCGTTCACTCAGAAGTGCTGGGGGATTTTATTTTGGTGGGATGTTTACGTACACGAAGCTTCACAAGCAAACCCCCCCTGGAAAGACAGAGACGACCATGTAGCCTACAGGAGTACCTGGTGGGATCTTTAAACGTCCACATGGTTTTCTGGTCATTCTGACAGCGGTCACATCAGCTGAGTGTAAAGAACGTTTAGCTGCTGAGGACAGACGGACAGAGGACAGACCGAACAGTTTAAAATGAAATCAGTGTCTGATGCTGAAGGAAACAGTGGAGGTGAAGAGTAGGTCTGCAGATGTTGGACTTTTCCTCCCTGTTAGAGGCTCAGACTGAACTGGTGCAGCTTTGGTTGAGTTTTCTGGCAGAAACAAACAGAAACGTAGAACTCAAACAGCAGGAAGGTGATAAATATCTGCATATCTATGTGATTACATCTGTGACAGGAGTCCTCCAGGTTTCAATCGTAGCATCTGGTCTCTCAAACGAGAAACTTAAGCTAGTCCAGATGCTACGATTGAAACCTGGAGGTCACCTGGCTGGCTGAGGACCTCAGACACCTGTAGTGGGAGGAGTCTCGGAGGCTGTGGGCGTCGCTGGTTTGTGTGTGTGTTTCCAGCATGGCATCGTCCTGCAGCCTGTTAGCTGCCGCCGCCGCTGACCACCTGTTTCATACCTGCAGGTACAACAAGACAGCTCAGGACTGGACGCAGAAATACGCCATGTGATCCTGCTGCTGCTGCTCACTGCTGGAATTAACGGTTTGATTTTCTCATGAGGCCACGCCCCCTTTTCACCCGCCGTAAACCGCAATTTGTTCACGTTTTGTTTTCTCGTCCCGACGCTTTTGAAATTCTCCGTTCGAGGACTCTGAGCTGTGAATGTGCCAACTGCAAAATAAAAAAGAAAAACCCACGAAGAAGAGTGGGCTGGACCGACGGAGGCTGTTCCAGCAGCGGGAGGGCGTCAATCAATAACCAATAATGCATGTCAGAGATGGTTGGCGTGCTGCTGGGAACACGTGTCCACTTTTAAAAAAGAGTTTCTTCTTCCTGTTTTTGTTTTTAGACGAGAGCCGTTAGTTCGTCCATCATCCAACACTGTCTCCGGTTTTTGCACTGAAAAGAAATCAAGCTCTCAGCGGCTGATCGATCAACTAATAGCTCTGTGATGTTTTTCTCAATAAAGTTGAACAAATTGCACTCCTCCCCTCGTCCTGTCCTTATTGTAGCGCTGCTGGTCGTCTCCATGGTAACCTCCAGGAGCTGGGTTCTGACTGGACGGGATTCTACGTCTTCCTGACCGTCTGATCAGAGACCCTTTGCTCGTTGTGTAGCTGACGATTTCATTCTGGCTAAAAACTGATGTTAAAACTAAAAACCTGCTTCTGATTAAAACGACAGAATCAATGGATTTGATTGATCAATGAATTGGATCCTAGAAAACCTCAGTTCTGTGATGAGATTCAGACGGACACGATGCTGACATCAGAGGTCTGGTGTTGGTCTGGTTTTGGACCTGGTGTTGGTCTGGTTTTGGTCTGGTTTAGGACCCAGTTTTGGTCTGGTTTTGGACTTTATTTCCACTTCCTTTGGACCTGGTTTTTCTACTGGTGTTTGACTTGGTACTTGAATGTTTATGGACCTGATTTTGGACCTGATGTGGATTTTGGATTGGTATTGGGACCTGGTGTTGGACTCTTGTATTACTCTGGTCTTGGACTTGTTTTTGGACCTGGTTTTGAGTTGTTTCAGACTTGCTGGACCTGGTGACTGGTTTTTAGAATGCTTTTGGACCTGATGGTGGACTAGTTTTAGACTTTTGTTGACGTCTGTTACACTGTGTTTTAACCTGGTTCTGGACTAGCTCAAGACTTGCTTCAGACCTGGTTCTGGACTTGGTGTTAGAATGTTTATGAACCCTATTTTTGACTCCTCTTGGTTTGGATCTTAGTTTTGGACTGGCTTTTAGACCTGGTGTTGGACTTGGTTTAGGTTAGTCTTGTCCTCATGTTTTTCTGTTCTTTTACACGTGGACTCAACCTGGTTTGGGGCTTTTTTAACTGGGTGTGTTGATCTTGTTTTAAACGTGGTTTTTGCCCTGCTTTGGACCTGGTTTTAAAATGGTTTTGGAGTAGTCTAACTCTGATTTGTGGACCTGGTGTTGGACTTAGTTTAGACTTGGTTTTGGTTAGTTTTGTGTTGAACTTCTTTTACACCTGGGTTTAACCTGGTGTTGGACTGATTGGGGACCTGGTGTTGGACTAGGTTTAGACTTGGCTTTGGACAGTTTCTGAACTTGGTCTAGGCTGGTTTTAAACTGGTTTTTAACTGGGTGTGGACTGATTTTGGACCTGGGACTGGACTGGGTTTAGACTTGGTTATTTAGACCTGCTTTGGACTAGTTTAGATCTGGTTTAGAGTGATTTAGGGCTGGCTTTATGTAGCGTCTGAACTTTGTTTTGGACTAGAGTTAGACTTGATTTAGACTTGGTTCTGGACTAGATGAGTTAGACTGTGTTTTTAGTTGTGTTAAACTGGTTCTGGACTGGTTTTAGACCTGGCTGGGACCTGGTTTTGGACTCCCTGACGTTGAGGCTGTTTCTGGTCTCCTGGTTCTTTGAGTTTCTGTCTGGATGATTCGGAGTCGTCTTCTTCTCCGTGTCAAACTGAAACCTTTTCTTTGAGCACAGATTTTGGATTTTTAATGATCAGAAGATTCTTATCTTCTTCAGAACAGCAGCAGTTTTATGAAACGGTTCAATGTGAGGCACCAACTGGAGACATGTACTTATTATTATTATTATTATTATTATTATTATGTGTACTTAAGAAGTGAATCTGAACCTGTGACTTTTTAGACGAGAGCCTTTAAACCTTTGAAGCAGCTCGGAGTGATTCTGACTTCCCATCCTTACATCTGGAAATGAAACCAGGTAAATGTTCTTTAACTGGTTTAATCAGTTTTAATCTGTTTACTGAAGCTGTTGTTTTCCTGAGTCGTCTTTTGATTTCTTCTCTGGATGAATCAAACCTGAGCAGGACCGTCCAGGAGGAGGCGCTCTGAACACCCGAGGTGAGAACTTTATTTAAAGACAGGCCACTGAACAGGGTTTAATATAAAAAACAAGTTTATTTAAAAAACAATGGAACCAGTTAGAAGCTCGTGTTGAACTGTACAGTGCAGAGCGAAGACATAAATATCACCTGTTGGAAACAAACACGCTTTGGTTTCACACTGAGAGTAACAGCAGCTCTGGACTACGTTTCCCATGATGCTTTGTGCCGTCGGCTGACTGTCCCTCTCTGCTTCCAGACTCCGTGCTTCAACACGTCAGAACAGACTAGAGATGAATGAAAACAGGTTCGTGTAGCTGGTGGCAGAAGACAAGATGAAAACACTAAATATTACATTTTAGAAACTCACAGGAGACGTTCAGACGTCTTCGGGTCGACCGATACAAACTAGAACATGTCGTCCATGTAGAGACGTTTGTTCCTCCTCACTGAGCAGTTTAACATCTGGACAGGCGGCGCTGAAACATCTGTACCTCTGGAGTAGTTCAGTAAAATACAGACGGTCTGAAAACCTACGTAGTTAATCCAACACTCAGCTGATGGTTTCCTCTGGTCAGACCTGGGTCGTCTCCAGTCGGTTCACCTTCTGTCTTTTGTTTTCATGATTTATTTTTAACCCCTGGGTGAGTCTGAGTATTAATTCTAATAGTATTAATTATCTTGGATCGTTCCAGGTAAGTTCCTCTGACCTCCTCAGAACATCTGGTTCTTTATCCACAGTAACTTCAATGGTTACCTTCAGACCAGGATCATCTGCAGCAGAAGAACTTTCTAATACAGTCACATTTTAAGGCTCGTAGAATCTGAGCTTCTACTTCCTGAAGGAATTAAAACGTGAAGAAGAACTGAACACAGGAGAATCTGAAAGACTCAGCCAAGCTCTGAGTCCATGAGACTAAACTGTTCTATAAAGCATGTTTATGTAATTCACAGCCAGGAGATACGACTATGAGGTTATTAGACAAAGTGATAAACGTGGACTTGAGCTGCACAGTGGCTCGGTGGTTTAGCAGCGTCGCCTCACAGCTAGAAGATCCCCGGTTCACGTCCCGGTTAGGACACCTGGGATCTTCCTGTGTGGAGTTTGCATGTTCTCACCGGGTTCTCCAGCTTCCTCCCACAGTCCAGAAACATGCTGAGGTTAACTGATGATTCTAAACTGGTGTGAAGGAGAGTGAGCTTGGTGTCTGTCTCTATGTGTAGCCCTGTGATAGGCTGTTACCTGTCCAGGTGTCAGCTGGGATAGACTCCAGCCCCCAGTGACCCTACAGAGGAATAAGCGGAGTACAGATGATGGATGGATGAATGTGGACTTCAAGGTCCTGGAACTGAGAATATTCATAGTCTGAAGGTAAAACTCTGCTCTGGTTACTGTGGATGAAGAACGAAGGGGGAGCTCTGACTGATCTTCTTGGTTTCTGAATCTCCTACTTCATCATTTCTTTGTTCTGCCTTTGAATCGTGTCTTTTCCTCCATAAATCTGAATTCATGTTCGTCTGGTTCCTGTCGGGTTTAAACTACTAAATTTCACGTTCTGACCATGAACACGTTGAACTTGTCAGACTGAGGAGCTGCTTTCAGCACCATGAAGTGTTTTGAGTTTACAGTTTGGACTAAACGCTCCAACATGTGAGTCTGTATCTGAGCCGACCAGAAGAAGCCTGGAGTCTCTTTACAATCACGTCAGCATCGTAGCACCTTTTCCCTGCAGACTCCCGTCGTCTGCTTCATCAGGACAAAGCCGACAGAAGCCCCTCAGATCAGCTCTTTGACTTCAGCCGCTGAAAACACGACTCGAAGCAGTTCTCTGGTTTATCAAAGGCACAGGCAGGAAGTCAGAGGGGGACTTAGTTTGCTCCGACCGATGAGGAACATGAAACCGAGCCGAGTGTCGTCAGCTCAGACTTACTTTCTGTAAAACAGGATTTACTCGTCGTTCACTTTTTAAAAATCGTTTCAGTTAAAACTGGTTTAAAGGTTTGATCAGAAGCTTCAGCTCTGAAGAAGAACCGCGTCCTCTGAAGGTCCGACTCGGTCCAGAGCGGTGGATGGATGGATGGATGGATCAGCTGTGCTTATTCTGATAAAACCAGACGGACCAATCGGACGGTTACGCCGTGCTGAGCTCCACCCCGCTGTCACAGACGCCGCTGTCCATCCGAACGTCCACCTTCAGGTCCTGGACCTGAGCCACCAGAGACTCGCCTGCAGACACAAACCACAGCTGAGCGAGTCGCTCTGAAACAGCCATGTGACCTGCTGTAACCGTGGCAACAGTGCACTCACCTGTCGTCTCGTCGGTCGGTGGAGTTTCCTGGTCGTGACGCAGCGCCTCCTCCAGGACGCTCAGCGCTCTGCACTCTCCCACCGACCTCAGGCCGGCCAGCAGATCCCTGATCGTCCCTCCTGAAACCTGCAGACACCAAACGTTGATCAGGAGGCAGCTAGAAGATGTTTGACCTCCATCCCAGAGGCTTCCTCAGCTCCCCAGACCTCCAGCTGTTCACTCTCAGCCCCTCAGAGTGTGAACGCTGCTAAACCGCCTGGGGAGGGACCTCAGGGCTGCTCATAACCAGCTGCTGTCGTCTCCTCTGGCTGACTTCCTCCATCCTTCGTTTGAAGGCGAGCAGCTCAGGGCTGATGTTCTGGGCTCCTGATCGGATGTTCAGAACCACCAAGCTGCCACTGAACCTGATCAGCTGACTGGAGTAGCTGCACCCTGAAACCAGCCTCCTAACGAGCTGGTTTGCAAAAACGGAAAATGTCTCCTTATGAGGTCAAAAAAGGACGTCTGAAAAATAAACAACAGACCAGAGGAGATTCTCCAGCAGCTCTGATGTCCCTCCTCAGCTTAACGCCACCAACACGTCGACGTAGGAGAGGCTGAGGTGGCTTTAAATGTCTTCTGGTGTGTGTGTGTGTGTGTGTGTGTGTGTGTGTGTGTGTGTGTGTGTTTTACCTCGTAGCTGTCCAGCAGAGTTTTAGCAGGTGAAGGACTGAGTCTGAAAGCCGTGTTGAGGATCCCCAGTCCCAGACTATGAGCCAGATTCTCCCACAATCCTTCACTCTCCAGAGCACCACACACTTCCTGCTTCACCTCCACGCCCAGGCTCGCCAGGTCGCCTACACACACACACACACACACACACACAGAGGTTTATATGTCAACATGTAAACCTGTGGATCCAGATGAACTGCTGTGAACAGATCAGACATCAGGCTGGAATTTAACGACACTTTAACGGATGTTTTGCAGACAGGAAGCAGTCATTAACCTGTGTAGCTGTTGTGTTGTGTTGTTGTTGTGTAGCTGTTGTTGTTGTTGTGTTGTTGTTGTGTAGCTGTTGTTGTTGTTGTGTTGTTGTTGTGTAGCTGTTGTTGTTGTTGTTGTTGTTGTTGTTGTGTTGTTTTTGTGTAGCTGTTGTTGTTGTTGTTGCTGCTCACCTTGAGGAGGGATGAAGGCTCTGTGAGGTCCTTTAGGTTCGTACTCTTTACCGTTCAGAAGATCCAGGACCTGCAAACACACACAGACACACAGCATCATGTTCAGACTGTGTGGTTTCATCTGAAGGTCTGTTAGATCCATCAGTCATCTGCTGTGACTGAACAGCTGCCTCTGATCCAGTCCAGCATCAACCTCAACGTTACTTAGAACATGTTTGTCAGGAGGAACCGAACAGTCTGATCAGAGAACGTCTGACTAGTTTGAAATCAGCTCATTCTTCATAATTTAACCACTTAAAGACAAATCAACTGAGAAGAAGAAGAAGAAGAAGAAGGTCGTGCACGTCAGTAAATGTGTCATAGATCAGCTGTAGTACCTGGTTGTTCCACCAGGTGGAGCCTCTTACTATGTAGAGCTGCCTGTAGTCTGATACTGTAGAGACCAGAGGAGGCGTCACTCAAACAGTGAGAGGCTCCACCTGGTGGAACAACCAGGAACTACAGCTGATCTATGATACGTTTACTGATGTGCACGACCTTCTTCTTCTTCTTCTTCTCATCAGTTAATATGTTTTTAATTGGTTCAGTTATTAACAGCAATCAACCAGTTAATCAATCCTCCGTGACCATCACAGTTGTTCTTTTTCAGGCGATGAATCATGAATCATTTACACGCCTCTAATTCCTTCAACATGAATCCAACGTTTATCTGAGCCCTTAAATTTAGCTGAACTCTAAACTGATTCTGGTGGAGAACCGATGACAGATGATTCAGACTGTCTCTGTCCACATGCTGGACATCAGTAACCACATGTAAACTCTTCGTTGTGACTCCACGGTGAGGATCTGTTGTACCTGACTGGTGGCGGCCATGTTGACTGGGGTCATTCCTGGGATGTAGCCTTCATCTTCATCCTCATCCTCCTCCTCCTCCTCCCTGAAGAACAGCGGCTCAAAGTTTTCTTTCTGAGGATCTGCACCTGAAAACACCAACATCAGACGCTCTGATTCTCCTGTCGATGCAGCAGATCAGGTCTTAGAGCTCTGAGGAGTCTCCTTGTTCTAACCAGACGTTACCTGCAGCCATCAGGAGCGCTGTGAGCTTCACCGAGCCTCTTCCTGCAGCGATGTGGAGGGGGGTGGAGCCGTTAAAGGTGCAGCAGTCCACTTTGGCGTTTCCCTGACGACAAACAAACACAGATGATTGAACTTTAGTGATGTAGAGCTGCAGTGAGTCGACTGTTGACAGGCTTTAGTTGATTTTCTGTTTCCAGCTTTTCAGACTGGAAAAAAAAAACTAATCTAGAGAAACCAAACCAATGAGAACAACGACGTGAATCTGAATGTCAGAGTTTCTACATCTGAGGACATGAAAGGAGGAGCAGCTGCTCTTTACTGCTTTATTTTTCTTTTTAACTCAGCGTTGGTGTCCGTCTGTCTGTCCACAAACATCCAGTTTGATTCCAACCAGTTGAAGCATTCAGTTTTCATACATACATACATTTTTGACTTTTCAAAGTCAAAAGTATATTTAGCAAAAAATTCAAGAAAGGCGGGAACATTTTTTATGATGCTGGGGGGCGTGGCCTCATCTACAGCGTCATCCACCGAAACCTGAGACAGAAGCAACGTCCATGTTTCATAGTCCCTGAAATGTTAACTAAGATATTTACCGAGTCATGTCTCACCACATGGTGGCGCCATCTCTTGTGCAGCGCTGGCCCACAGTGTTTTTGTGATGTGCATCGTTGTTGTGTTTTTTAGATATCACAAATAACAACAAACATTAAACGGAAAATAAAAACATCCGTATGAAACTGCACGTTTCAGATACCTGGTGGTTATTACTGACCAGTAGAACCAGTAAACACGGACCAGAGCAGCCCCGTCAAACCAGTCCAACTACTCTAACAAGTCTAACCAGTCTAATCAGTCTAATCAGTCCAAATAGTTGAACTACTTCAACCAGTCCAACCAGTCTACCCAGTTTACCCAGTCTAACCAGTCTAACCAGTCCAACCAGTCCAACCAGTCCAACCAGTCCAACCAGTCTAACCAGTCTAACCAGTCTAACCAGTGTAATCAGTCCAAATAGTTGAACTACTTCAACCAGTCTAACCAGTCCAACCAGTCTACCCAGTCTACCCAGTCTAACTAGTCCAACCAGTCCAACCAGTCCAACCAGTCCAACCAGTCCAACCAGTCCAACCAGTGTTTACCTCCAGCAGCAGGCAGCCTGCCAGCGACACGTTGTCGGCCTCGGTGGACAGGTGGAGCGCCGTCCGACCGCTGCTGCGCTCCTGAACCTCCACGTCGGCTCCGCCCTCCAGCAGCTCCCTGAGACCGGACAGCTGATTGGCCAGGACGGCCAGGTGGATGGCGCACAGACCTGTAACCATGGAAACCATCAAAGACTGACAGGTGAACCTGGAAATATTATTGGATCAACACATTTCTAACAGCCGGACAAACAGGAAGTAAAACGGATGTGTGTGTCTGTTGTGTTACCTGTTGTGTCTGTTACCTGTTGTGTTGTGTTACCTGTTATGTTGTGTTACCTGTTGTGTTGTGTTACCTGTTGTGTGTCTGTTGTGTTACCTGCTGTGTTGTGTTACCTGTTGTGTTGTGTTACCTGTTGTGTCTGTTACCTGCTGTGTTGCTGAGCTGCAGCAGTTGTCTCTTGTCCTGGTGTCTCAGTAGAACCTGGATCATGTCTCTTCCTCCGTCCCGTTGCGCCGCCAGGTGAAGCGCCGTGTTGCCGTGGCGATCAGTCAGAGTCGGGTCGGCTCCGGCCAATAGGAGCGCTTCGACCGCCGCCTTCTGCTGAGTGATGACCGCCAGGTGCAAAGGAGTCTGGGAAAAATGGAGGGAGGACGGAGTTAGAAACTGAAGGAGACGACAAGAGACTGAGGATGAACTGAAGGCAGCACGGCACAGAGACAGGAAGTGCTCCTCAGTACCTGGTACAGGTGGTTCCTCATGTTGAGCACTTCCTCTCCAGGCAGAGCAGAAACCACCTGAGTGAGACTCTCCAGCGCCTCCTGCTGGTTGTGGAGGACGGCCAGGTGAAGCCCCCTGAGGAGAAGACAGGAGCAGTTAAAAGAAGCAGAGGTCCAGAGGCTCCACGGTGACCGAGTGCGCTGCGTTTGTACTGACGTGTCTCCGTCCTCGTCCTGTGCGGCCATCAGGGGGCGCTGTGGAGCCAGCAGGTAGGCGGAGTCACCTGTGACCGAGTACTGGAACAGAGCCTGAAGCTGTCGGCTGCTCACCTGCTGCAAACACTCCTCAGCATCACTCACTGGAACACAGAATAAAGCCCCAGTCAGAGTCTCTTATCTCATGTTGACACGTTAGAAGAACCATCAGTGTGTAAATATGGAGCCTCTAACGAACATAGGATGAAACGGCTGAGTGCAGCTACAGGCTAACAGTTTACATCCGTTTACAGTCTTTATGCTAAGCTAGGCTAACCGGCTGCTGCCTGTTGGTTTTTGTGTTAATTACTTTGCTCGTTCCTCCTGATAACTTAATATTTAAACTGATTAGATAAATGTGAACACTTTATTAAACTGTAGGGTCCTAACATTAACATTTAAACCACATACATCTGTATAATTAATATTAATGTGGGGCTGAAATGATAATATTTAAAATTATCAGAGACATTTAAACAACAACATCACAGGTCCTTGACTTTAATATTTAAATGTGATAAACTGACAGTAATGATATTAGTGGGTCTTAACCTTGATGTTAAATTAAACTTGTACCTTTTATATTTGAGTCTTCCCGTAACATTTAAATTAGACAATTATACATATTTAACAGCATAGTAAGGTGTTAAAGTTAACATTTAAAATACATAATGGTACATAATTAAAAAACATTGTAAGGTCTTAATTTACTATTTAAATCTTTTTTAACACAATTAATATTGTAGTTTCTTCACCTTGTTATTTAAATTAAATAAATTTACATAACTTGTAAGATTTTAGGTTTTTAACTGTAATTTTTAGACACATTTACATAAAAATAAATAAATAAAATAAAATTAATAAATTATGAATAATACATTAAAATAATTACTATTGTGGGGTCTTAAGTTTAACATATATTATATTATTAACATACCTGCAGTAGAGACATAAGAGCTGCTTGATATTTAATGTTTAAACTCTTATAATCTGCTTACAAACTGAGCTCGTCTTTAAATTAATCTGCTTGTGTCTTTGAGTCACACTCTGGGGAAACCGTCTTCCTTCAATCAATAAATCAATAAATCAGAGAAGGAACAGGCAGGTTAACCGACTAATGAATGAAACCAACAGGCGGTGACTTGATGACCTGTGAGGCTGCATCAGGATATGAAACCTGTTCCTGAGGTCAGATTAACGTTCTGAGGTCGTACCTGCTTCTCCGTCTGGCTCCACCCCTCCGTCCTCCGTCCTCCGCCCCACCTCCAGGCCTCCCGTCTGGGCTGTAGCTCGCAGGACGACGCCCGACGCCGAGTCATCATCCGGATCGCTGTCATCACCGCTGTGATCTGCTGCGTCGCCCTGAGAGGCTTCAACACGACCAGACAACGTCCACCTTAATACACGGAACACTGGACCGACGTGTTTACTGCCTGGTACTGGTCATACAGGAGGCTGGTGGTAAAGGTCCAACAGAACACTGACTGAATAAAGTACTAGAGGGCAGATGTTGGCTGATTCCTCACCATGTTTGATGCCTCCTCCTGCTCCTCCTCCCAGACCAGCTGAGTATCCTGTGGAGAATCCTCCCCCTCCTCCTCCACCTCCTCCTCCTGCTCCTCCATAGCTGTAGGTAGTGAAGCCCTGGAAATATCCTGGAGGACAAATCAAACAGATCAGAGGCCGACACTAAAGTTTTCAGCAGCGACCAGCTGATCTCAGGATTAAACAAACCACCTCCTCCTCCTCCAGTAGATCCAGGTCCTCCTCCTGCAGCCGGACCTCCTCCTCCTCCTCCTCGGTATAAACCTCCTCCTCCTCCATGACCACTGAAGTCCTGGAAGTTCGGCAACGTCTTCTGCCTCTTCCTCTGAACCTCCTCCTTATCTGAACACACAAACACTCATGGTTGGTTACATCTAAACAAAGCACCCAGAACCTCTGAGGGCGGAGTCAGGTGACCCACCTATGATCTGGGGGCGGAGTCAGGTGACCCACCTACGATCTGGGGGCGGAGTCAGGTGACCCACCTATGATCTGGAGGTGGAGTCAGGTGACCCACCTATGATCTGAGGGCGGAGTCAGGTGACCTAACTATGATCTGGGGGCGGAGTCAATTGACCTAACTATGATCTGGGGGCGGAGTCAGGTGACCCACCTACGATCTGGGGGCGGAGTCAGGTGACCCATGATCTGGGGGCGGAGTCAGGTGACCCATGATCTGGGGGCGGAGTCAGGTGACCCACCTACGATCTGGGGGCGGAGTCAGGTGACCCACCTATGATCTGGGGGCGGAGTCAGGTGACCTACCTATGATCTGGGGGCGGAGTCAGGTGACCCACCTATGATCTGGGGGCGGAGTCAGGTGACCTAACTATGATCTGGGGGCGGAGTCAATTGACCTAACTATGATCTGGGGGCGGAGTCAGGTGACCCACCTACGATCTGAGGATGGAGTCAGGTGACCTACCTATGATCTGGAGGTGGAGTCAGGTGACCCACCTATGATCTGAGGATGGAGTCAGGTGACCTACCTATGATCTGGAGGTGGAGTCAGGTGACCCACCTATGATCTGAGGATGGAGTCAGGTGACCTAACTATGATCTGGGGGCGGAGTCAATTGACCTAACTATGATCTGGGGGCGGAGTCAATTGACCCACCTACGATCTGGGGGCGGAGTCAGGTGACCCATGATCTGGGGGCGGAGTCAGGTGACCCACCTACGATCTGAGGATGGAATCAGGTGACCCACCTATGATCTGAGGATGGAGTCAGGTGACCCACCTATGATCTGGGGGCGGAGTCAGGTGACCTCTATGATCTGGGGGCGGAGTCAGGTGACCCACTACCTACGATCTGGGGCGGAGTCAGGTGACCCACCTATGATCTGGGGGCGGAGTCAGGTGACCCACCTATGATCTGGGGGCGGAGTCAGGTGACCTACCTACGATCTGAGGGCGGAGTCAGGTGACCTACCTACGATCTGAGGGCGGAGTCAGGTGACCTACCTATAATCTGTGGGTCAGGTGACCTACCTATGATCTGGAGGCGGGGTCAGGTGACCTACCTATAATCTGGGGGTCAGGTGACCTACCTATGATCTGGGGGCGGGGTCAGGTGACCTACCTATGATCTGGAGGCGGGGTCAGGTGACCTACCTATAATCTGGGGGTCAGGTGACCTACCTATGATCTGGGGGCGGGGTCAGGTGACCTACCTATGATCTGGGGGCGGGGTCAGGTGACCTACCTATAATCTGGGGGTCAGGTGACCTACCTATGATCTGGAGGCGGGGTCAGGTGACCTACCTATAATCTGGGGGTGGTAGGTGAAGGGTTTGGGTTCGCTGGTCTCGTTGTCAGATTTCCTTTTCAGCTGGACAAACACAGACGTCGGCTTCTGCAGGTTCTGGTCTCGATACTTTGGAGTCTTAAAGACGATGGCGAACTGTTGGCATAAGACAACACATCGCCATGGCAACACGTCAATGAAAGAAATCATCGCCATGGCAACACGTCAATGAAAGAAATCATCACCATGGTAACATGTAAACAGCAGATAATGACATCACTACCGTAGTATTATTGGCTAGTGTTTTGTACTATACACCAAGTACCACTGCTAGTACAGCTACTGCTGGTACCACTGATGGTACTGCTGTTACTGCTACTACGTCCGGTACTACATATACATCCACACACTGTGCTGCTGGTAGTACTTCTACTGCAGGTCACCGTCTCGTACTGACCTGTCTGTGGACGTCTGTGGGGGAAAAGTCTCCCAGAGCCTCCCAGGTCAAACCCGAGTCGTCCTCCTCGTAGAACCGAACCTGGATGTCGTCTGCAAACAAACACACTCTGTTATGAGCTGCTTCAGTGAACTCAGTGGACAAGCAGTATTTATCTGTGTTCCTGTATCAGAGGCTGGTCTAAACAAAGAGGAAGAGGGTCTAAGCAGGAAGAACAGCTTCTCCAGGGCCTGAGTCTGCCTCAGGAGAGATTTACATATCGGAGGGGAATTCCCAGCAGCTGGAAAACCCTGGAGCTGCTCCAACCAGGAACAACAACAAGGAACACATGCAAATAAAGCTGCAGGAGAACTGAGACACAAACTGATGAAAGCCAGCGGAGTCAGTCTGGTCTCATTCCACCAAAGTGCAGCACTAAAATTTCACATGTGATATTTAATTAATACATGTAATATCACTTTACTGCTGCAGGATCAGTACGACTGATTATAGCCTTATTTTCAGTCATGCATCACTCTTTTATCATTTAATTCTGTTTTCTGAGCAACATCTGGAAAAAGAACTTCCTCTGGGATTAATAAAGTTTTAGTGTCTTTCGGCTGATGTTGATCTGTGAATTCAGCGCTTTTGAGTCATCAGTCATTCTCTTTACCTGTGCAGGTGTGGTCTGTGTTAGCATTAGCATAGCATCAAGGCATGTTAGCTGTTAGCCAGAGCTAGCAGATATTTAAAGGTGGAGTGTAACTGAAAAACTGGATAAAAAAGGATGAAGAGTTTCCAGCAGTTCCTTGACTTCTAAATCAGGAAAACATCCATATACAAGCGACAGTTAAAAGACCCAACTAGAGCTTCCAGGACATTTCATCTTTCACAATGAGCAGCTGAAATGATCACGGTAAATGAAATCATAACACAAAAGATTAAACCAAACGCTGGTCTTTCATTTTAACATTTTAACTTCTTTAAGAGCTTCTTCTTCTTTTTAGTTAATTTTTTTTACAACATATTCCAAAACCACTTTATAGATTATATTTATCAGATTACATTAGAAACAACATTTGTTATGGAACTTGCTGATATTATTCTGTCTGTCTGTCTTTGAATGCTATATTTTGTATTTAATCACATTTCTGGATGTTTATTTTTTAAAACGATACGCGTCTTTTTCATCTGATCTACTTTAAACTCGACTCTTCAGCAATACATCCTCTTAGTATAAAACAAGAAGCACAACACAATAAGATAAGATATATTTTTAACTGATTAAAGAATATATGAACCGATAAGGCAGAAGAAGAAGGTCGTGCATGTCAGTGAATGTATCATAGATCAGCTGTAGTTCCTGGTTGTTCCACCAGGGGGAGCCTCTCACTGTTTAATACTGTAGAGACCAGAGGAGGCGTCACTCAGACTACAGTTCATGTTGGAAGCAGAGAGCATTGTGGGAGTTTAGCTAGCAACGGGCACCATGACAGAGACTCCTGTGGAGGTTAATGACCTCCAACCACAGCTGGTGTTTTAAAATGAACTAGGGTCTACTAGAAAAAGTGAAGGCCAGTGAGATATAGTTGAGACGACACATACGGTTAATATCTTTCATCTGATCTACTTCAAACTCGACTCTGCGGTTCCTCACCTCCTCACCAGAACATCCTCCAAGTTTAAAGTGGATTTAACGTACGTGAGATTAGTCATCTCAAAAACCTCCAGTGTTCGCTGAGGCTGTAGCTGACATGCATGAATACACTGCTTCCCTGACTTTAATTTCCTTTCAGCTGTCTCCCATTTCCATTTGACCTTCTGGGACATGTGTTGGTTTGAATTTGTCACTAAATCTGCTCTAATGATCGTCACTCCTGCTTCATAAACTGTCCTTTGAAACGGAGAAGCTCCTGCTCACCTTTCTGGACTTTGTCACAGAGCAGGTAGACCTCCTCGCCTCCCGTCACACAGCCGGCGGTCCGATCCATCCTCACGATCTTCAGGTTGGAGGCGTTCGGAGCCTCTGGGGGAGGAAACAGAACAGAACAGGTTCACTGAGGTGGAAACAGCAGAAACTGAGCTCCTGACTCTGAATCAAACATCTGCAGCTCAGACGTCTTTGTTTCTGTTCAACGTGAAGCCGCTCACAGAGAAGCTCTTCAATGAATCCACGTTTTGGTCCCAGAGATTCAAAACTATCAAGTCCTCGTCTCCACAGCTTTAAACAAACAAAACAGCTGATTTTACTGACTCCCTGAGAGAAACTGCAGATAAGAAACGATAAAAAAGCAAGAAAAGATAAGAAACAATATGATAAGATGCAAAAAGTTAAACACAAATAAAAGATAAAAAAGATGAAAGATAACACAGTAAGTTACGGCAAAATACTATATGATAGGACATTTATTCAACTGTTTAAACATATATTAACCTGTAAGGCAGAAGGAGAAGGTCATGCATGTCTGAAAATGTATTGTAGTAATACATGTCTGATGCACGTCTTTCTCATCTGATCTACTTTAAACTCGACTCTAGTTCCTCGACTCTTCAGCAATACATCCTCTTAAAATACAACAGGAAGCACAATAAGATATATATTTAACCGACTGAACACATATGAACCAATAAGGCAGAAGAAGAAGGTCGTGCATGTCGGTAAATGTATCATAGATCAGCTGTAGTTCCTGGTTGTTCCACCAGGGGGAGCCTCTTCCTGTTTAATACTGTAGAGACCAGAGGAGGCGTCACTCAGACTACAGTTCATGTTGGAAGCAGAGAGCATTGTGGGAGTTTAGCTACAACGGGCACCATGACAAAGCCTTCCGTGATGCCTAATGACCTTTGACTAGAGCTGGTTTTTTTTAAATAAACTTGGGTCAGTCCAGTAACTTATATGGTTAATGTCACATGTCTGTTGATAAAAATAGCAGCATCAGCACATGGATGAGCTGTTCTCAGTTACTGTTATAGATGAACTGATTGATGATCGTTAACGCTGCTGATTATTACTTAAGAAAACTGTTAAAAACTTGCATCCCCAATAAGATAAGATAAACTATAAGTTAGGAAACGGTGAGACATGAAAACACACAAAAACTTGCATCCCCAATAAGATAGATAAACTATAAGTTAGGAAACGGTGAGACATGAAAACACACAGTATATAGAAACTGTCTGACTGTGAAAACCGTTTTAAAAATTCCCAAATCTAAAACCTGGAGACTTCAGAAAACCCAGATGTGCCGTTTGAGTCAAACTTGTTTTCTGTCTGTAAAGTGAAAGTGGATCCAGAAGTGATGTTTCCTACTTCTGACAGGAAACGGCAGCGAACAGAAACCAGAGCAGCAGCAGCAGGAGGGAAATGAAACCAGGCGACACCAACACAGCAGCTGAAGAACTTTAGATTCTCCGCCTCTGTTAGTAAAAGACATGAGGCTCAATACAAGAACAAGACCAGTCAGGTCCTCGCTGGCCTCCGTAGAGTGAGTCTTTATCTACAGCAACTGATTACCTGTAAATAAACTGCAGCAGGTTAATGTCTATGATGAAACCATCAGTGGTTCCTGGATGTGTTTCTGGTTTCTGATCATCCACCAGAGAAAATTTAACAAGTGCATTCTGGGTAAACTGTAAGGCTCCTATCAGCATGTTGGTAGGAGGTTGGTCAGAACAGTTGGAGACAATGAGAGGATCATTTTACACACAGAAGATACCAGCAGCATCTATAGACAGGATTCCTAATGTTGACATATAGAAACACAACATACAAATTAGAGTGTAAAATTCTACTAACCCAGTTACTTAGAAGGACCTGTAGCTCTGAAAATATTCATAGTATGAAAAAAAAATAGGCAGGGGATAAAAAAATGAGCCCAGAAACTGCTGGCAGTTCAAAGAGTAAAAGAAAATACGTCACCATTAATTGTTTATGTGAAACCTGACATTAAATTAGCAGATATTTGAATGGAGTTTGGTCCTGAGGACGGTGAATATGGTATCAGTGTGCAGCAGACGGCTACAGGACGCTGTTAACGGTAAGCTGGCACTAATTCATGTACACTGATCAGGTCTAACATCATGACCACCTGCCTAATACTGTGTTGGTCCCCCTTAAAATGCTCTGAACCACTGGACCAGAGGACCTCTCAGGGGGTCCTATGGGGTCTGGAACCACTGGATCCTTTGGCTACTCTGGCTTGTCCAGTGGGGCCTCTGTCAATCCAACTGGTTCCACTGCATCCTGTTGATGCTTGATCAGAATGGGCTGTAGGAAGTCTGGAGGTCACATCAACATGTTGGACCATTGTCATGTTCCTCCACATGTTCCTGATTGGTTGGTGTTGTTTATGTTTGTTGTGGGACCATGTTTATTTGGGTGTCTAAGTCTGATCAAGGTTTTCCATCAGAACACCACATAGAACCAATAAGATCCATGTCATTCGCTTCACCTGTCAGTGGTCAGGATGTTGGGCTGATCGGTGTTTATATCAGTAAAGTGAAGCTAAACTGAAGCATGTTTTCATTGAGGTTTCCAGGCTCAGGCAGCAGCTTCAACAGTCCACGTGTATTTACCGTGTAACGTGTCTGGGACTGATGTAAAACCAGGAAACAGGTAAATGAATTCAGATGGATGTGTGAGAACGTCTGGACTCACTGCTGTCGTAGATCGGCTCGGACACGACCGGTTCGAGTCTCCTGGAGAAACCTCCGTCGCTGTCGGGCAGAAACGCCGTGAACATGAGTCGGACCACGCTGAGGTCCATTTCTTTGGCCTGGAGAGAGGCGGCGCTGCTGATCACACTGCGCTGCTGGTCTGAGGACGACGAAGAGACGCCTCAGTTACATCGAAACATACCAAACACAGGAAATCTCCTTACCCAACAAAAATATCCGGCCTCTTCTAGAAAGTTCTCTACTTCAGAAACAACCCATCCCTTTCTTTAAACTTCGTCATTTCACAATAATATCCTAGATTTCTGAATGTGTAAAACCTTCAACATTCCTAAAAACTAACCTTACAAACACGTCTGATCCTTCCTAAATACATCCTCCAGACCCAAAACTCTCCAGAAAGACCTAAAACCCTCCATAAAGACCTAAAACCCTCCATAAAGACCTAAACCCCTCCATAAAGAACTAAAACCCTCCATAAAGACCTAAACCCCTCCATAAAGAC
This sequence comes from Dascyllus trimaculatus, assembly GCA_024666655.1. Classification (NCBI taxonomy): domain Eukaryota; kingdom Metazoa; phylum Chordata; class Actinopteri; family Pomacentridae; genus Dascyllus; species Dascyllus trimaculatus. The sequence continues at coordinate 37,304,149 of CM045457.1, forward strand.
CTAAAACCCTCCATAAAGAACTAAAACCCTCCATAAAGACCTAAACCCCTCCATAAAGACCTAAAACCCTCTATAAAGAACTAAAACCCTCTATAAAGACCCAAAACCCTCTATAAAGACCCAAAACCCTCCATAGAGACCTAAACCCCTCCATAAAGACCTAAAACCCTCCATAAAGACCTAAAACCCTCCATAAAGACCTAAACCCCTCCATAAAGACCTAAACCCCTCCATAAAGAACTAAAACCCTCCATAAAGACCTAAAACCCTCCATAAAGACCTAAACCCCTCCATAAAGAACTAAAACCCTCCATAAAGACCTAAACCCCTCCATAAAGAACTAAAACCCTCCATAAAGACCTAAACCCCTCCATAAAGACCTAAAACCCTCTATAAAGAACTAAAACCCTCTATAAAGACCCAAAACCCTCTATAAAGACCCAAAACCCTCCATAGAGACCTAAACCCCTCCATAAAGACCTAAAACCCTCCATAAAGACCTAAAACCCTCCATAAAGACCTAAACCCCTCCATAAAGACCTAAACCCCTCCATAAAGACCTAAAACCCTCCATAGAGACCTAAAACCCTCCATAAAGACCTAAACCCCTCCATAAAGACCTAAAACCCTCCATAAAGACCTAAACCCCTCCATAAGGACATAAAACCCTTTATAAAGACCCAAAACCCTCCATAAAGACCCTAAAACCCTCCATAAAGACCCTAAAACCCTCTATAAAGAACTAAAGCCCTCCATAAGGACACAAAAACCTCCATAAAGACCTAAAACCCTCCATAAAGACCTAAAACCCTCCATAAAGACCCAAAACCCTCCATAAAGACCCTAAAACCCTCCATAAAGACCTAAAACCCTCCATAAGGACACAAAACCCTCCATAAAGACCTAAACCCCTCAATAAAGAAGACCTAAAACCCTCCATAAATACCCAAAACCCTCCATAGAGACCTAAACCCCTCAATAAAGAAGACCTAAAACCCTCCATAAAGACCTAAACCCCTCAATAAAGAAGACCTAAAACCCTCCATAAAGACCTAAACCCCTCCATAAAGACCTAAACCCCTCCATAAGGACATAAAACCCTTTATAAAGACCCAAAACCCTCCATAAAGACCCTAAAACTCTCCATAAAGACCCTAAAACCCTCCATAAAGACCTAAAACCCTCCATAAAGACCCAAAACCCTCCATAAGGACATAAAACCCTTTATAAAGACCCAAAACTCTCCATAAAGACCCTAAAACCCTCCATAAAGACCTAAAACCCTCCATAAAGACCTAAACCCCTCCATAAGGACATAAAACCCTCCATAAAGACCTAAACCCCTCCATAAAGACCTAAACCCCTCCATAAAGAACTAAAACCCTCCATAAAGACCTAAACCCCTCCATAAAGACCTAAAACCCTCTATAAAGACCTAAACCCCTCCATAAAGAACTAAAACCCTCCATAAAGACCCTAAAACCCTCCATAAAGACCCTAAAACCCTCCATAAAGACCTAAAACCCTCCATAAAGACCCTAAAACCCTCCATAAAGACCCTAAAACCCTCCATAAAGACCTAAAACCCTCCATAAAGACCCTAAAACCCTCCATAAAGACCTAAAACCCTCCATAAAGACCCTAAAACCCTCCATAAAGACCCTAAAACCCTCCATAAAGACCTAAAACCCTCCATAAGGACACAAAACCCTCCATAAAGACCTAAACCCCTCAATAAAGAAGACCTAAAACCCTCCATAAAGACCCAAAACCCTCCATAAAGACCCAAAACCCTCCATAAAGACCTAAACCCCTCAATAAAGAAGACCTAAAACCCTCCATAAAGACCTAAAACCCTCCATAAAGACCCAAAACCCTCTGTAAAGGAACATCTTTATGGAGGGTTTTGGGTCTCTATGGAGAGTTCTGGGTCTCTATGGAGGGTTTTGGGTCTCTATGGAGGGTTTTAGGTCTTTATGGGCAGTAGTGGGGCAACAGTTAACGCTCTGGTCTACTGATCAGAAGGTCAGAGAATCGAACCCCAGTGCCTCCATTGTTGGGCCCCTGAGCGAGGTCCTTAACCCTTCCTGGTCCAGGGGCCGAACCATGGCTGACCCTGGGCTCTGACCCAACGGGGACATGAGAGAACCCCACGGCACCATGCTGTAGACATGCATTAGAGACAGTAGAGGTTTCCATCTTCCTTCACGCTAAAGTCTGGACCTCCCAGTAACGTCTCTACTCCTAGAGGGGTCCTCGGTCTAAACCCGTCCACTGACCGCTGAGCTCTCTGGGGACTCGGACCTCCCCCTGCAGGACGTCGATCTCGGGGTGGATGGAGACTCCACAGTTGTGTCCCATCCTGAAGGCCTCCACCATTCGCTCCTCCAGAGTCTTCGCCACGTTCTTCTTCGTCACGTGGAGGATCCCCAGGTTAGGGAAGCTGTGGAGCACAGAGTTCTACTGGTTTAACTGGAGTTCTACTGGTTCTACTGGACTTCTACTGGTTTAACTGGAGTTATACTGGTTCTACTGGACTTCTACTGGTTTAACTGGAGTTATACTGGTCTGATTGGAGTTCTACTGGTTCTACTGGTTCTACTGGAGGTATACTGGTCTGATTGGAGTTCTACTGGTTTAACTGGAGTTATACTGGTTCTACTGGACTTCTACTGGTTTAACTGGAGTTATACTGGTTCTACTGGAGTTATACTGGTCTGATTGGAGTTCGACTGGTTCTACTGGTTCTACTGGAGTTATACTGGTCTGATTGGAGTTCTACTGGTTTAACTGGAGTTATACTGGTTCTACTGGACTTCTACTGGTTTAACTGGAGTTATACTGGTTCTACTGGAGTTATACTGGTCTGATTGGAGTTCGACTGGTTCTACTGGTTCTACTGGAGTTATACTGGTCTGATTGGAGTTCTACTGGTTCTACTGGAGTCACGTGGAGGATCCCCAGGTTGGGGAAGCTGTGGAGCACAGAGTTCTGCTGGTTTAACTGGAGTTCTACTGGTTCTACTGGAGTTATACTGGTCTGATTGGAGTTCTACTGGTTCTACTGGTTCTACTGGAGTTATACTGGTCTGATTGGAGTTCTACTGGTTCTACTGGAGTCACGTGGAGGATCCCCAGGTTAGGGAAGCTGTGGAGCACAGAGTTCTGCTGGTTTAACTGGAGTAATACTGGTTCTGCTAACATTCTATTGGCGCTCTACTGTGTTCTACTGGAGTTCTACTGGTCTTTCTCTGGTTATGTTGGTTTAACTGAAGTTCTACTGGTCTTACTGGACTTGTTCTAGATTTACTTAAGTTCTTCTGGTCTTAATGGAGTCCTACTTGTGTCACTGGAGTTCTACTTTTTTTCTGGAGTTCTACTGGTGTTGCTGGAGTTCTGATGGTTTTAGTTTAGTTCTACTGGTGTTACTGGGCTTCTGCTGGCGTTATTAGAGTTCTACTGGTGTTGCTGGTGTTCTACTGGTGTTACTGGAGCTCTACTGGTGTTATTAGAGTTCTACTGGTGTTACTGGAGCTCTACTGGTGATGCTGTGCGTTTGGACCTGATGCTGGAGTCTTTGGACTGCAGGTCGGCGATGCAGATTCCTTTATCACACTGTTTTCCCACCAGGCTGTGAGCGTGAAGCTGAGGGAGGGGGGTCAGCGCCGTCACCAGCTGGACCACCACCCGGGCCTGGCCTTGGTAGTTACAGATCTGAAGCACAGGAGTAAACAGAAACACACACACCACCTTTATTACTTCACCTGTGTGGAGATGAATCCAGATTAAGGGACTAAACTGTGGTGTGAGGAGGAGGCGGTCGGCTGAGTTATCAGATCTCATCGGACAGATCGTGGTTTCTGAACCTCAGATGAGTCAAACCCAGAGGACGAGAGCCGATCTGATGCACTCTGGAGATGCTGTGTTCCTCTGCTGTGGTTCAGAGAAACTTTCACCTGGTACAGACATGACTCACTGCTCCAACACACCGAACACCAGCTCTGTGTGCCGCCATGAAAGAGACGAGAACATGGCCGCTGCACGAGCTGTCCCCAAAAAATACTGACGAACCAGGATCCCTCTGTTGGCCGAGGCCTTCAATTTTTAGAAAATCTTCAGGGTAACTGTCCGTCTGCAGAGAAACAACACTGGAGAAGCCTTTAAACCTCCCTGCATCCTCTTATCAATAAGTCTGGTGTTGCAGTGAGTCATCAATAACTGATACGTGAATCCATCAGGGATCATTAAGAATTCATCTCATGAGCACAAAACAATTTTTTTAAAATATTTTTTGGGGGGTAGTTTTTCTATTTTAATGATAGAGGAGAGAGACATGCAGCAAAGTTTCGTGAGCCGGACTCGAACTCACGACAACTGCTGGCGACCTGCACCTACATGGCTACGCCCTGACGCAGCGAGCTAACCAAAACAAGCTATAGTGAATCATCTGGGGAGTCCAGAGGCTCTGTGGATGAGACACACAAGGATTCAGCCTTGTGCTGCTGAGTTTAACCTCACAGAGAGTAAATATGTTGAGTTGTTAAACGACTAATAAGCAGGTTTCCTTTAAGATGGCAGGTGGAGCTGATGTGGGTGTGCTGGTGAAATTCAGCTCGACACAAACCTGACGTAAGTGTTAAAGGAAGTGCAGCAGGAGAGAGGTGACATGAAGATATGTCAGGTGAAAACAACAGCAGGAGTTTATTTCAGGGCCACAACTCAAGGTCACCAAACATGGATGGTTAGATTTAGGGAGAATTACAGTCCCAGAAGATCACAAATACATAAACACTAAGCTGCTAGGACAGGGGTGTCAAACTCAAATACACAGCGGGCCAAATCTGAAAACCTGGACATAGTCGCGGGCCAACATTATATTATTATTATTATTATAATATATATATATATGTATGTATGTATTATAATTATCAACATTATTATATTGATATATTGATATAATATATGTAAATAAAACTAGCCTTTACAGCAGCTTCACTTTGTGATGTGGCTTTTTTGAACATAGTCTGTTGTGAAACCAAACTTCTTTTCATCTCCTTTACTTTCTGGCTGCTTTAACTCATGTCCAGGTCCTTGTACTTGTCCTGGTGTTTCATAGTGTCGTCTAATGTTGTTCTCCGTGGTTATCGCCACGTTGGCTCCACATACTAGACGGGGTTGGTCTGAATAGCAATAGGTGAGCTCCGGATATTCTGGTTCAGTTACTGACAAATATCTGAATATTTGGGTCGTGCGGCCGCGGTGGCCGGGACCGGGGGTGGCGGCGAGGGCGAAGGGGAAGTGTGTTCGTCGGAATCCGACGGCATTAGCGCGGATATCTCCTGCTGGTGGTGGTACAGTAGTAGCGTCCTGTTGTGCCGCTGGTGCAGATGCTAAGTTAGGTGGCGGCGGCGGAGGGGTGGAGGTGGTTGGGTCAGTAGTAGCGTGCAGTTGCTATGACTACTGTCAACAGAGGAGAGGGTGTTTATGGGTCCTGTCCTGATTGACGCCATATGTCTCTGATTGACGCGCCGATACAGAGCAGAGCATTCTGGGATTTGTAGTATTAGCGATACATGCGCTGTATAATACCGGCGGGCCAGCTTTAGTAGTCATCTGGTATTACCTCGCGGGCCAAATATAATTACACTGCGGGCCAAATTTGGCCCGCGGGCCTGAGTTTGACACCTATGTGCTAGGAAATCATTTTAAAAAGCAGAACTTCCCTGAGAGTCGCCATTTTTATTGAATCTGATGTTAAACAGCAGACAGGAGATAATAAAGCTCATAATAAAGAGTTTCCAGACTGTGAATAAACCCTGGCTGGAGGTTTTTAAACTTCCAACTGTTAATCCACCAAAACCAGAGTCTGAACAAATCTGAAGTGAGAAATAATCAACTGACCTGCTGAGTCTGAGCTCATATCAGAGCTACCAGGTCTAGTCTAGAAGCTCACAGTGAGTTAAAGGCCCTGAACCAGCCTGTGTTTAAGAGGGTTTACTGTAGTTGTAGCGTCGTTAGAGCTCTCTGTCATTGATCTCTGTGCTTCCTCCTGCTGATTTTCTTCTATCCCTCCCTTTAACTGCACCGACTTGCTTCACATAAAGGAAACCAGATCACTGAAGGCTGTTCCTGTTTCTTCTGCATGAGTCGTGTTGCTGCAGGAACGTTGCAGCTGCCGCAGTAAATAAACACGAGCCCACTTCCTCTTCCCGGTTCTGTCGGCCACTCCGGCAGACAAACTCGGTTCCTAGAAACACAGCGAGCTCTGCAGCTTCATGGTTTCCTGGTTCAGACACGCTGAGTGTCTGTAGAGTTTGTCACACCCAGCAGTGAAACTATCTGACTGACAACAATAACAGGACACACAGCACCTAAAGACAGCAGTAACCCCTTTAGAGGGGGAAGAAGGTTGTTGAAAAGCATCGTGAGGAGATGAGACAAAAACATTTAAGGTTCTGAAGATCTTTAGGAGTCAAGTTAAACCAATAAGACCTGGAAAGATCTGAACCATGAGGACATCTGACTGGAGCAGGACGTCCTCAAAGACTGAGAGACCGAGCAGGAAGGAGACTAGTGAGGGAGGACACCAAGACTCCTATGACTCCTCTGAAGGAGTTAGAAGAAGGAGACTAGTGAGGGAGGACACCAAGACTCCTATGACTCCTCTGAAGGAGTTAGAAGAAGGAGACTAGTGAGGGAGGCCACCAAGACTCCTATGACTCCTCTGAAGGAGTTAGAAGAAGGAGACTAGTGAGGGAGGACACCAAAACTCCTATGACTCCTCTGAAGGAGATAGAAGAAGGATACTAGTGAGGGAGGACACCAAGACACCTATGACTCCTCTGAAGGAGATAGAAGAAGGATACTAGTGAGGGAGGACACCAAGACACCTATGACTCCTCTGAAGGAGATAGAAGAAGGAGACTAGTGAGGGAGGACACCAAGACTCCTATGACTCCTCTGAAGGAGTTAGAAGAAGGAGACTAGTGAAGGAGGACACCAAGACTCCTATGACTCCTCTGAAGGAGTGAAGGAGACTAGTAGGGAGGCCACCAAGACTCCTATGGAGACTAGTGAGGGAGGACACCAAGACTCCTATGACTCCTCTGAAGGAGTTAGAAGAAGGAGACTAGTGAGGGAGGACACCAAGACTCCTATGACTCCTCTGAAGGAGTTAGAAGAAGGAGACTAGTGAGGGAGGACACCAAGACTCCTATGACTCCTCTGAAGGAGTTAGAAGGAGACTAGTGAGGGAGGCACCAAGACTCCTATGACTCCTCTGAAGGAGTTAGAAGGAGGAGACTAGTGAGGGAGGACACCAAGACTCCTATGACTCCTCTGAAGGAGTTAGAAGAAGGAGACTAGTGAGGGAGGCCACCAAGACTCCTATGACTCCTCTGAAGGAGTTACTAGAAGGAGACTAGTGAGGGAGGACACCAAGACTCCTATGACTCCTCTGAAGGAGTTAGAAGAAGGAGACTAGTGAGGGAGGACACCAAGACTCCTATGACTCCTCTGAAGGAGTTAGAAGGAGACTAGTGAGGGAGGCCACCAAGACTCCTATGACTCCTCTGAAGGAGTTAGAAGAAGGAGACTAGTGAGGGAGGACACCAAGACACCTATGACTCCTCTGAAGGAGATAGAAGAAGGAGACTAGTGAGGGAGGCCACCAAGACTCCTATGACTCCTCTGAAGGAGTTACTAGAAGGAGACTAGTGAGGGAGGACACCAAGACTCCTATGACTCCTCTGAAGGAGTTAGAAGAAGGAGACTAGTGAGGGAGGACACCAAGACTCCTATGACTCCTCTGAAGGAGTTAGAAGAAGGAGACTAGTGAGGGAGGACACCAAGACTCCTATGACTCCTCTGAAGGAGTTAAAGAAGGAGACTAGTGAGGGAGGACACCAAGACTCCTATGACTCCTCTGAAGGAGTTACAAGAAGGAGACTAGTGAGGGAGGACACCAAGACTCCTATGACTCCTCTGAAGGAGTTAGAAGAAGGAGACTAGTGAGGGAGGCCACCAAGACTCCTATGACTCCTCTGAAGGAGTTAGAAGAAGGAGACTAGTGAGGAGGACACCAAGACTCCTATGACTCCTCTGAAGGAGTTAGAAGGAGACTAGTGAGGGAGGACACCAAGACTCCTATGACTCCTCTGAAGGAGTTACTAGAAGGAGACTAGTGAGGGAGGACACCAAGACTCCTATGACTCCTCTGAAGGAGTTACTAGAAGGAGACTAGTGAGGGAGGCCACCAAGACTCCTATGACTCCTCTGAAGGAGTTAGAAGGAGACTAGTGAGGGAGGACACCAAGACTCCTATGACTCCTCTGAAGGAGTTAGAAGGAGACTAGTGAGGGAGGCCACCAAGACTCCTATGACTCCTCTGAAGGAGTTAGAAGAAGGAGACTAGTGAGGGAGGACACCAAGACTCCTATGACTCTCTGAAGGAGTTAAGAAGGAGACTAGTGACACCAAGACTCCTATGACTCCTCTGAAGGAGTTAGAAGAAGGAGACTAGTGAGGGAGGACACCAAGACTCCTATGACTCCTCTGAAGGAGTTACTAGAAGGAGACTAGTGAGGGAGGACACCAAGACTCATATGACTCCTCTGAAGGAGTTAAAGAAGGAGACTAGTGAGGGAGGACACCAAGACTCCTATGACTCCTCTGAAGGAGTTACTAGAAGGAGACTAGTGAGGGAGGACACCAAGACTCCTATGACTCCTCTGAAGGAGTTAGAAGAAGGAGACTAGTGAGGGAGGACACCAAGACTCCTATGACTCCTCTGAAGGAGTTAGAAGAAGGAGACTAGTGAAGGAGGACACCAAGACTCCTATGACTCCTCTGAAGGAGTTAGAAGAAGGAGACTAGTGAGGGAGGACACCAAGACTCCTATGACTCCTCTGAAGGAGTTACTAGAAGGAGACTAGTGAGGGAGGCCACCAAGACTCCTGTGACTCCTCTGAAGGAGTTAGAAGAAGGAGACTAGTGAGGGAGGCCACCAAGACTCCTGTGACTCCTCTGAAACATGTCATTGTTTTACAGACACTAGTTATTTTTACAGTGTTTTTATTGTGACTTTACTTTGTTAAAGTAAATAATCATTAGATAAGTCAGTCTTCAGGACGCCTCCATCCAGGTCATGTCACATCACAGAACGTCACTAAAACCCAGACGTCAAAGAAAAACCAGGAGGGTTGACTGTGTTTCTGGGCGCGAACCAGATGTTACACCTCTGGATCTGCAGGCTGAAACCCAACACCTCTCCTGAGCGTGACGCAGCCACTTCCTTGTAATCAGACGTGGGTGTCGCAGGAGGAAATTCCCAACAGACATAAAACGCTGCAGAGGTGTGTGTGTGTGTGTGTGTGTGTGTGTGTGTGTGTGTGTGTGTGTGTGTGTGTGTGTGTGTGTGTGTGTGTGTGTGTGTGTGTCAGACAGGTCCAGGCAGCACAGGATTCTTTTCAAACCCAAAGCTCTGCTCGCTTCTGCACAAACTTCCTCCGATGTCACCCAACAGACACATCTGAACATCTGAGCACGTGCAGGACGTTTAAAGGCACATCTGGATTTCAGAGGACAAAAGTAAAGGCAGTTTGTCGATGTTAGAAGAAAAGACAAAAAGGAAAATGTTTCGGGAAATCTGGTCTTTGAGATTTGAGCCTCATTTCTTGCCTTTTTAATAATTTGCGTCTTTCTTCTTGTTGTTTTGCGTCTCTTTCGTAAAGTTTCGTCTCCTTTCTGTTGTTTTGAGTCTTTTTTGTGTCGTTTTGGAACTAAAACCAGGTTTACTGTTCAGACTGGGGTGGATGTAAAACAGATTTCTATTGGAGTTTTTGTTGCTCAGTGTCTCTTTTTTAGTTTTAGTTGTTTATCTCAGTTTTGTTTTCTTTGCTCATCGTTTTGTGTCTCCTTCATGTTGTTTCTCGTCTCTTTCAGAAAGTCCTTCCTGTCGTTTTCTTCTCAAGTCTAATATTTGTCTCGTTTTGGATCATAAACCAGGTGTAGTGTTCAGACTGAGACTCCTGGATGGATGTAAACTGATCTGGGTCCAGGTTCTACCAGAACTCCAGTGTGTTGTTCCTCCTACATGTCATGTGTCTATCTGCTGGACTGATGAGGTTCTGATCCATGTGGACCCCCCTCTATGGACTTCAAGGAGACCTTCATGGTCTGAAGGTAGAACTCTGATCAGTGATGGAGGACCAGATGTTCTGAGGAGGTTCTGGGGAAACTTTCTACAGATCTGGTGGATTTAATCTGTGGTGTCTTTACACGAAAAGGTTCAAATGGATCCTCACTGCTCAGACAGGGCTGTGCTTTCAGGGAAATCCCCTTTTGTTGAACACATCGAGCCAAATTACAGAATTACTTCCAGGAAACTTCCTCAGAAATCTTTATGAAATTCCACAGAGAGAAAAAAAGCTTCTGAGGAACTTGACTTCAGTTTACAGCAGAACATGAGCAGAGAACAGGACAGCACAGGTGTTTGAGGGCGTGTATCATGTATGTGAGTGATGACATCAATTACAACACAGAAGAGAGGTCTGGTGAGTCACAATCATCATCATCATCATCATCATCATCATCATCATCATCATCCTCCTCCCACTGGTCCCAACACAACAGGAGGGGTTTTCCCGCTGTGCAGCCTCAACATGCAAACATCAGCTTCCTGGTTTGTTCTGATCACATACATGACAGAAAGCACCCGCCTGAACCCAGCGTCAGACAATTCAAACTGTTTCAGCCTCATGAAACCTCTGACTGTCTCCACCTCCATCACTTCAATGCTTCAGCCGCCATCATCCAGGTGGATCCAGACTTTACTAATAACGTCATTAATTATCTCAACTTTTAGATTCTCTTCAAGCCTGTCTGCTGCTTCCAAACCAAAACACTCTTTTAATAACTGAGTCCACAATGAAAGCAGATGAAGCCACTTGGTTCCCTTTGTAGGTTATTAGGATGAACATTTATGGTCTTAAAGTCTGAGTCACCTGAACCTTTAAAACCTGCCGGCAGCATTTGAAAGGATGAAAAATGAACACATCAGCATAACGAAACGTTTAACAACCAGAACCTGATTTAAAACTTCCAACAGTCCTTGAATGCATCACGGGTGACACTACAACAGGTTCATTCTACGTAGCTGGAGATACATCCAGCATGGAGGAACATCTAGTAGCTGGAGATACATCCAGCATGGAGGAACATCTAGTAGCTGGAGATACATCCAGCATGGAGGAACGTCTAGTAGCTGGAGACACATCCAGCATGGTGGAACATCTAGTAGCTGGAGATACATCCAGCATGGAGGAACGTCTAGTAGCTGGAGATACATCCAGCATGGAGGAACGTCTAGTAGCTGGAGATACATCCAGCATGGTGGAACATCTTCCTCCAGCTGATGGGTCTGGAGAGGCTGGAAAAACTAGGACTGGACCCGGATATTAATTTTGAGATCCGAATACTCGTGTGCCCAGTTTGAAGAAGCTTTAGTCATCCTGGTCAGGTTTAGAGTCATTCTGGACAACTTTAACTTCAACTTTAAATGTTTGTGTCCTTTTGGACGATTCTTGAGTCATGACAAACATTTTTGTGACTTTAGACGAGCTTTGAGTCCTTCTGGACTAATTCCGACTTCTTCTGAGACTCTGAGTAACTTCAGAGACGTTGGAAAACCTTCTGAGCATTTTAACTCGTTCTAAAGACGTCTTCTGTCCTAACAGTGTCGTACTGACAGAAGACACCTCTGAGTTCTCTCTGCTTCTACTCGGCACAGTGAGGAAAACGAAGCGGGAGCAGCAAACAGAGGATTCATCGAGCTCAATGCACGTATTTCTACAGTAGAGCTGAGTAACGTCTGTGAAGCTACGAGACGGCAGCAGGAATCTGGGGATTTCCCATCTCTGCTGGTTTGGTCGGAACATGTGGGAGCTTCAGCCTCCAAACCAAACATCAACAGAAGCAACATGACAGGAAATTCAAGCTCCAGTGACCGACTCAGAGAGACAACAACAAAGTCTAACCTCTGAAAGCCATCGACGGTCGCCGCTGACCAAAAACCAGCCGTGAGATCTGACTGGTCCGGTCGCCTCACCAGGCTCCGGTCTGGCTGGAGGAGGGTTCACAACTGGTTCCATCTTAAACCCCAGGTATTTAAACACCTGTTCAAGCCTGTGAACCACTGATCTAATGTTTAACCGTCACTCTACTGGAGCATCAGCAAAGAGGATGAAACTATTAAAGACGTAAACAAACGTGAAGAATCAGGGACGCTGAACGAACCACGCCTCTTCCTCTTTATTAGTGGAGTCATTCCAGGTAGAACCAACCAAAGACCTCCTGGTTCTTCATCTACAGTAAGGATCAGAGTTTTACCTTCATACTAAGGACATCTGCAGAGTTTCAACCCTCCTCTGTGGACTTCAAGGGCCTGGAACGCTGAAAATATCCTATATGAAGGTAGAACTTTGCTGTAGATGAAGAACCACCTGGTCCTGAGGAGGTCAAGGTGAGAGGAGGTGGGATTTTCCATAGAATGACCCGATAATAAAAGCTTCAGTAATCACCTGAGTTAACGTCACTAACCTGAAATAAACCAGAGCTCTCATCAAACCTCAGCTCAAACCAGACACTCTCTGACTGCAGCTCTGTGCATCAAATCACTCATCAACGCTAGTTTTAGCCTCATCACTTCACACTTGAAAGACGTTTCCAGCTCCTGTCAGGTGAGACGGGTGAGACGGGTGAGACGGGTGAGACAGGTGAGACAGGTGAGTGGGCGGTTACCTTGACGGTGGGGTAGGTCTTCCTGTTCTTCTCGCTGGAGGCTCCCGGCAGACCGCCATGAGACGGACCTTCACAGCCGTACCTGAACCTGAAGCCACGCTGGAACACAGATGGAGGAACGTCAACACACTTTCACAGGACAGACAGGCCGATCAATCAGCTGATAATCAATCACTGCCGACGCTCTGATGTCAGCTGCTCACTGACAGTCAAGGGAAAAGTCAGACCAGAAGTCAAACGTAAGAATCTGCAGCATTTCTGGGTCCCTCCATTAGAACACTTCATATATTCTGGGTTTCAGACGGCTGGTCAGACAGAACAACACGCTGCAGTACCTGGCTGTTCCACCAGGTGGAGCTTCTCACTGTTCCACCAGGTGGAGCTTCTCACTGTTCCACCAGGTGGAGCTACAGGTGAAGGGGTTCATAAAACAGACACCTCCCTGCTGTCTGACTACAAACTGTGGCATCGTGTTGATGAACTCTGCAGCGTCTGGCGGTGCCAAGGTGGCTGGCGCTAGTCAGGTTTAGCTAGTTAGTCTGGTTCAGGTAGTTAGTCTGGTTTACTTAGCTAGTCTGGTTTACTTAGCTAGTCTGGTTGAGTTAGCTAGTCTAGTTGAGCTAGCTAGTCCGGTTTAGTTAGCTTGTCCAGCTTAGTTAGCTTGTCTGGTTTAGGTAGCTAGTCCGGAGAAATTTTATGCCACTTTTGCGCATTTTGTTCAGGACTAGAGTCATTTTAAACAACTTTAACATTTATTTAAGCGTTGAGTCATTTTAGGCTAACTAACAGTAATTTTAGGACATATCTGATTCATTCTGGACCAGTTTTAAGACATTCTGGACTCTTTTTAAGTAATTTTTAGCCAGTTACAAGTAATCTGGGACAAATTTGAAGTCACTCCAAACAATTTTAACTCATTTCAACAGTTTTTTTTTGTTGTCATTTTCATTTTCATTCATTTCAGACACACTTACAGAATTTTTATGCCACTTTTGAGTAACTTTGGACAAGTTTTAAGACATTCTGAACAATTTAAACGTATTTTGAAGAAGTTTCAGTCGTTATTTTGGACTCATTTTAAGTCAAAAGGTGTCCGATGACGACCCAGTTTAGCTAACTAGCTCTCTTTAGGTCCCACTTTGAGTCATGTGGTTAAGTTCTCTGGAGTATATATTGGGCTCCCAGCAGTAATTCCTCCCCTCATGTCTTCTCACAGCCTCCTCATTCACACCTCTGAGGGTTTCTATGATCAGCCAGGACAGGACAGGTGAGTGTTACCTGCTTGGGCTGCTCCAGGATCTGCAGGAACGGTCCGTCCACTGAAACCACAAAGACAGACAGTCAGTATGAACAAGTTCACAGTGGAACCAGCGAGTTAGAGGAACAGAACGGGCAAGTAGGTGGAGATACATCCAGCATGGTGGAACATCTTCCTACAGCTGAAGAGTCTGGAGAGGCTGAAACATGGAGGTAGATGAATATTTACAGTATGTGGAGACAACATTTGGTAAGAGTCTGAGTCCTCTCTCCTCCTTCATGGTTGGGTTGTTTCCATGGACTTTACACTGTGGTGAGAAATGAGTCCACAGTGAGTAAAAATGTGACGACAGCAAAGAGAAACCCTCCAGAAGCTTTCAGCAGGCTGACAGATGCTGGCCTGGTTTGGTTTTTGTGAACACAACTCTGAACCTGTACAGAGGAGGACAGTCTACTAGCCCACGGCTCTGTGGTGAGCTGGCGGTAAAAATCACTCAACACGTCCTGGTTGGCGTGTTCGAGTTTTCTGCAGCATCCTGACTGCTGCTGCCACTTCCTCATTTATTATCACACCAACTCTGCACCGCTGCAGTCAGCAAACTACAAGTGCTCTACACCACAAACCACTGCTGCAAAGACACACAAAACGACAACAAAAACACACAAAACTGCTAAAAAGAAAGAAAACAACTGCAAAGACACACAAAACAACTATTAAGAGTCACAGAGAAGCTACAAAAAGACACAAAAAACTACAAAAAGACACAAAAACTACAAAGAGACACAAAACAACCACAAAGACACACAAAACTGCTAAAAAGAAAGAAAACAACCACAAAGAGACACTAAATGACGCTACAGCCACATAAAGAAACCAAACATTGTTTATTCATCCATGAACTTTGTGAAGAAAACACTTTAGTGAAATGAAAAGTTAAATTCAAATGTTTTGAGGTCACTGGGTGCATTGATGTTAATATATCAGTCCCTCCAGGAACTCATGATGCTGCAATCACAACAATTAACTCTAATTCAACCAATCTCCATGAATTCTGCGCGACCTTGCAATTTTGTCCAATCACCACGACTTTTCCGCAATTTTGGCCCGCCTCCCGTGAGTTCCACCAATCACAGCCAGGTACCCCTGATTGCAGTGTGCACTTCGGGGCAGAAGCTCAACGCTCAACGTCGTCTATTGGCTGAATCTAACATTTGACTCACGGGGACAGTAAAAACAAGCTCCGTCTTCTGCTCCTAGCATAGTCGCAAACCTGTATTTGGTTCCACTCTGAATTGCATTAGATACACCTGCAGGGTGACGGTTAGATCGTCACCAAACGGTTGCAAAATGACGTAAAGTTGAACGCTGAGCTCCCAACTGCAAACTGCAGTCAGGGGCTTCTCATCACAGCAGTCCCCAGTAATGCAGGTACGTCACCGGATTCACTTCCTTGTTTATGGTTTGAAGATACAGATACGTATGCAACAAAAACTACTGCAGAACAATTCCCTGATGTTCTTCACCAAAGCGGAGCTAAACTGTTTTCACCCCGTGGAATATTGAGGTGGAACACAAACCAAAACCATCCACTGACAAACACTTTTCTACCGTAAACATATCAGGAGAATGGGTGAAACCAGCGGACCACAGACCAGACAAACCACCGTGATGAAGCTGTTGATCCAGATCTGTGGCAGCACTGAAACAATGAAGGTCAGTTAGATTCATTAACTGACGTGACGAGCTGTGAGCGTGTGTGTGTGAACACGCGTGTGCCAGGATGTGAAATTAACTTTTTAAACTTTTAAAATTTTTAATGAATTATACAAAACAAAGAAAAAAATGCAACTTTTTAGCAATTTCTCCTGCAATTTCATCGCAACAAATACGCTTAAAACATCACAAGAAAAGCTGCCGCGAATTCAGACATTTTAGGAGCAACAATCTGAAAAACACCCAAGAAATCCTGGAGGGACTGATTTATACTCAGAATAAAGTCAACCTGTCAGTTTGTTTATTTTACGTGTCTCACAGCTACCAAACTAGAAGAGGTTCATCCACTAATCTGCTGTGTTAAATCAGTGTTTCATTCATGTCGACGCCTGACCTCTGACCTGGCTGATGGAGGAAGTGAAGCTGCTGATGAATCACCTGCATTACTCATAATGTAAATGTACAGAGACACTTTCCCCTGCGTCCCACACAACCACTGCTTCACCTAAACCCTCCTGGTCTATCTTTACCTCGGAGTGGAGCCCAAAGGGGAAATGAGAGCCGCCGCAGAGGACGCGTCACGAAACTCCTCTTTCACTTTGCCTTCACTTTCCCCCCGATATAAGCTCAATTTCTACAAAACGAAAGCGGAGTTTCGCCTTTTCCTCCCTGCAGCAGTTCAACCTGAGAGCGGCACGTAATAAATGATGGTTTGTTCACGTTCCTCCTCATGTTATTCAAGGAAAAACTGTGAAATTATGACAAACATTCTCTGATTTCAGCCTCTGGAATGACAGGAGAAGAAAATTAACTAAAGTCAGGTTACTGGAAGACACAAAACAACCATAACGAGAGAAAAAATAACCGCAAAGAGACGAAAAATGACGGCAAAGAGACGAAAAACAACCACAAAAAGACACAAAACAACCATAACGAGAGAAAAAATAACCGCAAAGAGACAAAAATAACGGCAAAGAGACAAAAATGACGGCAAAGAGACAAAAAACAACCACAAAAAGACACAAAACAACCACAAAGAGACAAAAAATGGCCGCCGAGACAAAAAAACTCACTAGAAGACACAAAAATATCAAAAAACTCACAAAATGATCACAAAAACATCCAAAACAACCGCAATTAGAAACGAATTGTCAACAAAAACACACAACAGAACCACAAAGACACTCAAAACGACTGCATAAAGACACCTTTCCTTCACTTTCCCCCAATGTAAACTTGATTTTTATAAACAAATGACAGCGTAGTTTGAGGTTTTCCTCCCTGCAGTTCAACCTGAGCGCTGCACATAATAACTGATGGTCTAAACACTCTTTGGGCTCAACAAAGCCTTCATTCATTCACAACAGACCAACACAGCCCTCATTGTCTGACGGAACGCTTCCACTCTCAGTCCAGTTGTCGGCTTCTTCTGCAGCTTTAAACCAAATCACACGTCTATATAACTGTTAATGTTGCTGCCTATCTGACCTGATTTCAGCGGTCATCTCTGAAGGTTTATACATTAAATGAACTGAATCAAACGAACAAGAGACACAGAGCGACGCACGAAGCCATGCAGGGTTTAACCGTCATGCTGTGAACACTCTCAGAGCCACAGAGGTTGTGAACGCTGCACAGGAGCACCTGCTGTTGATGCGAGATACAGGTGTGAACGCAGCACGGCGGATGGGGGTTTACAGATCAGATAAAACCACCAGCGGATTTCTGCAGATAGAAGGACGACGATAAGGTTTGAAAGAACAGCGGCAACAGAAAATCCACATAAAACTAGAAAACAGATAAAGTCAGGTTAGTGGAAGACACAAAACAACCAGAAAGAGACACAAAAAGGCTGCAAAAAGACGCAAAGTGAGCAGAAAGAGAGACAAAACAACAACAACGACACACAAAACGATCAGATGAGACAAAAAACAACCATGAAGAAACAAAAACACTGCAACAACACACAAAATGACCACAAAGAGACCCAAAATTATCACAAAGAGCAACAAAACAACTACAAAACGAGACAGAAAACAACCACAGAGACACAAAATGATGGCAAAACATACAAAATGGCCACAAAGGGACGAAAAATGACCACGTAAGACATAAAACAACCAGAAAGAAACACAAAAAGATGCAAAAAGGCTGCTAGAAGATGCAAAATGAACACAAACAGACACAAAACAACCACAAAGAAACAAAAACACTGACTCAAAATCATCAGAAACAAAACAACCTCAAAATGAGACAAAAAGACACATAATGATGGCAAAACAGACAAAAAACAACAACAGGGAGACACAAAACAATTACAAAAGACATAAAAATGGCTGCAAAAACACACAAAATGACCACAAAGAGAATCAAAATGATGGCAAAAGGTATAAAATGGCCACACACAATAAAACAAAATCAACAAAGAGACACAAAATGACGGCAAAACATACAAAAAAACAACAACAGGGAGACACAAAACACTCACAAAAGGACACAAAATGACCAGAAAGAGAAAGACAACAACCACAAAGAGACAAAAAGGCACAAAATGAACACAAAGAGAATCAAAACAACCCAAAGAACATAAAATGATTGCAAAAAACACACACAATAAAAGGCCACAAAGACACACAAAACAGCCGCAAAGACGATCGAAATGACAGTAAAAGATAAAAAATGGTTATACACACAAAAAAAACACACAAAACGACCAAAAAGAGACAAAACCCCACACAAATAGTGCAACAGAGCCACAGAGACACAAAAACATCAGAAGGAGACACAAAACAATCCACAAAAAACACACAATATGACAACAAAGAGAACAGAAACAACCTAAAAGACACAAAAATGACCACAAAAACACACTAAACAGCCACAAAGACACACAAAACAACTGTAAAAGACACAAAAATGATCAGAAAAAGGCACAAAATTAACACGAAAACACACAAAATGACCACAAAGAGAAGAGAAACAACCTAAAAGATACAAAAACTACCACAAAAACACACAAAGTCTCCGGACAGAGAAGCAAACTGATGCTATGATGTCATCCAGACACACAACAACGTCCGACTCACTGAAAGCATCCAAGGAAACCAGTGAAGCCAACATAAGCAGAGAGCTGAGCTCATGTTGGTCTGAACCCACAGATCCAGTTCAGGAGGCAGCAAACAGAGAACACTGACCAGCAGAGACCTGGAGGTGCTGAGGACACACCTGTACCACCCTCACCTGTCCGCAGAGACGGAGCGGCCATCACAGGAAAATGTGGGAAGTCCCAGGACGGATCGATGATGTCGAAAATCTGCAGGAGAGACACACAAAGGAGGAGGAGGAGGAGGGTCAGCTGAAGGAGGAAGATGATCAGAAGGTCCTGACAGGAAGAGCTGACGGGTTAAAGCAGGAAGACACACAACGACCAGGAAGAGACACAACGACCACAGAGACACACAATGACAACAAAGAGACACACAACCACAGGGACACAACAGACCTGACCTGAGGAGGTTTTTTATCCAGGTGCATGTTTATTGTTTGCTCTTGTTTTCAACCTCATTGGTTATTAATTAATTAATTAACTGGTTAATTAATTAATTAATTAATTAACTGGTATTAACTAATTGAGGCACTCTGTCATGTAAAAATCAGATCTCCATGGCAACAGGAGGTGTGTAAACGTGACGGTCCGAGGTGTGCCGGGCTGCAGGTGAGCTTACCTGGTTGGAGGTGTGAAGGTAGGGGTCATCTCCAGCCATGGTGTCTGCAAAGGTCCAACAACAGCCCAGTTAGCCCAGTTAGCCCAGTTAGCTCAGTTAGCCCAGTTAGCCCAGTTAGCTCAGTTAGCCCAGTTAGCCCAGTTAGCCCAGTTAGCTCAGTTAGCCCAGTTAGCCCAGTTAGCCCTTCACAGACACACCCTGCTGTCTACCCAGTAGCCCACTGCTCCACTGCTCCACTGCTCCACTGGTTAAAGGAGAATAAACAGCGACATGATGCAGAGCTGCAGCCAGCAGACAATTAATTAACGAGGCGACTGACAGGAAGTCAATTAAAGCCACCTGTCAGAGGTCCTGCAGGTTCACTTCTATTAAAATAATAATTACAATCTAAAAGAAACATGAGAGACCTTTCAACACCACATAGGATAAAATATGGATATATGAATGAAACAAAGTGGATTTACTGATGTTTATTTATCAGGTTATTTAGAGAAGCTCAGCCTGAAACGACTTTAATTATTAATTATTATTATTAACGTAAACATGAGAAACACCTGATGCTTCCAGCTTTTTTAAAACACGTCAGAAGTTGTTGTTTTTTCTCGTCTCATGTTATGGAAACGTGAAAATCCTGTGATGATATTTGCACGAAACAAAGGCTGATAGGGGCTCAGAGGCTCCGGAGGATGTTTTATAGTGTTTCTAAATGCTGTATTGATCGATCAGCTGATCAGCGGGGGTCTGGTCTGGTCCAGCCTCCAACATGATACAGCTTCAGGTTTGTCTGTCAAAGTCACAGGAAACTGAAGACGAACAAAGAACAACTTTTAAAAGCTGATTCTGTGAAGCTGTGACCTGCATCTGTTTTATCTTTAATCATCTTCAGCTGCAGGACGAACACCAAGACCTCCTCACACTTTATTGATTAGTGTTAAACACATGGTCACAGGTCGGCACGTTTTCTTTTAACTTTTGCAGGACATAAATAACAAGTTTAAACCTTCATAAAGTGAATGCAGGACATTAAATACCTCCTAGTGTCTAAATAACTGCTTTAAAAACTCCTCATGAGCCACAGATTCACGGTTTTGATCCTCAGTTAATCACTTTAGTCACCTTTAAAGCAGAAATGTTGACGTGGACCGATTCTAATCTCCACAAAATGAAGGTTTTATTCCTGACACCTGACGGTAAAATGAACATGTCTGATGTCTGGACAGATCAAACGTCACAGCCTGGGTGTGTTCTACTACTGGACATAACAACCAGAATTATCATAATTATCAAGAATTCTTTATAGTGGAACTTATTCATAATTAAACACACACTGGAACTGGATAAACAGAGGAGCATAGACTATGATAAAGAGGTTAAAGGAGCCGTATTATAACTATTATCACATCTATAAATGACTTTTAGGACTTTGGAGGCCTTAAAACTAGAAATCGTTTCAGACATAAAGAATCCTAATTTTAATCTTCAACGAATCAATTCAGTTATTTTTAAGTGAAAATGTAAAATATTTGCCGTCTAATTTCTCAGACATGAAGATTTTCTGCTTTTGTTTTTCACACTGAACAATAAAAATCAGTGTTTTTGAGTTTTTGGACAAATCAGACCAAATAAATTGACTTGTGTTCAATGATTTTAAAAACTAGATGTTGAAGATTCATCAGCATCAATACTGACCTGTTCCTCATAGAACCCCTGTATTCTGTATTGATGATGCTCCACTGATCATATTTATTGATTATTAATCTGACACTTGTTGCTGCTCCGCATCGCGCGTCCCCGTACCGGTTCCTCGCGAACGCGCCTGTGTGAACTGCGTTAGCTCCGTGGCTAACTGCTAATTAGCGCTACCTGACCGATGTTGTTGTGGTTGTTTATGCCGTTAAAGCGACCGTAAACAAACACAACGGCTGTCACCGGTAAACACCTCCGGAGCGGTGTCAGCGGCGCAGCTTCCGTCTGACCGCCCGCTTCAGGCTTCGCTGTGTCCGGTCGGCGCTAACCGCTACCTGCCCTAGCCGTCCGGGAGCTAGCCTTGTGGGTTCCGGAGAATGTCACACGAAACTCCGTTGAGAAACCTGCCAGTTAAACTGTCCTTCAGTGAGCAGCTCGGGACGTCCGTGTAGAGGACATGAACCATGAACACCGCAATCAGATGGATCCAGACGAGACTTCGGCAACTTTAAAACACACAAAACACTAAAGTTTAAATAAAACTTTCAGCTTTTCTGTTCAGGTCGTTGACATACTCTGCCCTCTGCTATCAGAACACTGACCAGTAAAGCTGCAGTGAAACTTACAACACTGACTAAAATAAGGACTTTAAGTTTAATACATGTAAGCCGAATTAACCAGCGGATGTCATAAAGACAACACACACCTTTAAATGTGATGTAAAGTAATCTCGTGGTTCCAGACAGGAAAGTAAACTTTAAGCTCCCGTCTTTAAAATGGAGTTCGGTGTGACGTTCTCGGCGTTACCTGGCTAATAAGGAAGTGAGTAGCATAACAAAGCAGCTACAGAGTTGTAACGGGTCGCGGTGCAGTTCGGTGATGAATGCACGCACACGGCTGCTGGTTAGTTCAGTTCTAAGCAGCAGACACGTGGTTACCTGGTTAAGTCGCTCAGGTGTGCGCTCGGATCCTCAGCATGAACGTGGAGTGACAGTCGGTCCGCTTCACTTCAGTTGACGGCTGCTCATCACTTCGCCATGTCCACGCGGAACCAGTGGGTCCATTTACAGCCGCCGTTTAACTGGAGTGCGTCATGACGCGGTGAGAGCGCGTCATCACGGTTTATAAGGAGAAGGTAAAAGACCAGGATCCGGAGCAGCTCGGTCCTCAGAGCAGGTCCAGCAGGTGATACCGAGCCTCCGTCGGTTTAGTAAAGTTCACTTGATTTCCTTCCCCACTGGAAATTCCCTGTGACGTTCAGCTCAGCCAGAGAGGGCCGAGATGAAGAGGTGTCACTCTGAGGCAGAAAACAAAACTAAAAGTCAGTAAAATCAGTCCCTGTGTGTTTATGGACAGAACAGAGAATCAACCTCCTGCAGCACGAAGGAGCAAAACCACAGAGTAGAAGTAGCTGTAGTAGGCCTACCCACCATGCAGAATGTTCAGGGTACAACACCCTGTGATTCTGAACAGCATCACTGTACAGTAATCAGATTACTTCTAAACTGAACAGCCATGGATCTGCTCTGACATTACTTTAAAAGCTAAAATTTAGTGGAAGTGAAAACTAAAGTAGAAAACTCAAAGCAAAGGGTTAAGGTTAGGGCAACAGGGAGTCCAGCTGTGGTTCCATCAGTCTGATGATGACCCTGGTTCTACTGAGCTGTGGACATCAGAACCTCCTCAGGTCTGGACCTGTGGACTGGGTCTATCTATGGACCAGGTCTGGACCTGTGGACTGGGTCTATCTATGGACCAGGTCTGGACCTGTGGACTGGGTCTATCTATGGACCAGGTCTGGACCTGTGGACCGGGTCTATCTATGGTCAAGACCTGGTCCATAGATAGACCCAGTCCATAGGTCCAGACCTGGTCCATAAATAGACCCAGTCCATAGGTCCAGACCTGAGGAGGTTCTCAGTAGAACCAGGGTCACCATCAGACTGATGGAACCACAGCTGGACTCAGTGATCACAGTTTCTCTAACTTTGACTGGAGGAGATGTCACACAGGAGAACACACTGTGGAGGTCGGTGTTTGTTGCTGAAGCACAGAGTGAGCCTTCTTTCCATCAAAGACTATCTTCGTTGGGGGGTAGTTGTTCACCTGCTGCCCCCTGCTGGTTCAGAGCAGCACCACAGCTCCCAGTGTGACACCAGCTGAGAAACATAAGCCCCGTTCTCGACCCTGATGAAGGCCAGATGAACCTCTGGACGGGCCCCAGTTGGCCCCAGCAGGCCCCCAGCATTCTGCCCACATCAGTGTCAGACTGTAGATAAAGTCAGTACAACCTATAGAAACCACCTGAGGTCATGTTGTGTATCTTTGTGGTTGTCTTCTGTCTCTTCTTAATAATCTATCTTGTTGTAGTCATCCCATGCTTGTGTGTCGTCGTTTTGTGTCTCTTCATTTGTTCTTCCTGTATGAGAACAATCGATTGATTATTACAGTAAATACCTGCCAGGTGTGTTCATAATGAAGGTATTAACATATGAGTTCAACATCGACTAAAAGCCTCCACACACCATCTAAAACACAAACCACACACAGCCCAGCATGTTTAGTTCTGAGATGTCTTTAGTTTATTCAGATTAAACACACGTAAGAATCAGTTCTTTCAACATACTTCTCCATATATATATATATTTATATATATATATCTGTACTATATATTTAGCTTTAGTTAAGACAACATTCATAATAACCTGAACGTCACGTCTAAGAGCATCTGTAAGACAGTTAGTGCAATTTACAGTCCAACTAAAAACAGCTTCTGTCTGCAGAAACACAGACGTCCTCTGTGGACAGCAGGTAGGAGAGCAACAGAAGGTCTGGAGGACGTCCAGAGGCACATGAGCGCTAGAGGTGAACACACACCACTGCACCAGCACACACACACACAGTAACACACACCAGCGCACTGAGGGGGTCGCAGCAGCGTCCACCGGCCGGCCGCAGCCTCTGATTGGCTGCAGGCCGACAGGTGACGCCGCCGCCACGGAGGCACGACGGACGCAGAGAAGCAGAAGAAGAATCACGTCAAAGCAGCAACACCCAACGAAACACAGCAGAGAGGAACGTGTTGATCACTGCAGGGATGGATCATCAACCAGAAGGTCCTGGACGTGGAGAAGAACCAGATACTGCAGAGGAAAACCCCACGGAGGAGCCACCTGTCGGTCATGAGTGTCTGCCTGGTCATCCTACATATGTCTGCAGGTGTCTTGAGTCTCTTTGTGGTTGTTTTACATGTGGGCAGGGGGGGCCTAGTGGTTTGTAACCGGTGGGTCGCTGGTTCAAGTCCCCAGACTGGTAAGAGGCTGAGATGGGAAAGTGAGAGTGACCACTTGTCCCAGTCACCACCACTGTGGGCCCTTGAGCAAGACCCTTAACCCCTGACTGTTCCTAGTATGTAGAGTTAAGGTTAACTATGGATAGGATGGGTCAATGCAGAGAAGGGATTACCCCAAGAGGATCAATAAAGGTTAGATTATTAGATCAGTTTTGTGTCTATATTGATATTATACGCCTATATAATAGTTGTTTGATGCTTTTTGTGGTCATATTTTCTTCCTTTTGTGTTCCTATGGTTGTTTCATGTCTCTTTATGGTCACTTTGCATCAGTTTGTGGTAGTTAGGGGGCCAAGCCCGAGGGGCGTGGGACACGCGTATGCTAGCATACGCGTTTCCCAGGCCCGAAGGGCTGGGAACCCTATTGTAATCGTTCAGATTATTATTATTAGGGGGCCAAGCCCGAGGGGCATGGGACACGCATATGCTAGCATACGCGTTTCCCAGGCCCGAAGGGCTGGGAACCCTATTGTAATCGTTCAGATTATTATTATTAGGGGGCCAAGCCCGAGGGGCATGGGACACGCGTATGCTAGCATACGCGTTTCCCAGGCCCGAAGGGCTGGGAACCCTATTGTAATCGTTCAGATTATTATTATTATTATTATTTTTCCGTTGATAAAAGTGTTGCTGCAGGCTAAACCGTGCAAGGGAGTGTGGTGCAATTTGGAGGGTTGGTCCAGACCCTTGCCCTTACCTCAAATGCAAAAAATTGCACATGTTTGCCAGCAGGGGGCGCTATAACCAAGGGTAACATGTTTTGGGTTATAACTCCCACACCGTATGTCGTACATTCAAAAACCTTATATCCACAGATTCCCTGAATAGCACTGAATCATCTAGGATAAGCCACGCCCATTTCCGCCTATAATTTTTTTTCGCAATATCGCAAAAACTGGAAAACCTACTTTTTCGAACTCCTCCTTGAGTTTTTGTCCAATCAGCATGAAACTTGACACATACAGTCTTCAGTTGGCCCTGATCTAAAGTTATCAAAAGAATTTTGTTCCGTCTAAATATGCGCAAATTATTAACGCATAAATTTTTATAGCTAGCTATAAAACCGCCAACTGTTGCATATCTTGGTCAAAACAAATGCTAATAACACCAAACCTGAGATCTCATGTTGTCATGTGACTGTGTGGGTATGAGCAAATTTGGCTCATGTTGGCCACTAGGGGGCGCTGCAACTATGGGAAATTTATATCTTTTAAATGGCAAGACGCATTTTTCCCAAATTTGGTAGGTATGATGCTGGGTCACTCCTGAGGCCATATCTTAACGTTATTCATGAATGGTCAAAGTGGGCGTGGCTTATTACAAGATAAACAACAAACATTTATTTCAGCTCAAGTATTATGCTGAGGACTGTGAAATTTACAGGGTCTATATAGAAGAGCACACAGACCACCCACACCAAAAATTGTGCGTCTACTCCACTAGGTGGCGCTATAACGGTTGCAAACGCACTTTGTCCTGTAACTTTCACGTTTCAAATCAGGTGTTCGTAAACTTTATATCTACGTGTTTCCTAAATAGTGTCGCATCTTCTGACATAGGCCACGC
Source organism: Dascyllus trimaculatus (assembly GCA_024666655.1). NCBI lineage: Eukaryota > Metazoa > Chordata > Actinopteri > Pomacentridae > Dascyllus > Dascyllus trimaculatus. The sequence continues at coordinate 37,330,246 of CM045457.1, forward strand.
CCACTTCCACTGCACATTTCTCTGTCTACGTCCGTACACATCAGAAACCTACTTTTTCGAATCTCCAGATGTGCACGAGCAAAATTTATCAAAAGAATTTTGCTACTCCAAAAAATGTGTGACTTATAAATACACATTTTTTTTGTGCTAGCTAAAAAGCACATACCGTTGCATATTTTTGTCAACGTGAAAGCTGTTGACATTGAACTCAACTCACTCGTGTCAAAGGTCAACCAGAGGCTCTGTGCCAAATTCGGCGCAAATTGGCCAATAGGGGGCGCTATAAACAGGAAAATTCAAACGACATGAAAGTTGATCAGATTGGTACCAAATTTGGTGAGCATGATGTGGGCTTGCTCCCGAGGCCAGCCGTAAAATGTAGTAATGTTTGGTCAAAGTGGGCGTGACTTGTTACAGCTGACACATTCAGCCTTTCACGCTTCCGCTGCTCTTCCCATTACCATTACAACACTGCTAGTGAGACGGTGGCCGGTATCCTGACGCTCACCCCGTGCCCGTGGTCCTTTTGGCCGGACCGCCGTTGGCTCCGCGAGACCTGGGCTCCGTGAGACCTGGGGACCGAGTCGCGCAAGGGGGCTTGGCCCCCTTTCATAACTGCTTGCAGTTCTAGTTTTCCCTTTTTATTTTTCCGTTGGTAAAAGTGGTGCTGCAGGCTACACCGTGCAAGGGAGGGTGGTGCAATTTGGAGGGTTGGTCCAGACCCCTGCCCTTACCTCAGATGCAAAAAATTGCACATGTCTGTCAGCAGGGGGCGCTATAACCACGGTCAACATGTTTTGGGTTGTAACTCCCACACCGTATGTCGCACATTTAAAAAACTCATATCCACAGATTCCCTGAATAGCACTGAATCATATGGGATAAGCCACGCCCATTTCCGCCTATAATTTTTTTTCGCAAAATGGCAAAAACTGGAAAACCTACTTTTTCGAACTCCTCCTTGGGTTTTTGTCCAATCAGCGTGAAACTTGGTAAATAAAGTCTTAATTTGGGCCTGATCTAAAGTTATCAAAAGAATTTTGTTCCGTCTAAATATGCGCAAATTAATAACGCAAAACTTTTTATAGCTAGCTATAAAAATGCTAACTGTTGCATATCTTGGTCAAAACAAATGCTAATACCACCAAACCTGAGATCTCATGTTGTCATGTGACTGTGGGGGTATGAGCCACATTTGGCTCATGTTGGCCACTAGGAGGCGCTGCAACTATTGGAAATTTATATCTTTTAAATGGCAAGACCGATTTTTACCAAATTTGGTAAATATGATGCTGGGTCACTCCTGAGTCCATATCTTAACGCTATTCATGAATGGTCAAAGTGGGCGTGGCTTATTGCAAGATAAACAACAAACATCTATTTCAGCTCAAGTACTATACTGAGGACTGTGAAATTTACAGGATATATATAGAAGAGCACACAGACCACCCACACCAAAAATTGTGTGTCTACTCCACTAGGTGGCGCCATAACGGTTGCAAATGCACTTTGGCCTGTAACTTTCACATTTTAAATGACGTCTTGGTAAACTTTATATCTACGTGTTCCCTAAATAGTGTCGCATCTTCTGACATAGGCCACGTCCACTTCCGGTGCACATTTCTTTTTGTACATCAATACACATCAAAAACCTACTTTTTTGAACTCCTTCTACAGTTTAAACTCCATCTTCACCAAACTTTGCACATATAATCTCCAGACGTGTCTGAGTAAAAGTTATCAAAAGAATTTTGCTACTCCAAAAAATGTGCGACTTATAAATACTCGATTTTTTATGCTCGCTAAAAAGCACATACTGTGGCATATATTTGTCAACGTGAAAGCTGTTGACATTGAACTCAAGTCACTTGTGTCAGAGGTCATCCACAGGCTCTGTGCCAAATTTGGCGCAAATTGGCCAATAGGGGGCACTATAAACAGGAAAAATTCAAACTACATGAAAGTTGATCAGATTAGCACCAAATTTGGTGAGCATGATGTGGGCTTGCTCCCGAGGCCAGCCGTAAAATTTAGTAATGTTTGGTCAAAGTGGGGGAGACTTGTTACAGCTGACACATTCAGCCTTTCACGCTTTCTGGTGCTCTTGCCGTTACCATTACAGCACTGCTGGTGATACTTTGGCCGGTATCATGACGCTCGCCCCGTGCCCGTGGTCCTTTTGGCCGGACCTCCGTGGGTTCGGCGAGACCTGGGGACCGAGTCGCGTAAGGGGGCTTGGCCCCCTTTCATAACTGCTTGCAGTTCTAGTTTACCCTTTTTATTTTTCCGTTGATAAAAGTCATGCTGCAGGCTACACCGTGCAAGGGAGTGTGGTGCAATTTGGAGGGTTGGTCCAGACCCTTGCCCTTACCTCAAATGCAAAAAATTGCACATGTTTGCCAGCAGGGGGCGCTATAACCAAGGGTAACATGTTTCGGGTTATAACTCCCACACCGTATGTCGTACATTCAAAAACCTTATATCCACAGATTCCCTGAATAGCACTGAATCATCTAGGATAAGCCACGCCCATTTCCGCCTATAATTTTTTTTCGCAATATCGCAAAAACTGGAAAACCTACTTTTTCGAACTCCTCCTTGAGTTTTTGTCCAATCAGCATGAAACTTGACACATACAGTCTTCAGTTGGCCCTGATCTAAAGTTATCAAAAGAATTTTGTTCCGTCTAAATATGCGCAAATTATTAACGCATAAATTTTTATAGCTAGCTATAAAACCGCCAACTGTTGCATATCTTGGTCAAAACAAATGCTAATAACACCAAACCTGAGATCTCATGTTGTCATGTGACTGTGTGGGTATGAGCAAAATTTGGCTCATGTTGGCCACTAGGGGGCGCTGCAACTATGGGAAATTCTTATCTTTTAAATGGCAAGACGCATTTTTCCCAAATTTGGTAGGTATGATGCTGGGTCACTCCTGAGTCCATATCTTAACGTTATTCATGAATGGTCAAAGTGGGCGTGGCTTATTACAAGATAAACAACAAACATTTATTTCAGCTCAAGTATTATGCTGAGGACTGTGAAATTTACAGGGTTTATATAGAAGAGCACACAGACCAGCCACACCAAAAATTGTGCGTCTACTCCACTAGGTGGCGCTATAACGGTTGCAAACGCACTTTGGCCTGTAACTTTCACGTTGCAAATCAGGTGTTCGTAAACTTTATATCTACGTGTTCCCTAAATAGTGTCGCATCTTCTGACATAGGCCACGCCCACTTCCACTGCACATTTCTCTGTCTACGTCTGTACACATCAGAAACCTACTTTTTCGAACTCCTCCTACAGTTTACACTCTATCTCCACCAAACTTCGCACATATAATCTCCAGATGTGCATGAGCAAAAGTTATCAAAAGAATTTTGCTACTCCAAAAAATGTGTGACTTATAAATACACATTTTTTTTGTGCTAGCTAAAAAGCACATACCGTTGCATATTTTTGTCAACGTGAAAGCTGTTGACATTGAACTCAACTCACTCGTGTCAAAGGTCAACCAGAGGCTCTGTGCCAAATTTGGCGCAAATTGGCCAATAGGGGGCGCTATAAACAGGAAAAATTCAAACGACATGAAAGTTGATCAGATTGGCACCAAATTTGGTGAGCATGATGTGGGTTCACTCCCGAGGCCAGCCGTAAAATGTAGTAATGTTTGGTCAAAGTGGGCGTGACTTGTTACAGCTGACACATTGAGCCTTTCACGCTTCCGCTGCTCTTCCCATTACCATTACAACACTGCTAGTGAGACGGTGGCCGGTATCCTGACGCTCACCCCGTGCCCGTGGTCCTTTTGGCCGGACCGCCGTTGGCTCCGCGAGACCTGGGCTCCGTGAGACCTGGGGACCGAGTCGCGCAAGGGGGCTTGGCCCCCTTTCATAACTGCTTGCAGTTCTAGTTTTGTTTGTCTTTGTGGTCATATTTCTCTTTGTCGTTACCCCGACCAAGGAGGTTATGTCTTATGTTTCCTTGTTTGTTTGTTTGTGTTCAAAACAACTCCAAAACTCATGGACAGATATGGATGAAGTTTTTAGGAAATGTGTGAAATGGGACAAGGAACAAATGATGACATTCTGGGACTGATCCGGATCACCGTCTGGATCCAGGATGTTTTTAATCTAAGTGTAACCAGGTGGACAATTAAATGCGGTTTACTCTAAAAGCCACCAGAGGGCACTCTTGTTTTTGGGGTAACCCCCTCTGACCACATGACATTTTGGGTCTCCACGCGACAGACAGCGACAGTGACGGAGTTCTCTTTCCTTCCTGAGCGACATACGCACGGTTGGGCCGGCATTCTTATCTCCGGTTGTCTAAGAAGCTGGGAGGCTGTTAGGAGCTGCCGCGCTAGAGGCCGCGCCTGTTCATTAGGTCGGATGGGGTGAAGGCCGCATTGTTGGTAGGACATTTGAACTGTATGTAATTACATTTGTATCTGTAACGTTCCATAGAAAATATGTGAACTGGGAGATTGAGTTGGGGGTGGACTGAAGCTGCTTGGAGGAGGTATGAGCTCTCTGAGGGCTTTTCTAGTTTTGGGTTTGGTTTTGGTTGCTTTGAATCTGAGTAGTTTTGTGTCTCATTGTCGTCATTCTGCGTCTCTTTGTGGTTGTTTTGCGTCTCTTTTTGTCATAATTTCGTATCTATTTTGCATCTCTTTGTTGTACTGTTGTCTCTTTGTGGTCGTTGTGTTTTATGTCTTGTTGTTGTTGTTCTGTAGTTGTGTGTTGTTGTGTCTCTTTGCTTCTACTCTTCATCTCTCTTGACTTCTGTGTTATTTTAAGTTTCTTTCTTGTCGTTTTGTGAGTCTCTGCGGTTGCGTTGCCACTTTTTGTCACCATGTTAAGTTTTGTTTTTGTGACCTTACATCTGTGTGTTTTGTCTCTTCGTCTTCCATACTTGACTTTTCCATGTGCAGCTGATTCTCTGTGCGTCTGGACCTGTACCGGTTCATTCATCCATCCATGCTCAGCTGACAGTTTGCTCAAACTGTGCACAAAAAAACTGAAATTAAAAATATTTAAATGTGAACTTCTGCCAGAATCTGATGTTTTTGTTCAAAGAGAACTTATTTTAAAGTATCTTCAATAATTTAGCAAAATGTTCCAAAGTGAAGCAGAAAAGCCTGGTAATGATAATAATACTAATAATAGTAGTAATAATATTAATAATACTTCCATCTGCTTGAATGACGCAGCCATAAAAACACATCATTCATTAAAGCAGCTTCAGATTCTTCTAAAGCAGATTTCCACTTCTACTGATCCTTCTTTGGCCGCTTGTCAACAGAATAAAACACGTCGATTTTTCAGTTGGCAGCAAAGAAATCTGGTGTTTTTAGGTTTTTCTGATTCGTGTTTTCATTTAGAGCGTAGAGAGGATGATCAGGGCTCTGCCAGTCTGGACACTGTGAAGGACCCTTTGTGCTTTAACTGATCTGAGCTCTAAGAAACAGTTTGCTGGTCGAGCATCTTTTGGCTGAAAAACTACAAACTGAGCAAACTTTTTTTACTCCTGCAGCACTTCTTAGGCTGATTTCAGTTCACTTCTGTTCAAATCAACCTGCAGAAAAGTGAGACTTCATGCAGAACCGACTCATGGAGTCCTAGAAGATGCTGTTTTCATAGCCGGGTTGTTCCATCAGATCATCGGACTGCTTCTACTCAGCCGTCCTTCATTCGCTTGAAATGTTTTGCATCATAAACTACAGATTTATAAAATGGTATCTGTAAAATTTTAGCTCGATGTGTCACAGATAGAACACTTTCTGAGATAAACTGATGAAGCAGAAGTCAGATAGTGACATTTTCTGAACCGTCTGCGGCGACACGTCACAAAAATACAAAACTAAACAAACAGAATGCTTTTAATGTGAAATACTCGGCCGCAAAAATGAAAAAAACTAAAGTTCCATCGCTGATTGAGAAAATTTAAGATCTTTTTTTTCTCTGGAAGTGTTCAAGCTAAAATTTCACACATATCTTTATAAGACAAACGGACCTCCTGCTGTAAAAACTCAAACAAATCAGAGACGACTGAGCAGAGACTGTAGATGATCTGGGATGGAATCATCAGTCTGAGTCTCTAAACCTGGACATCTGGACAAACCTCTGGTGCATTGAAGGACTCTGAGATTTAACATTTGTCTCATGAACAAATCTTTTGAGACTGTAAATATTTCAGAAGCGTCTCCTCCATAAAAACTGTGTCTCTGTTCACATTCGAGGGTTTCAAACGATGACAGAGGTTTTCTCTCTGCAGCGAGTTTCAAGAAATGAACTGAAACCAACGACTGAGCAGCAGAAGGCGACTCACAGTCTGTAAAAGCAGGAAAGAGAAGCACGAATGGACGTTAACACCTGACAGAACGATGGAAACGCCGCTGTAGAAACACGACACTCAGCTCTACATGGAAGCAGGACGACGGCACGTCATGCATGTTAGAACCACTGACAGCATCTCATGTCTGCACCGTTAAACTACCAACAGCATCCAGAGAGAAACTCGACCACTGTCAGGTAATGATGGATCAGCACTGGATCGCAGGTTCATTCAAAGCCACAAACATTGAGGTAAACCTCCCTCTGCAGCGCCCCCTGCTGTGTGGACGCCGGCGTCGCAGTTGACTTATGAGAAACCAGTTAGGCATTACCAAACTACAGCTGCAGCTCAGAATCATTAACAGCTCCTAAACTACAAACAGGTGAACGTTTATAAGAGCTGCTGTTTGTTAACGAACAAAACCATCGTCTCTGTTTTTATCACAATTAAATGCAAAGTATCTGTACTGTTAGCCAGAACACTGAAATCAGTGGTGGAGAAGACGTGAGATGAGTTCACATGTTGGTAGATTTACAGTAATAAAGTGAACCATTTATTTAATTAGTATTTCTGTGTCTAAATTCAACAGCCGTCTTTAACTGGAACCATTAACCAGCAGACAGAGGTTCAATGAAGCGTTCATTCATTCATTCACCAGGATTAGAGTTTCCTTCAGAAACACGTCCTGAACTCCAGTTTGAGGCTTTGAATAACAGGATCCTTGACTCTTTAGTAAAACACACAACTACAACATACTGTCATCGTCTAGCACCAAAAACATCAAACCTAAACCAGCCGATGCAGGTTAAAGAGGTTACAGCCAGAGGACAGCGGTTAAATACTGCTGAGGCTACATCCAGAGCTGGAGCTTTCAGCACCACGTCCTGGTCTGCTTCATCACCGTCTTTTCACTTCTGGGAATGTGGACGAAGTTCAGGAAACCCTTCAGTTAGAGGCAACTGAGAAATAAACTGGCAGCTGGAGCTCATCTAAGAAGTCAGCAGAAGTCAGCAACATGGCAGCAGCTCGCTTTGCTCTAATTCATTTGAATCTAGTCGTGATGTTTGGATGAAACTGTGGCAGCTAAAATAACCTGGGTGGGACGCAGCAAATCAAAAATTAATACATAAAAATTGTACAAATGAATGTTTTAGAATTTCACATGGCACATTGTGCAAAGCCCTAAAAAATCACACAACAGCATCACTATTTTATACCTGACATCACTAAACTAATGACCGTTTATATTCTCTACTGTAAAACTTTTCTTCAAAGAGCTGATCTGTGATCAACAACATTTTTTCCAAATATTTTTTAATTAATACCCTTGACTTACCTTAATTAAAAAATAATGAATTACTTGTCTAACAATAATTTCATTTTGATATGCTAGTTAACTAAGTTAGCAACCAGCTTGTTAAGCTAATACCAAGCAAGTTGCTTGATTTTTGTAGCTAATTATTTAAAAAAATTACAGAAAAGTGGTTTTGTTTTGGCATCACAGCGTCCTAGCAACCTAGCTAACTACATCATCAAGACATTGCTAGTTGATTTAAGCTAGTAATATAGCTAGTTTGTTTAGATAATAGCTAGCTACTCTGGAACTAGCACACAATTCGTTCCTACATACTAGTAAATTTAAACAACTGGTTTGCATAATTTTTTTTAGCTATATCCTAATTTTGACTAAATTTTCTTTACAAACTAAGTTTAGTTTTAGCCGTCTGACTTCCTTTAACAATAGCTAACTAGCTCACCAGGCTGTTGCTAGTTTAACCTAGCAATGTAGCTAGTTTTGTAGTTAGTGTTTCTTGTTCTGCGTAATCACAGTTCCACAATCACAATAACATATTTAGTAAGTAAATTTTAGTCCTTGATTTGCATATTTATTTAAATTTGTACTCTAAAATTAAAAAGAAAGCTTTTCTTTTAATTTAGTTATGACTGAGTTTTACTTTAGCTTGCTTTTAAACTGGCTAACTGACTCACGAAGCTAGTAATGTTGGCAGTTCAGTTTAGCGTAAGCTAGTAATGCAGCTAGTTTTCTAGTTATTTGCTGCTCCATGCAAAAGCAGTCTCACAATTTGGCCACATTTGTAAATTTACACCCTCCATTTCTTTATGACCCTAAAATGACAGTCTTTTGTTATAAATTCTGTTTTATCCAGCTGACTTAACAACTAGCTCACCAAGCTCACACTAAGCTAGTCTTCAAGGTTCATGTTTTAGTTGTTACCTGTAATCACAGAAAAAACTGCTGTAACATCAGCTGTTTGTTGTAAATAGCAACTAAAGTAGTAACTGGAAATTAAACCCCATTACACTACAAAATCAGTTTTATTTGCTCACTATAGCTCGGTAGTAAACTAGCTAACTAGCTTTCCAAGTAGTAATAAAGCTAGCTTGGATTAGCTAGTGTTCTGGCTAGTTTCTGGTGCTTTCTGTAAGAGCTAAATTCTGTTAAACTTAGCAACCTGCTCACAAAGCTAACACTGAGCTAGGTTTCTAGCTTTATTTATCAGTTACCTATTAGCACACCGACACAACGGCTGTAGCACACTGTGATTTTTGTAGCACTTAATAACTGAAAGAAAATGTAAACCCTCAATTAATGCTCTAAAATAAGTTTTGATTTGGCAGTAGAGCTTTCTATTAAGCTAGCTAACTAGCTTGACAAGCTATTGCTATTTTAACCAAGCTAGTAATGTATCTAGCTTCTGGTTGTATCTGCAGTCACAAAGAGCACATTCTGTTCCCTTATTTTAGTAAAAATCATCTTGGTTTACATGTTTTCAATTGGATTTCATATTTAGCAATTAGCACGCTAGCTTAAAATTAGCTAAAAAGCTTGCGGAGTTAACAACACTGCTGTGATGCAGTTAGTGAGAAGGTTCAGTGTTTGGAGCTGCCTGTAATCATGAAATAATTCAGATTACTTCTAACGAGCCTCACTGTGGTCTCCAGGAGTGATGCTAATAGCAGTTAGCTACACCGCTCATATTCTGTATTTACAGGAACTGCCTCCGTTATTAAGGATGTCTGTTAGCATCTCCTTGCAGGAACGCCTCTGTAAGCTAGTTCTATAAAATGCACTTGTTCAACAACAGAAGCAACGACTGCTGTCAGAGAAGGCAGGAGGGAGGAGAAGTCAGTCAGACGTCCAGCCGTGAAACCAACAGGGTGAAGCTGAAGCACAGTTTGTCTTCAGAAAGTCTACCCGAAAAATTCAGGAATATTCATAAAATATTAAAGTTTTGCACTTCTTAGAAGAAGTCTGGGCTAAAATGTCAGTCCAGGGCAGGTTCAGCTCGATATTTCAGGTAATAACAGGTGGATTTTTCCAATTATCTTCAAAACAATCAGAGTTAATTTATCTGTACTAATCACTTGTCATGATTTTAGTAAGCTGCTATCTTTGTGCTGATTAAAACATTACTGAGTTGCTAATTTGGTCATTTTTGACACATTTTTAAAAGCATATTATAAAAAATCTTATAATTGCAGCTTCTCTTTCTTTATTTTCTATTTTTTCTCATTTTAGAAAGCTGCATCATCAAAGCATGACAAGCTGATGTTGTACTGAAAGAACAGAAGACATTATTAATACTATTGCAAGATAAGGAGTCAAACCTGCTTTAAACTATGCAGACACCAGCTTTAGGAACACAAACTGAGCTCCAGGCTTCACTCTTGTATTTCAGTAACTGATATCTGACTTTCATATGAAATCAACGCGTCGACTCGTGTGAAGCTTCCAGTGAATCTCAGCGGTCAGTGTGGCTTCAGAGGATCAGAGGTTTCTTGTGTGAGTTTGTGACGTCTGATGTCTGTAAAACCAACGTGACCAAAGGATTTCACACGAGACGAAGAAGAAGAAGAAGAAGAAGAAGAAGAAGAAGAAGAAGAAGAAGAAGAAGAAGAAGAAGAAGGCGGCTCCCAGGAGACGTCTGCTTCAGATAAACACCACATGGCAGCAGCTTCTTAACAAGCTGCCCGTCGGTGTCTTCAGAAGCTTCACTCTGTAGGTTCTTCATATTCACCAACACTGAGGTCAGAACCGTTCTATAGCTGCACGTTATTTTTCACACCTAGAGTTATGACAACACATTAAGTGACACTGAGTCTACGGCTACGTTCTGCACATCTACAGTCACATCTGGACAGAAATGAACAACCTCTGTTAAATACTTGTCCAGGTGTGTTTTTTGTTCCAGCTCAAAGCTTATTCATACTGACAAACTGTAAAACTAAACATTGAATCTTCCCCAATCACTGCAGACCAACCTGCTGTGGATGGATGAAGTACTTGTTGTTGTTGGAAGTATAAAGGTACATGTTAGTGGTGGAATATTGGCCTCGGTTACCGACATGTCTGGACCTGCTGAGTGCTTGGAGATCAGGAATGAAATGCAAACCCGACTTGTGTCGATCCAAGACTCCCTCCCACTGCTAAAAGCGAAACCTCCTCCAGTCTTCAGGTCGATCTGTGGACCGTTAGCGTCGCTACAAAGCTACATGAGTGAATTCACAGCTGGCTGCTGCCACAGAAATGGCCTCCAGGTGCAGCAGGAAGCAGGTAAAGGCAGGACACTGGTGTACAGGTGAGGCGCTCAGTGTCCTCCGTCTCTGGAAGATGGACTCTCCGAGCGTCCGTCCCTCGTGTTGGCTGATGACTTCTTCTGCTTCTGCTTGGACTTCCTCAACATCCGAACCTCCAGACAGAAGAAGGCAGAGAGTCAAACCAAACTAACCACCAACAGAGAGACACAAAGATAACGGCAGTATTTCTAAACTGAACAGTAGATGAGCAGCCAAAAACAAAGACTTTAGAGAGACCGCATTGAAAACTCAGGATCCAAAATGGAAACTCAGTAAATCCAGCTCTCTGAAACTAAACCCCTGAGATTTCCAGTCAGCTGAATGAACCTGGTTCTACTGAGAACCTCCTCAGGTCTGGACCTATGGACCGGGTCTATCTATGGACCAGGTCTGGACCTATGGACCGGGTCTATCTATGGACCAGGTCTGGACCTATGGACCGGGTCTATCTATGGACCAGGTCTGGACCTGTGGACCGGGTCTATCTATGGACCAGGTCTGGACCTGGACCGGGTCTATCTATGGACCAGGTCTGGACCTGTGGACCGGGTCTATCTATGGACCAGGTCTGGACCTGTGGACCGGGTCTATCTATGGACCAGGTCTGGACCTGTGGACCGGGTCTATCTATGGACCAGGTCTGGACCTGTGGACCGGGTCTATCTATGGACCAGGTCTGGACCTGTGGACCGGGTCTATCTATGGACCAGGTCTGGACCTGTGGACCGGGTCTATCTATGGACCAGGTCTGGACCTGTGGACCGGGTCTATCTATGGACCAGGTCTGGACCTGTGGACCGGGTCTATCTATGGACCAGGTCTGGACCTGTGGACCGGGTCTATCTATGGACCAGGTCTGGACCTGTGGACCGGGTCTATCTATGGACCAGGTCTGGACCTGTGGACCGGGTCTATCTATGGACCAGGTCTGGACCTGTGGACTGGGTCTATCTATGGACCAGGTCTGGACCTATGACTGGGTCTATCTATGGACCAGGTCTGGACCTGACTGGGTCTATCTATGGACCAGGTCTGGACCTGTGGACTGGGTCTATCTATGTCTGCATCATGGCTCCACATGGAGAAGAAGTGAACAGAGGAAGTGAACAATGTGACTGTGAGACTGGACAAAGATGGAAAAGGATCCAGGAAGACCAGTGATCCACTAAGAACCAGTGAAGCCCAGTGTCAGCAGGAACCAGGAGGTCTAGAAGGAGCCATAGTAGCACTGATCAGAGCTCCTACAATGACTCCACGGACAGGGAACTACTTTCACTATCTAGCTGTGGACAACAGACGGCAGCTGCTTCACACTTGGACCAGGGCTGATCAATGGAGACCAGAGTTAGTGTGGAGCTCAGACAGTGTGGAGGAGCCTGGAGAACATCAACCTCTATGGACGGAGGACCACAACTAAACCTGGCTGCTGCTCACAACTAAACTTCCACATGGAGCTAAAGAAGATGAAGAGAAGCCTGATGGATGCTGGAGAACATTGTTTGGTCACATGAAGATCAATGAGTTGGGCTCAGATGGAGTCCAGAACCTGACCAGGACCACCACAGTGGATCATAGTCCTGACAGTGAAGCACGGAGGTGGAGTGTGATGGTAGATAAAGGTGCTGATGACGTTTAGAGATGCTCCATGAAGGTAGTCAACAGAACAAACCTTCGGTCCAGCAGCAGAGATGATGATGTGACCCGGTGGCTGGATCCACGGTTCTCCATCCACCTGCACAGGTATGGGTTTGCTTACTGTCAGCCTGATGTAGTTCCCTTGAGCAATGCGAATCCCTGAGCGTAGGCCGCTCTGCACCTGACCCTGCACACACACACACACACACACACACACACACAGATGGTTGAAAGCTCTGGATGAAGCCTGCTGAAGCCTTTGAGTGAAGCTCTTCTCACCATGTGGACGACCCCGGTGACCCCGACCACCTCCAGCAGCCCGTCATCGATGCTCGGTTTCCCAAAGCGACCGTCGACCTCCGAACCCCAGAGATCTGCACCAGAACCCCAACTACACACAGACAAACACACACACACACAGACACACACAAACACAAAACAAACAGACACACACAGTTAACAGGTCATGTGCAGGCTTGGCAAACTTAAGAAGTTGCTATGAATTATTTTAATCTAACTGAAACAAAATCTACGTGAAATTAAGGTTAGACTGTGTGTTTTGTTGTGTGTTTTGTTGTGTGAGTGTGTTGTGTGAGTGTGTGTGTGTGTGTGTGTGTGTTGTGTTACCTGGGTATGTTGAGGAAGATCAGCCCCTCTATGTTGGGTAAAGGGACGTTCTGAGCGTCCACCTGAAGCTGCAGCTCTTTGTGGAGACTCCTGGTGTGGCTGATCTTCTGCAGGCCGACCTTCACATAAACACCTTTGTTATGGAACCTGTGAGGGGCAGAGAGCAGAGGGGCTGATGGGAAGTGTGGTCCTTAGTGGAGGAAACGAAACGTGCCTTTAAAGAAATCCTGACTCCCATTCCAAAAGCATCAACTTCAACAACTGGAGAATTATTAGTTGCTAATTTGTGACAGTGAAGGAAATTATAAGAGTCTGACGAGATTTATCGATGGTTTTGATGTTAGCTGCTACAAAGAGATTTAAAAGCCCAAGAGAGAAAGTATAACAACAAAGAGACGCAAAACAACAACAAAGAGACGCAAAACAACCACAAAGAGACGCAAAACAACAACAAAGAGACACAAAACAACAACAAAGAGACACAAAACAACAACAAAGAGACAAAAAATTACTACAAAGAGACGCAAACAACAACAAAGACACACAAAACAACCATAAAGACACAAAACAACCACAAGACATCAGAGACCATAATAACAGACAAACGACCAGGAAGAGAAACACAGTGACAATGAAGAAATGCAAGACGACACAGAGAAGAAAACAACCGCAAAACGAGTAGAAATGACTAAAAACAATCCTAAATAGACTCAACAGGCTGGAACTCTTATCTTTCAGGAGGTACAGTAATGAGACCAGACAGGACGACGTCTCACAGTACTTCAGTCAGTTTCATATTTGCTCCAGATACCTGCACTATTAGCATAAAGTAGCTGAAGACGCTAACAGTTTTCCAGTAAGCTAGTGTTACTTTGATCAGGTGTATCAGGAGTGTTTCTTAGTTTTAACCCACCAACATCATGACTCTTCACACTCATATTAAACCTGTTGGCGTCTTTCTTTGCAGTTTTGTTGGTGTTCCTGGATTCGGACCGTTCAGACCTCTACTATCTAACAGACAGGCAGCTCTACCTTCAGTTCACCACCACTACTCTCCCTGCCACATGACATGACGCAGCATCGAGTCCAGTTTCTGGAATAAACTGAGGTGTAGACGGTCACCTGCTGGTGAACTTGTCAGGTTCGTCCTCTCGGGCCAGGTGGAAGTCGAGGCTGAGCTCTGCATCGATGCCGATACCAAAGTAATTGTTCATCTGGACGATCTAAGAGACAGAAAGACAGAGAGAGGAATTCCCACGATGTTTTAATCCATTAAATTTAGGAAGCACATACAGCCGTGAACAACAGTTTACATACACATGTAAAGACCATGAAGACCATCATGGATCATTGAAACATGAATGTTTGTCACAAAAAAAACCCTGCAGTCCTGCCCAGTCAGGTCTGAGGAGCTCAGCAAAGACCTGGAAAACAAGCCAGAGAGTCCCTTGGAGCCGTTTCAAAGCAGCTTCAGGTCCTAGAACAGGGGTGGGCAATCCTGGTCCTCAAGGGCCGCTATCCTACATCTTTAGATGTTTCCCTCTTCCAACACACCTGATTCAAATGATCAGGATCGTTATCAGGCTTCTGCAGAGCTTCATGATGAGCTGATCATTTGAATCAGGTGTGTTGGAAGAGGGAACATCTAGAACATGCAGGATAGCGGCCCTCGAGGACCAGGATTAGACACCCCTGTCCTAGAATCATCTGTTTGTAGTATAAAGTTCATGGTCCAGGTGTGTTGCTGCCACCATCAGGAAGGAAACACAAACTACCACCTGCTGCTGAGAGACACCTGGTCAGGATGGTCCAGAGTCAACCAGGAACCAGCAGAAAGCAGGTCTGGATGAACCAGAAGCTGCTGGAACAGCTGAGAGGCTCCATGAAGAAGGAAGTTCTTCCTCTAGAAGCAGAACCTTAAAGCTCCACTGATCACATGGACAAAGAAAAGGCCTTCTGGAGGAAAGTTCTGAGGTCAGATGGAACAAAGACTGAGGAGAGAAGGTGATGCTGATTTTAAATTATTCAAGCTGAAAAATTATATTCAGATTATTTTTTTAAATTAAATAACCTATAACAATACTATAACCCACATGAACACAGGGCTACTAAACCCATGGATGTCAATTAGAGGTGTAATCTCACGCCTGACCAGAGGGTGGCGCTCCGCTCTGTTCTCTGTGTTAGCGCGCTTTCAGGGTCTCTTCCTCCTAACCCGCTTCTAACAAGCTAAAGAGCTTCCCGTATGAAAACACGATATAAAAGTCATAAATCCGTGGTTAATATCCTCATGTCAGCTACTTAGAGGTTGTTTGTTTATCAGGAACTGTTTTTTGTTGAAGGTGAACGTGATGAGCCGCATCTGTCTCGTTGTGAGCTCCGGTAAGCAAGGCCTAGCCCCGCGCTGCTAACAGGCTAAACCTCCATGTTAGCTCGCTGAAGCTAATAGACAACATGAGGCCTTGTTCAGATGCTTTTCTCTAAACCAGTCAGAGTTATGGTTCTGAAGCCTGATGTTTAACACTACTGTGGTACAGACTGTATCACTGTAATTGGTTTAGAATGTCTTTAAAAAGATCGCTAATAGCGCTAGCCGCTATGCTAACAGCGGTCATGCTAATACTGTTTAATATGAATGCTAATACTGCTGCTATCTCAGCTAAGCTAATTGAGCAGCTCAGTGACAGTGTGGTGCAGCATTAGAGCTGCAATACACCCATGTCTGTTGTATTTAAATCATTTTGTTAGAGGGAATATTCACTTACTGGGATGTTTGACACAGATGCACTTTGATTTATTTCATTTTGGTTGTTAAAATGCATTTATTCAATAAATAGTGATATAGTTCATATGATGTTTTAAGAAGGCAGGGGACACCTTGGACAGGTCACCAGCCTATCACAGGTCAACCTTTTTACTGCTTATTTAAAATGGAAATTGTGATACGACAATTCATGATGGATAATTCTTCCATAGCACCCTAACCCTAACCCTCAAGCCAACCCAGGAGACTCTGAACTGTGGACGGAGGTGTGGCCAGCCGTGGGTCGGCCCTCAGAGGACTTCAGGACCATCGACTCATCCCTCTCACTCAGGAACCAGATAAGAACCAGCACATTAAAACTACCCGGGTAGTGTTAGAGATAGTGTGCATATTACATTTTATTTTTTTTTTTACATCTACTTGCATTGCCACACGATTGTTGCCGAGTCAGTAAAATAATTCAAGGTATCCATTCTGAACCTTGATGAACGTAAATATTCTTAATGACAGGAGGGCTGCACTTTCATTACATGTATTCAGATTTAGGAATTCAAATTCAAAGCGTGAGATTCAAATTTAGATTTTTATTTTAATTATCTCAGTTCAGGGATTCAAATTTAGATTTTTATTTTAATTATTTCAGTTCAGGGATTCAAATTTAGCTTCTTGAGGCACAAACTTTATGCTGCTGCAAATTAACTGTGCTGCCTCGTGTGGTCGTACTGTAGTACTGCAGAATTGTTGGCGATACTACTCCTTACTTTTCTGTTCTCGTGTTATTTTTTAGCTTTCTTATTTTGATTCTGAGTAGTGTATCGTACACGCTTACATCGTGTTGCTTTAAAGTACGAATCTCATTTCTCTTAACACAGCCGCAGCTTTTTTGGATAATCTGACATGTAAAGAATGTAATAAATACATCCATTACATGTCAGAAGACACATTTACATGGTGTCTTAAGTGATCATCATGTTTAAATGTGATACTCGACTACTACTGAGCCGCTACTTGACGGAGATAGTCTGTGAGAAGGTGGAGCGCTATCGATGAGGTTTCTACTTCCTTGAAAATAAACGCCACAGGTAGATGAAGATATAGCCAGTCCAACCGACTGTCTTAGGAGGGAAGAAATGGTAAGTTCGAGCCCAGAGAGGAATGTCTTTCAGGGGATCTTGGTAATTTTCAGCCGGTTCTTCAGCCCCAGCAGGTTCAAGGGGTTCATTTCTGTCCTCTTGAGGAGCTTCCTTCGGTTCCTCTGCCTGGACAGTCGGCAGGGACCCACTTGTGTCCTCGGAAACCTCATCCTCTTGTGGATCTTCTACGTGGAGGTCCTGACTGGCCTCTTCCTCATGTATTGTTGAGATGTTCTGTTGGCTCATCAGATTTAGCTTCTGCGGCTCCTCCTTATTGACGGACTTTTCCCTCTCAGAGGAAGCATGCTGCATGAGGCCACAGCTCAGACTTTTGACCTGCTCCCTGTGCATCTCCTGGGATGAAGCCTCCTGAGTCTGGAGCTGATTCCTTGCGTTCTCCAGAAGTTCTCTCAGGCTCTTCTCGTGAGCCAACTGGGCTTTGGTTTGTTCCAGCTCCTTGCTCAGGTCGTCCCAGAAGACTCTCTCCCTGAGATATTCGCTTCTCGTTTTCGTCAACATCTCATCCGCCTGCCTCTCATTGTTCCTCTCATTTTGAAGCTCTGTCTTCAGGTACTGGATTTGTTCCTCCAGGTCCAGTGCATTGGCCTGTTCTCTTTGGAGCTTGTTGTTCAGGTATCGGACTTCATTGCCCAGGTCCTGTGATGTGAGCTTTTCTCTGATGGACTCTTGCTCCAGAAATCTGACTCGTTCTTCCAGCTCCAGAGCATTGCACTTCAATGTTCTGAAATGCTCGTTCTGTAGTTGGACTTGTTGGTCCAGCTCATGGGCTCTGGTCCTCTCTCTGTGGAGGTCGTTCTTCAAACGTTGGACTTCTACATCCAGCTCCTGAACGTTGATCCTCTCACTGTGGAGCTTGTGGAGCTGGTCTTTTAGACCCTGGACTAGTTTGTCCTGCTCCTCAGCTTTGGTCCACGCCGTGAGGAGCTCTTCGGTCAAATATTGGGCTTCTTCGTCCAGGTCCTGGGCGTTGACCCTCTCACTGTGGAGCTCGCTGATCAAGCTTTGGATTTGTTCGTTCAGCTCCACAACAAACGTTCTCTCTTTGATGAGCTCCTTCTTCAAATATTGGACGTCATCCCCCTTCTGATTATTTTCTTCTTCATTGTTGATCTTATTTTTCAAAAGTAGGACTTCTTCTTCCAGATCCCGTGCACTGGCTCTCTCATTGTGGAGCTCGTTCTTTAAATTGCTGATTTGCTCCTCGGCAGCGTGGTATTTGTCCTTTGACTTCAGAAGGTCAGAGGTGAGCTCATGGAGTTCTTGCTCCTGAGAGCGACTCTGATCCTCGGCTCTTTGCAGCTGAGCCTTCAGATCCTCCACCTGTAACTGAAGAGATTGTTTCCCAGATCTCCTCAAAAAGTTCCAGATGCGGGCGGTCATGATGTCTAGCTTATATTGTCTTCCTTACTGAAGATGTTCTCACAGTAGCACGTCGGCTTCAAATGATCCGAGTCGTCGTTATGAGCGTCGCTAATCGCACTGAGAGTGTCTCAACATATACAAGCAGGGCTGCCAGGTCTATTGAAGACTTCTGTTCAGTCATTATGATGTCATAATCATAATCACCTTTGATGACATCATGGATGATTGTGACATCATCACAACATGGCTTTGATGTTCCCCAGAAGTCCAGACATCAAAGCCATGTTGTGATGATGTCACAATATGGCTTTGATTGAGTTCCGGAGCTCTCCTGATATTTACATTCAGTTCACAGACGTTAGCGCTGGTCTCTGGGAAAAAAAATTATTTTATTTTATTTAGCCTTTATTTAACCAGGTTAGTCCCATTGAGATCAGAGATCTCCTTTACAAGGGAGACCTGGCCAAGAGGGCAGCAGCATGGTCACATTAAAAACAGTAGACAAATACATAAAAATTAGCAACATTAAAACTTGCTCACACATAACACTTGCAACAGACCAGGTAGACTGTAAGGATTTCATCAACACTTTAAACTCACTCAGTGGAACAAGGACTTTAAGTTTAAGTTGAGCTTGTAATGTATTCCAAGCATCAGGTGCAGAAAACCTAAATGCTTTCTTGCCCAGTTCAGATTTTACTTTAGGGATTACAAACTGTAGAGTATCCATAGAACGGAGATTGTGACTTCCATTTTTTCTTGTTAAAAGACAAGACAGATAGGAAGGAACAATACCCAGAATGGTTCTGTAAATAAATACATACTAATGTCTGAGACGGCGGGCACTTAAAGATGTCCAGTTAACTTTCGAATAGAGCTCACAATGGTGAGTGAGGGGACCACATCTGATAATGAATCTCAGCGCCCCATGATAAACACTATCCAGCATGCTAAGACACTTAGCAGAGGCCTTCATATACAACACATCTCCATAGTCAATAACGGGCAAAAATGTTGCTTCTACCAATTTCTGTTTCACACAAAAGGAAAAGCAAGACTTGTTTCTGTAATAAAATCCTAATAAAACTTTCAGTTTTTTTTTACCACATACTGAATGTGCTCCTTAAAAGACAGATGGTCATGAATTAAAAATCCCAGATATTTAAAAGTAGATACCAACTCTATTTGTTGACCATTTCTTGTAGAAATGTTTCCAGATAGTGCTGATCTGGCAGTTTTTGAATTTGTAAAGAACATACATTTTGTTTTGTCTGCATTTAAAACAAGTTGCAGATGACAAAGTTGTTCCTGTACTCGGTCAAATGCAAGTTGTAAGTATTGAAAGGCCTCAGCAGGAGTGGGTGCTGCACAATATATGACAGTGTCATCAGCATAGAAATGAAAAGCTGAGTTTGGAATATTCTGTCCGAGATTATTTATGTAAATAGTGAATAATAATGGACCCAGCACAGACCCTTGAGGGACGCCCTTTTTCACTTGCAATACCTGTGAGGAAGAGCCCTCTATCTGAACAACCTGGGTTCTGTTAGTAAGATAATTTGCAAACCTTACAAAAGCAAGGTAGAAGGAAAGCGCCACAGCTAGCCGCGAAGCTAACAGGAAACCACAAAGCAGATACATGTTTAAGCCCAACGTCTTAAATCTCATAAACAGTGTGGCAAAACAGGTCTGAGTTCATAGAAACCTTACGATCAACGCTCAGAGAACCAAAGTCATTAAATTGAACTGAGCTAACATTCACTCGCTGTCTTAGCTAGCATCATTTAACAAACACAGCCTGGACAATAATCAATAAACTTCATCTACAGTTACAAAGACATGAACAGAGTCTCACATTATTCCAATCACAACGGAGACGCTACAAATAAAACCTGCAGGCCGATGGATGAATAAATAACAACCATGTTATTAGGTTTTATATTTGTTTACGTTGGAACAAATAATCAGTTAGTCAGAGAACCAACGTTGTTAACTTCAGCTAGCGTGCGCTCACCGTTTAAGCTAACCTGGTTAAACTTCTGTCCAACTTTATCCCAAAACCTGCCAGCAGGGAAGAAAGACATGTTTTCTTTGAATTCATCAGAGGCAGGAAGTTTAAAAACAGAAAAAACTAGAAAAGCCCTCAGAGCTCAGACGTCCTCCAAGCAGCTCATTTCACCTCATGTTGGATTCACACCCAGAAATAATCATCCCAGGATTGTTTTATCTCCATTATTAGACTCCTTGACCCAGAAAACAAACCCTTAGCATCTGGATTCACATTGATATCATCATTAGTTCAATAGTTATTCTCCAGAACCTCTTTCTGGGTCATGGTGGTTTCTTCTGGATCCAGCTCCATAGCTGTTGATTCTACAACAGATCTGTTGGATCCTCCTGATTCAGCAGAGTCTCAGCTCCATGTTGGTGTTGGCTGCATGTCTGGATCTTCATCTGTTACCTTACAGTGATGACCATTCCACAGGCCCTCTAGGTTTTCCTGTTCTGGATCCTAATATCCGGAGTTTTGCCCGGATCCGGATCAAATGTTGAGATGTAGAAATTAGCAGGAACTTATCCTGTATTTTTACCAAGCAGCCTGGACATTTGTTGTGGAGCTACATGCACATATACATGCACACTACCCTATCTCCCAATGCTAAAGGATCCTGCAAAACATTCCTGGATCCAGACGGTGATCCAGATCACCACCAAGACCTAATCATCTGGTCCTCGTCCCATCATCCACCTTTCCTGGACATTTCATCAAAATCAGTTCATAACTTTTAGCGTAAACTTGCTAACAGACAGATGAATGCCAGTAAAAACATCACCTCCTTGGCGGAGGTAAAAAGTTGGATTTTCAACTTTCTGACAGTCCTTGAACGTATCACCCATCAGCAAAATGAACCCAGTCTGAGCTTAAACTGGTGACATTTAAATATAATCTAGGGCTGGTCTGAATAGCAGTTTCTGTGCTCCGGATATTCGGATCCAATTAATGACGAATATCCGAATATTTGGCTTGTGCAGCAGCGACTGGGGGAGGGGGGTGCGCACGAGAATTCGGATCTCAAAATGATTATCCTGATACCTCCACAAAGACAGAATATTCGAATATTCGGATATTCAGGGCCAGACCTAAAAAATCCCTTTATTCTACACGTCTCATTCAAACATTACTCAGAGATAAACTGTTAGCACAAACCAGATCAGTAAAGAAGTAAAGAAGTCTGGGTTTCTCTGATTCTGAATGGCTGACTGAGCCGTGACCAACAGGGAAACATCCAGAGAGAGTTCAGGTTGAACTGCAGGCAGTGTTTCCTCAGAGAGACTGAGAGGAGAATCCAACCTACTGATCAATGAATGAATGTAGCATCAGAACCAGAGAACAGAGGAGACAGTAGCTGGAGATACATCCAGCATGGAGGAACATCTAGTAGCTGGAGATACATCCAGCATGGAGGAACATCTAGTAGCTGGAGATACATCCAGCATGGAGGAACGTCTAGTAGCTGGAGATACATCCAGCATGGAGGAACGTCTAGTAGCTGGAGATACATCCAGCATGGAGGAACGTCTAGTAGCTGGAGATACATCCAGCATGGAGGAACATCTAGTAGCTGGAGATACATC
>CM045458.1:0-41167 GCA_024666655.1 Dascyllus trimaculatus
GGCTTGGGTTTGATTCTAGCCCAGGTCTTTGCAACATGTCCGCCCCTCTCTACCCACTTAATGTCTCTCTTCAGCTGTCCCTGTAATAGAATAGATATGATAGAATAAAGCCCCAAAATGAAGCTTCCCAAATGATGATCCAAAAAAGTGATGCTTGAAAGCTTTAATGTAAAAGAAACCAGCATAAGGGGACTACATGGAGTTAAAAGTCCCAATAGTAAAAGTTCCAGTCAGACACAGTATTATAATCTATGACCAATAATAGTATTAATGTGTAAGTCTCATTTTGCTTTTGTAAGTTGAGGTGTAGTTAGTCTGGACGATTGAAAAGTTCAATAAAAACATTTTAAATACATTAATTTTGTCTAAAGTTAAATGGAAGTAGATGCTTCTCACCTCTGGACAAAGATTTTGTTCCAAACACAAAGCAACACAAGAAGAGATGCTTTAAAGTGTAAATGCAAAGAAGTTTGTTAATGAAGCAGAGTCAACCAGCATTAAGAATTACAGGGATGAGATAATTAGCCGTGATGAATGTAGTCATTGATGAAGCACAGATGCTTGGACACCCGAGTGTAGACACCAGGGCTGTCTGGGAGACCACAGCTGTCTGGATTCCCATAACTCATGATTCCCATCTGAACTAAGCCCCGGGCTGCACGACATAGCAGCGGGCCGCCATAGTCTCCCTGTGGGAGCACAAAATGCACACAAGCACTGTTATTGTGTCTGCCTTCCTACTTTGCATGGTTCCATCATCATTTTAACATGTTAATTTGATACATAAAAGATAAATATGGTCATTTTGGAGAAATACATCATACTTGGAATTAGATTAACTACTCCAAGTCTGGAAAAGAAAAGCAATAAGCAACTAAGTCCCATTGTGATAGCTGGAAACATGGTATCAGAACTATGTGGAAGTGTCAGAAGTCAGAATATTTAGAGCAAAGAGGGAGCACATAATCAGAATATCTTTACATCAAGCTTCGCTCAATCAGAGATAGAAAATTTCATTCCAGATACAGAACCTGCTAATTAATCCAATGAGCAAGTCCTATCAAAACAAAGCTGACTAGTATTGCTTTCAGAACGTGAGTGACGTCTCTAAACCAGTTCTCAGGAGATTTACTGATAAATTCCAGTTAAAGCCGAATGGCGCTAACAGAAAGTTGTATGTCAGGAGACAATAGGACAGAGAATAACACCTCAGTGTCAAACCCACAGTGAAACATGCTGCCAGACATATTCAAGTCTGAGTGTTTTGCTGCTTTGGAGTTGGACGCCTGCACAGAATCAAGTCCAATCTGACCAAGAAAAAAATGTCACTCCATTCTTTAGAGACAGATTGCACCAGTAGTTAAAGATACACTCCCTGGTTTATCACAATGGATGTTTCTTAAAGATAATTGATTTGCTGACTGAAGGACAACTACAACTCACTTGACAGGCATCCTTCCCTCCAGCCTTGTCCCCTGCAAGCAGCACCCAAGAGACCGTCTGATAATGTTCCACTTCACAGTTTGTCTGAGGCATGAGGGAAATTTTCAGCTGCTGAAGGGTTTCCGGATCCGGCAAAGGAACTGCAGAAACACACACACAGAATAAGTGAAGAGGAGGAGGTGATTTTTTTTTTTTATATTGTCTGATAGTGAGCCTAATGGCTGCTGCACAGAGAGGGAGTGGAAAATCTGAAGCAACCAATTAAAGAAGAGCTTCGGATCACCTGCTTACCAAAGGCTGAAGATGGAAAGAAACTGAGTTTCAAGACAATGCAATTGTTTTCTCAATTCCATTTAGGTTACATCAAATAATTTTTGGTTGAATTAATGTTTAGAAACACTGTTTTTGAAGACTTTGCTGTTCTTAAAGTGGATCTTCTTGTGCAATATCCACTTGCAGTGTCACAGCACTACAAGATCAGATGTTTGAGCAGAAGAAAAGACACCGTAAATGAACATTATTACACAATCAGGTCTCCAGTCTGTACTTAGAAAATTACAGCATGTATATGCTCCTTTTTCTTATGCAGTATGGACATGTTACAGGCTACTTTATGTGCAGAACTTACCACCATTCCCAATCTGCCCCCAGCCAATGATCCAACACTCAGACGATGGACCAAAGATGTCATCGATGCTGGGCAGATTCACTGGGGCAGCAATCTTTGAGTATATCACCTTTTTCTTCAGCTTGATCAAGGCAATGTCATTGACATAGCCGTTGCTCACGGCCTGATAAAGAGGATGACGGACCACAGTATCTATACCCATGTAACGGGCGGACGCCTTCTGCAGGTCATGTGAGCCGACCACAACCATTGATCGATGCAAACTAGGCTGATGTTGCCTAACAAGACAAACACACATGTATCACTGATTCTGTATTTATGTTTGACCTTCCATCAAGTGTGAAACCCTCAACACACATACACAGCATCCCATTTTCTAACACAAATGTATGCTCAGAAGAAGTGGGACATCAGCAGCTTTAAATCCTCATTTCACTGTCTGGTCAGATTATCTGCTTGGCAGCAGCCAACTACATGGTTAACATTGTGGAGCATTTAGTAACTTTAAGAGGCAAATGTATTCCTCAGGTCTTGGTAGAGACCAAAATAGAGCTAAAAGTTGAGTAAATATGACATCAGACTCCTCTCCTGCCCCCAAGTGGCTAAAAAAAGTTATTGCAAGTTTCAATACAACTTGACCATCAGAACAGTGCAAACCTTTTTCAAGTGTTCCACATGAACTTAACATGTTACTTGTCTTTTTCTAAGCTCACAGAATGGTAGTGAGGGTGAAGGATGACATTATTTATACTCATGTAACAAGTAGATTGCCTTTGCAGCGCGTGTGAGCCAATCCAGACCATTGTTTGACAAAAATCAGTCTGTAGTAATCTGGCAAAACACACAAACCTGTATTTATGGATGTAGTCTGCAGGCCAACTGGTGGATTGGTTGGCTACTATCAGACCAAATTCTCATTGGCTAGACAGCTGTCTGTGTTTCTTTCATCAGGAGAAAGCGCCCCATCAATAGCTTTCCTGTATCAGTCCATTATTTTTAGTGGCTGGAAGAGCAGACTAGCATGTGGCAGATTTAGTTCATCTACAGATAACAAGCAGATTTTGTACCCTATTAACTTCCTCAGTTTAGCAAAGCAAACACGAGTACTGTCAGAGAAGTTGAGCAACAAACTGCTGTGGACAGAATCTGCAGAAAAACCTACTTTAGCCACTTAAACAGACTAAACATAAGACAACAATATCAGCTGAAGTACTCAATGCATCAAACATATGTTGACCTCTTTACCTTGACATTACCTTGGATCTGCACACAGCCTCCCAAACCTGTTGAGGCAGCAGTAGGCGAGCAACTCCCCTGTTCTGTTTTTGTCCAGGAGGTTGGTAGTAAAGTGGTGAAAATATCC
Organism: Dascyllus trimaculatus; assembly: GCA_024666655.1. Lineage (NCBI taxonomy): Eukaryota > Metazoa > Chordata > Actinopteri > Pomacentridae > Dascyllus > Dascyllus trimaculatus. Next base: position 3,435 of record CM045458.1, read on the forward strand.
TAAATACAGGTTTCTCTGTCTTCTTCTTGTTTAGCTAATATACATTCTGCATCTGACCCCATCCACAGCAGTTCCTTTTCTTGGTTTCTGTGTCGGTATTCTTGTCTGCTTGTCCATACTAGGGGCGTGTTGATCGTGATCTACTGTGACTACTACTGGTGAAGGATAAGTAACTATTATTATAGTTTATTATAGAAAGGATGGATTAAATTGTAGAAATCAAGCAGTAAATCGGTAACTCGATTTTTTTGATTTTCCCAATATGCAACTTGAATGTTTTGGTTCACTCTCACAGTTTTCAACTGCAGCAGGCAGAGAAAAGCCTCCAAAAGACCCTAACTGCACATTTCCTGATGAGCAGCGACCAGCAGAAATGCAGCCAGAGACTTTGTGTGGTGATCACAGAGGAGCATTTAGCAGCTAAAAGGCCAAAATCAGCCTTCAGGACTTGGTGGAGACCAAAGAGAGAGCAAGAGAAGTGAAAATCAATGTTCTTATGTATGTGGAATTATTTTTTTTTTTTTTTTTGTGAAAACAAACATCTATATTTTAACTAAAATATATTATATCTGTAAATCCATATTGGGTTAATATTTATGATATTTAGACATATTTATTTACCAATCAGACAAGATATAGATTTCACACCACAATGGCCTTGTATTTTTGCTGCTTGAACTGTATCAGAATTTTCAGTCTAATACTAGAAACCTCAGCAAAACGTTTAGTTTTACTTTTAGTCAACTTAGCAGTGCAGGAGACACACTGCATTACATAGAATGTTTTTAATATAATTATAACATACATCGGTGTCCTGCTTTAAAAGACCAGCTGTGCCACCAAACCTGAGAAACATAACTGAGGGAAAAGAGGGAGCTTTATGGGTTTGATAATTTTATAACATTTACACAATAATCGACTCCCCTCAACACTTTGAGTATTTTTAAAGATGAGCCCTGACTGACTAAATGAAAGGCAACACAGTAGTCTTGACCTACATGCTAAGAGTAATCAGTGTCTCCTGCTGCTACTAGGGAAGATCATTTGGGTCACATGAAAAAACAAACTCCTCCTTACTTATCCCAGCAGTGTGCAGCAGTCAGCACCCACTGACTGGTGAGGAGGGTGCCACCGCAACGCCACCTTGTCCTGTGATCAGATATGATGTTGAGGTGAACCATCCACGGCCAGCTGCCTTTAGGAGCATCCGTCCCCCCGATGATGGAGAATGATACTGTCCTCATGTAAGTACAGTGAACAGCAGTCAGTTAGCATAGCTAAGCATAAAGACAGCCTGGTTCTGCCCAAAGATAACAAAGTCCACTTTACAGGTAATCATGTTTTCACAGTTTTTTCGTGTTTTTTTGGAGGAACAGTCTGAGATAGCTGTTTTCGGTCTTTATTCAAAGTTCAGCTTGAGCCTCTAGCTGTTGCTTTATGTTTAACCAATAGATACGACAGTAGCAAGAAAGCATGTAAACACATTCAACAACATGTTGAAGCATTTTTAAATCCAGTTTAAATCCTTTTGTCATTCTTAGTAAAACAGCCACAAACATCATAATAATAAAAAGAGCAATTTCACTTGTTTTGCCATTAAAAACAACAATGATTTTGATATCACGTCTTATGATTCATATGAGTGTCAGCCTCAGTCTATCAAGACAGCACAAAGATTCTACTAGCAAGAGCTGGTACATAAAAGTTCAACCTTTTCCAACTGAACACAGATCAATCAACAGAATATAATGTTCTTCATCATGGTGTGTTTGTCTTCCTCACCCTCAGTGCTGTGGATCAGTACCAGCACAGACAGCAGTTTGCAGAAAGCCATGGATGTGACTGAGAACAGAGTCGTTGTGACTCTGCAGGCTGTGGAGGAACAGCTGCAGCTTAATATGACCGGATGGAGAGATGAAACTCTTATCAGTACTGTCAGCCTTCATTTAAGCTCTCAAACCACCAACAGAAAATACTGCTGTGGTTCAAAATTGCTCAATCCAAAATTTAAAAAACCCTTCCTCTACTTCTTTGAGCTGATGTAGATGATGTGCTGGTGAAGTAGGGTACAAGATCATTTGAGCGGTTAACTCTATATTAACCTTGTTCAACTAAGAACACTGGCTACAAATCTTAATCTGAACCAGGGGTGTCAAAATCATTTTAGTTCAGGGGCCACATTTTTTCAAGATTCAAGATTCAAAGTTTTCTTGTCATGTGCACATTTAAAAAAACTCACACATTTCCCTATACAATGAAATTCTTACTTTGCTGTCCACTCAGAATACCAGCAACAAGTACAAAAATGAAGTATATACAAATAAAATAAAATAAAATAGAAATAAAAACAATGTAAATATGAACTGTAAAGTGTATTTAGTGCAAACAGGATGTGCATCTTGTGCAAATAGGATGTGCAAAAATGTAAAATTTAAAAGTGACATTCTAAAAATTAACAATGGTTGTGCAAATAATATAAACAGAAGATAACTGCAATTTTCAAGTATATGGATTTTACAAACCTATTTGATCTTAAGTGGACCTGACCAGTGAAATCCCAGCATAATAACCTATAAATAAGGACAACTCCCGAATTTGCCTTTTGTATTAGTGCTAAAAAGTACAAGGGCATTCTGAAATGTTCATGCACTTAGAAAAAAAACATGCAATTTCAACAATATTATGCCTCAGTTTATCATTTACACTTGTGCATTATAACCATACAGTTCTCTTTGTCTCTACAAAGGCACAAAACATTTAGTCACAGGTATCTGGAACTGAACAATCTAGTATTTGACTTTATGACCAAAAAAACTTGTCGAGAGCCAAAAATTATTTTGAATCTAAGGGCCAGACTGGACCCTTTGGCGGGCCGCTTCTCACCTGTGGGCTGTGTGTTTGACACCCCTGATCTTAACTCTCTTATTATTTTATTTGACAACAAGGCTCTGCAGTTAAAGATATCCAAATCAATCCTTCATTTCATCCAAGGTCTCAAGAAAAACTCTCCGTTACCCCAAATTATTATTGTGACATTAAAATAAACACTGGTGAAAGCAGCTGCTTTGTTTTGCTCATGTTTAACTTCCTTGACTTATTTTCTATGATGTGTTGATGAAGGATTTATAGATTACTCAGAAAAAAAACTCTCTGCTTCCTTATCAGCATTATAAAATGTAGTATCTGATGAAAGGCGAGAACTACCATCAGTTAGATTCATTATCAGCAGCAGCATGTGAGGTGTCATGCTGCTGATCTGAACACAGCAGAGCTTTTAGAGTTTAACATGCAAGAAGAGTCTGTGCTTTTTCCTAAAGTTCTGTTCATTCAGCTACAAAATACTTACACTTCTCCTAAATTGGATTTTTGTATTTAATTATTCTCTTTTTATTTTATCTCATTTGTTATATATCTGTATGCTCTGTATTCTCCATGTTTTATGCGCTATGTAGGGCTACTGTTTTTATCAGGACATTGCTGTAACATATTTTTTTTAAGTCCCTAATGTCCTCTCCTGGTTAAACAAGATCCTTTAGGTGCATAAGTGTGCAACTAAATGTAAAGTAGTATTTTTGCTCTAATTAACTTAAAGGTAAAAATAATGTGTACACTTCATTTTTGGTGTAAAATGTCATATTACTGTCGAGCTTGAGGCATTTGGCATTTTGAAGACAGCTGAAATGGATCCTCTTGGTAATGATTGAGCTATTTATGGAGTTAAGGCTGAACATTTTAGAGGAAGGCAGTACTGGAGGTGGCAGTAAATTTACTAGTACACCAGTGTATGAAACATTTGTTGCTAACAATCCTGCATTTGTAATTGTACTTAAGTAAAAGTATGAAAAGTAAAAGTGCAAAGCATGCCGAATACTGTTCCTGATTCATCAGAGAGTAAGTGGCATTTTACTGTTGCTGGATGAGAAGCAGTTAGTCTCTGCACTGATAAAGTTGGATAAAATGAAAATAGTACCTTAATTTGTACTGAACTCTCATCTCTGAAGGAAGGTGTTGTTGTGGGTGGGGGGTGTTAAGTCAGTGTTGATAGATAAGGAGGTCTTTTTGTCAGTGTGACTTGGTGCATGTTAGCAGGAAATTCTCCAAACACAAAGCGACACGAAAAGTGATGCTTCAAAGCTTTAATGCAAAGAAATTTGTTAAATGAACCGAGTCAACCAGCATTAAGATCAAAACGCGGTGGCAGTACAACACAGGAGAGAATCTGTGAGGAGTAAAGCAGGCTACCAGGTGGAAGTTTAAACCTCAGCTGAGGCTTCCTCGCTCTGCTTGATGTAGTCGTTGATGAAGCGCAGATACTTGGACACCCGAGTGTAGACGCCGGGGTGGCCTGGGAGACCACAGCCGTCTGGACTCCCATAGCTCATGATTCCCACTTGAACGAAACCCCCAGCTGCACGACACACCAACGGACCGCCGTAGTCCCCCTGTGGAAGCATTAAACACACACATACGTTGTTATTGTGTCTGTCTCTTCAGTTTGAATGGTTTCTTCTTTACTTTAACTTACTGAGCCACCACATAAAAGAGGAATATCTGCTAGGTGAATTTATATTTTGTCTGACAGAACAAATGAAGCTCACTTTGCAGGCGTCCTTCCTTCCAGCGCTGTCCCCTGCACACAGCATGTCAGAAGTCAGATGAGGATACGTGGCCTTGCAGGTACTCTGAGGCATGATGGGAATCTTCAGCTGTTGAAGGGTCTCTGGATCCGCCAGTGGAACTGTACAGACACACAGAGAATAAGTGCATTTGCATCATTGTGCAATATCTGGCCTGGAAATATGTATGAGAGTAAATTCATAAACAGTTGTTGATTTCCAGAGATATTTCCTTGATAATGAACTTGTCAACTGAGGAACAAAAGTGTGTATTGCAAACTGTGTAATGTATTTTTTATGATATTGCAATGTATTTTAGTGTGCAACATCTGCTATGTATATTTGGTGATATATGTAAGAGCAGAATTTATAAACAGTTGTTGATTTCCAGAGATAATTCTTTGAAAATGAAGTTGTCAAATTAATAACAAAATATGGAAAATCATGGACGGTTGTGGTGGGGAGGGGGACGAAGACTCATGTCGTCAGTATTTCTAAACTCCTGGTTGTGGCCCTGGTTCTAAGCACATTTATTAGCAGCATTGCACAGATAAAGGTCAGCCCAAGACATTTAGTTGGTGAAAATGTGACACTTTACAATGTACTTGTGTGTGTTCCGCTGTGTGAACTTACCACCGGTATCAGTCTGCCCCCAGCCAGTGATCCAGCACTCAGACGATGGACCAAAGTTGTCATTGACACTGGGCAGATTCACTGGAGCAACAGTCTTTGAGAATGTCACCTTTTTCTTCAGCTTGATCAGAGCGATGTCGTTGACATAACCATAGCCCACGGCCTGGTAGCCAGAATGAGATACCTCATTCAGGATACCCATGTAACGGGCACTCGCCTCCTGCAGAGCATGTGAGCCGACCCAAACCATTGATCGAGGCAAATAAGGCTGACGTTGCCTAACAAGACAAACACACATGTATCACTGATTCTGTATTTATGTTTGACCTTCCATCAAGCATGAAACCCTCAACACGCATACACAGCATCCCAGTTTTTTAACACAAAGGCATGCTCAGCAGAAAATCCTCATTTCACTGTCTGGTCAGATTATCTGCTTGGCAGCAGCCAACTACATGGTTAACATTGTGGAGCATTTAGTAATTTTAAGAGGCAAATGTATTCCTGAGGACTCGGTAGTGACCAAAATAGAGCTAAAAGTTGAGTAAATATGACATCAGACTCCTCTACTGCCCCCAAGTGGCTACAAAATAAGCTATTGCAAGTTTCAATACAACTTGACCATCAGAACAGTGCAAACCTTTTTCAAGTGTTCCACATGAACTTAACATGTTACTTGTCTTTTTCTTAGCTTGTCCTATACAGCACTGCATATTTCTATATATGACTATCACTGTGATCAATAAAAATGTAAATTTTTAAATTAATTACTAGCTTTAGAAAATAAAATAGACAATCATTTATTATATATCTATATATGATATACAATTTTATATTACATATATATATATATGAAATTCTTAATGAATTACACTAAAGTCAAATAACTTAAAATTTTTAAAACCTTACATTTAAATATATAATCTTGATACATAGTTAAACAACATTTTATGTGTGTATACATACATACGTTTTATATAGATATATAATTATTAATTATTAAATGAATTTCTAGTCAATTATACTCAACCTATTAGAATTTTAATGTAATTTTTATTTTGGCAGTGAAGGTCATGAAAAGAAAAAACAGATATTCCTTATCCTGTGCTTAATCAATAACAGGTCATAGTCATTCATACTCTGGAAGATAATTTGGGAAAAAGAGAAACTTCATGAGTACAAAAATACAAACTCCTACTTACCTATCCAAACATTGTGCAGCAGTCAGCACCCACTGATTGTTGAGGAGGGTGCCGCCACAACGCCACCTTTTCTTGCCGTCAGATGTCGTCATGTTGATGTGGACCATCCACGGCCACCTGCCCTTTGGAGCGTTCTCCCCACCGATGATGGAGCTCCTCACTTCAGCTCCCAGTACACCTACAGCGCAAGAACAAAACATGAAAGTGCATGAATGACACAGGGGTTTTACAAGTACAAATTAAAACATGGCCTTGCATTGAAGCAAGAAAAGTTTGAAATAGGCTTCTCCCATGTTTGTGTGGTACAAACAGCTTGTCTACCTCCATGCATGCATAATGAAATGTATTCACATCATACAGTATATACTGGTGGATATATCAGCAGCTAATATCATAATAAAAGAGCTATTTTACTTGATTTGTCATAAAAACCTGACTGTTACATCACATGTTACAGTAAAACCCACAGCACATAGAATCTACTGATAAGAGTTTGTAAATAAAAACAGAAAATAATGTTCTACATCATGGTATTTGTGTTTCTCACCCTCAATGTTGTAGATCAGTACCAGCACAGGCAGCAGTTTGCAGAAAGCCATGGCTGTGATGAAGCACAGAGTCGCTGTGGCTCTGCAGGCTGTGAAGGAACAGCTGCAGCTTTATATACACTGCCGGAGAGATGAAAACTCTTATCAGTACTGTCAGCCTTCCCTTTACCTCTCAAACCACAAAAAGTATATGAAGAAAAAAGGTTTTAGATTTGACTGAATGTTGCTGCAACATTTCAGAGAATTATTGTAGATTCAGTTTATAGCTATCTGATGTATTTAAAGTACCTTAAAAATTAAGATTTTGATTGTCAGGGCTAAACTCTTTCACTTGAGGTTCATATGTGTTATCTCCTCAACATATAAACCTGTTTTACTAACAAGACAAAAATCTTAGGTGCATATTATTCATTGCACTCTCACAGTGTGCAACACATAGTGATTCAAAAAGTATGTGCCTCTGTAGATAACAGAATAGGTTAAAAAAAACCTTTTCTGTTTACATACTCTTATATTAAAGTACTTTGTTGCTGTGGTACTGGTGTCTTTAAATGGTTTACATTCTTTGAATAGTGAGGCTTTGTGCTTTTAAATGCATGATTTTTATTCAGAACGAAGTATTTCTAGATACTACAAGTACAAAAACTGAGTATTTCTTCCACTTCCAGCCATAACAGCAAATCGGTAGGCTACTTCTCAGGGATCGTTTGTTTGTGTTGTGCACTTTAATTTTTTTTCACTAAATGATTTTTTATGTTGAGTGATACTGTTCAGTTTACTTAAGCAATCCTGCTCCTCAGTACTGAATTTCTAAAACAAAAAAAGTCTGCAGCATGTCACATAGTTTAAAGTCAATGTAGGACAATTTTCATAGAAGTGACCAGACTCAGACCATGACTAAACTTGGAGCAAGACAATGCTTCTTTAATTATTTTTTTTCTCCCTACTAACCAGTCATTTTCTTGAACACACTTTTATCATTTGCTTTTGCAGCCAAGACTGCCATGTAGAAGTGCATGAGAGTTAACATATAGTACACTAAGTATTTTTATGTCACTCTAAATGTATTAATAATCTGAAGCAGTTGCTAAAGTTATGCTTTTTTGAATTGCTTACAAGGCTTATAAGATGATGACGATTCAAATGGAATTAGATGAACACATGTGAGACAAGTACTGGATGTCAAAGTGTTGTTGTTCCCACAGCCAAATTCAATACATTCATACTTTACAGATTCTTTATTTTCATTTGAAAAGAGGTGCATTTATTTTTACAGTCTATGCATTTTTAATGTCAATAATACAAATATGTGAATTAAGAAAGGCATTCATGATGAAGTTCTCCAAGACAAATAGTAGTTACTGGATGTAACTCCACTTTTATTAGTATGTGTAGCCCTCCAACCTTCCAATGTGCTTCACTATTGGTCGTGTGGGACTTTAATCTGTCACCTCGGGCCGCTTCTTACCTCCGCTCATGCATTTGTCTGCGTTGTGCACTTTATGTTTGTCACTAAATGACTTTTATTTTGTGTTTTTACAGTGTGACATTGCAAGTTTTACCTGAGAAAAGCAGTCATACCGTCTGCAGTTTGACGGAAATAGATCAATGTTTTCCTTCGAAAGTACCAAAATAATAATAATAATAATAATAATAACAATAATAATAATAATAATAATAATAATAATAATAATAATAATAACATTTAAAATTTGTACACCGACGGAGCGGAAACGTTCCGGGTTCGTTTTTGTTTCTGCGGGGCTTCGTTAGTCTGAAACACCGCGTTCATGTGACGTCGGTAAAGTTTACAATTATGATGCAAAATACGAGTTAAAACTGCAAAAAACCAGCTCGTTTTTATCGAGGACTCCACTCTCAGTGTCCGTGGAGGCTTGCTGAGCTTATTGCTGTTTAAATGTAGGATGTGCTCCGTGTGCTTGAGAAGTTTCCAGCGTTAGTTTTATTTCATTCAGCCTGAACTGGTTTGTAAATAAATATGGAGCCGACAGACGACACAGATCATCTCCAGGTCCCAGACAGTAATGGTGGGTCTGTCAGCTGTCAGCAGTTTGTCTGACCGCACTAATTAATGTGAAATTACAAGCGTTATCATGACATGAGTCGCTAAATGTCTGTTTATCTGGTTTTTGCAGGTCGTTGCGCACAACGACGCAACTGGGCTGGATTCTGGTGAGTGTCCTGTCGATTAAACAAGCAGGAAGTGCAGTTTTAAAAGCCCCTGATAAGTAAAATGCCTGTTATTTCAGCCGAAGATATAATTTACCGTATATTTATTTATACAAGACGACAAAATCAAGTGTCAGTCGTAAGGTAGAGTGTTATATGTGAAGTTGAAGGACTGCTGACTGAAACTGGAGCCACAGCTTCCTCAAAGCGCTCAGCTGCTGTTAGTTTCATGTTACATTCAGCCTCCTTCTGCTTATTTATACTAAAGATATTAAAGGATATGTGCTTTAATACACAAATAAGTACAAATAGGTGTTGTTCTCCTCAAAACTGTTGCAAACATGTTCAACTTTACCTTGAATAAGTGCATTTTTAACAACAAAGAGGGGAGGGAAAATACAATTATGTTTTTTGCACAATTAGTTTGTGCGTTGTAGTAAAAGTGCTAATTAGGCTTACATACAGGACATGTAAAAATCTGACAGACTGATGGATTTTTCCAGCAGAACTTGCACAGTCATTTCTCTTAATCCAATGAAGTTTATAGTGTCCTGACATGTTTCGACGGTAACTTCCTTCTTCATCAGAGGTGTCACTAGGTGGTGTGTGACGTAGTTAAAACCAGCTCATTTCTCTGCATTTTAACACTCCTTATTCAACCACATACAACTAAGTAGCTCTGCCCAACCAGAAAATGTTCGCTCTGACTTTACTGCAACTCAAACCTTATTTTATTCTTGTCACTGAAAAATGTATCGACAGTATGAAAATTCATTATTGTTTACATGTAAATACAGAATCGGTTGGTACATGTTTTTATTTCCTAAAGTTTGATTTAGGCTCAGCTTTTGATTCGAGTTGAAGCTCTTGTACAGACTCTTAAAGACTGAAACAAGTGATTAAAAAATGCTGAACAATGTAAGACTGACCCTGAACCTGCAGCCAAAAGTAAGAAATTAAAGAATGGCTAAACTCTGTGATGTCTCCTCTAGGTGTGTCCAGAGTAGAATAAGGACACTTTTAACACAAGTGTCTTATGTGTTCTTATCTTGTAACAATTTCAATTACAGTGTAATTTAAATTGCAATTATGTTATGAGTTTTATCAGTATTTACTTTTGCAACTGTTCCAGGTTTTTAATTTGCTGAAGGTTACATTACATTACATTATTATTATATTGTACGTTAGTTCTCGTGTCTTTTACATGCCAGACTTGCCTACATAAAAACAAGTGATAAGAGTAAAAAAAATGTGAGTAATGGTCTCAGCCTGGCCATCCCTGTAAAATAATGCCTGGCTCTGTCTCTGGATGGGTGTCCGAACTCCAATACTTTTAAAGTAACTTAATAAAATCTGTTGTTGAAAACTGTCATGTATCGAAAATTAGCTTCACAATGCTTCGTCATGTCTGACTGTAAAATTTAACAATTAGTTCATACTGCTTAAATTGAAGGAATTTACATATTCTGTAAATACTGTCTTATGAAGAAGTTTTAAAAAACTTAAATATGTAAGGGGCTATGGGTTATTGGTGATAAAGACATGTCATGCTTGCACAAAAGTTCACTTTGTAGATCATAGCTTTCTGCGATACATGATTTAGATCTTAGTTCTTTGGCTGTTCATTAAAGAGAAAGCTTGTGGTTTATTGATCAGATATTGATGCATCTGCTTATCTTGTATAATCTATCCCCTCCTCTGAATGCTCCTGCAGGCTCCTCGGATTGTGCAACAACTTTGCTTATGTGGTCATGCTGAGCGCCGCACATGACATCCTCAAAAAGCAAGAGTCACAGAACGCCACAGCATCCGTAAGACGGCAAATGTGCACTTAAATGTTATCTGCTATCAGTTACAATTAAAACCTAGCAGCTTGAGACGTTGTCTGTTTATGTATACAATGTTTGACTTTAGACATTTTCTTCTTTTAATTGTAGAGTTCAGTCACCCTGGCCGTGGACGTCCAAGCTGGGAACAGTAGCAACAGTAGCAGCTATGACTGTAACCCAGTCTCTACTGCGGTAACTGGAGATTCACTAAACAGCACTGAAAGAAATGAACTTCTCTGTATACTGACTGAGAATTAGCAGTTTGTCACAGTGGATTTTTGTGTTTCAAGATTCATCGGTACTGAAACTGATATGTTAATGGCCTTTGAAATTAAAGTAGCAGACTGGAATCTCAGGCTTGTCACAGTGCTAATAAAGCTACAGGGTTGAAGCTTCAGCATAAACATATCCAATCCACAAATTTCACACCTTATAATAGACTTTAATTATTGTAAAATAACGTATTAAATTTGGAAAGATGGAAGGGTAAAACAACCCCAGCGTCAAAGAGTCTGTTTCCAAGCTTAGAATTAGATTTTATTTAATGAACCAGTAAAAAATCTGTACTTGTGGCACATTGAAAGCTACTTTCTGAGCCTTAGGACATTGTTAACTTGTTAGGCATAATTTGATATTCAGACGTTTAAATTTCCTCGACATGTTTGTAATATAAACACTATTATATTACTACTATTGCTACTATATTTTAATGTGAAAAGTACTGTATTGTGACAGATCTGACACTTCTCTTCGCAGGCTGTGCTGTTAGCCGACATCCTCCCAACTCTCGTCATCAAGCTGTTTGCTCCCTTTGTGATCCACAAGCTGCCTTATGGGTAAGACCGTGATTATTACAGCTAACTGTTTATTTATTTCTGTCAAAGCTGAATTCTTTTCTACTTAGGTGTTACACATTTCAGTGTGAACAGCCTATTCTAGCGCACTACTAATAAAGTGTTGGTTCTCACAAATGACAAAAACTGTGACGTCTTTCTGTGCCTCCGTGCCGACGACAGCAGTGGTGTTATGTTTTTGGGTCGTCCATCTGTCCTGTTCTTGTGAGCATGATATCTTTTAAATTCCTTGAAGGAATTTCTCCAAATGAAGCACAAACGCTCACATAGATACAAGGATGAAATGAGTAGAATTTGGTGGTCAAAGGTCACATGGTTTTGGTCATAACTCAAGAATTCATACACTAATTTTGAAAAAGTTCACACAGATTTCTAATAGGATGAAGTGGTGACATTTTATGCCCAAATGTCAAAGACCAACCTCGCTGTAACGTCATTATTCGGCGCCATAACTCAGGGACAGAATGGAAGATTCTGACCATATTTCACATGTTCTTTGTTAATATACTGATTTGGTGACACTAATGCTGGATGCCCACCTATTAATTTCCTCTAAATCCTTACTAAATGCAGACATGTGACAATTTAAAGGAAAAACCTGGACTGCTAACACCTCCAGTGAAGGAATCTGGTGGCTTTAAGTCGTGGGGGCATTTTAATGACATGGTTTGGTTCCACTTGTCCTCTGAGAGAGAAGGGTCACTGCAAATCAATACAAAGTTGTTCTGAGTCATGAAACATTTCTATCCCGATGGGAGTGATCTCTTCCAGAAGGACGTCAGACATTAGGGGTCACTAAATGGTCTGATAAGTATGAAAATGAATCATATGCTGTGGCCTTCACAGTCACCAAGTCTTAACCCATCTGGACAGGTTAGAGATTTTAGACTGACGAGTTCTCCACTGCCATCATCTTCAAAACACCAAATGAGGTGACAACTTTGGGAAGAATGGTGTTCCATCATATGTCGGCTTTTCCTTTAATTTGTCACTAATCTGTGTTGTTATAATCTTATCAGACATGGACGTAAGCTTCAGCTTTACAGATGAGGCCATAAGAGGGTATTTCTAGTTTCTCACTTGCTCTTTATTGTTACTTAAGGAATGTCCATTAAATATTTTTTAGGCAGTTCCATTTGTCACACTGTTTTTGTGTTGCTTTTAAGCTGCTGTCCAAAACTGGTGGGCTTTAAAGAACACGTACAAGAGGTCGTAAGTTTGATGAATGGCAGCTTAAAAGTGAAGGAAAATGGCAAGTGGAATGTGGAATAATTATTTTCTCCCCATCAATGGTTTGACTGGTTTTTAATAGTTAAGGGTGGCTATTTTCTGAAACTTGCCATTTTTTGAATACCAGTTTTTGTTTTATTTTTAAGTAACAAGACAGTTGCTGAAAGTGAAAATATCACTTTATGTGGCTTGACTAATTCCTGTTTTTATTCCAGTGTCCGAGTGTTGTTCTGTGTCATCATGGCAGCAACAAGTTTCCTCCTTGTGTCCTTCTCCACAGCTGTGTGGATGAGCATTCTCGGTAAAGCCGGCTATTTCTAATTCTTAAATCTTTTAGCATTACTGGTGATAAGGGGGTGATGGTCTAGAATTAAGATCGTGGATTAGATAAAGCTTGTTTTGCTGCGGCTTCATTTCCTGTTGTCTTATCTATTGTGAGCAGCTGCTGGTTTTTCACAGGAAGACAGTATCATTTTAGTTTTATCAAAAGATGCTGCTGGAAAATATTTATCATCACTACAGCTGACACTGATAGGTGACCTGATGTTCAAGTTTTTTTTATTCGCTCTAAAAGCATGCATCAAAGGACTATAAGAGAAAGAGGCAAATGAACTAAGCATTCAGTTGCACTACAGAATAAGGTGACTTGACACTGAGGTGCTTGTTCTCAACATCTCAGAGGTCAGAATCTAGTGAAGTAAAAAGGACAACATCTCCATTCACTCTTTTCATTTTGTCTTCCATAAAAACGCTGGTGGGTCGCCCAAGCAATGCTGATTTATCCCATTAGGATGCCTTGTGTCAAAAATGAACTATAGCCTCCTGTTTCCCAAACTCTCTTTGTCTGTCAGTAATTAGTTTGGGACAACTTGATCAAGCACAAATGTATTTCAGGATATGCTCCTGTACACTCAATGTAAACTGATGTAGTAAATGCCTCGAGTCTCTTTATATCTCTACAAGATGGGGCCTTAAAATGGTCTCGGTGTCACCTTAAGGCCCCTGTTATTGCAGTTTAATAGTGATATATACAGTATTACCTACAGGGCTTCCCCCGCTGTGAGATGAAAAAAGGAGTGTCTGTGGCTTGTACTTCCCTTTCTGATAAAAATCACACCATGCTATTTGTTGCATTTTATAGATGCCAAAGTGACAGTTGTTTTATCAGTCAATGGCGACACAAAATGATCATGTGTGTGATCATTTTGAGTGTGGAGCTCATGATAGAGTTAAACCTTTACTCTGAGCTGATTATTTAGGTAGAAGTAATTGAGTAATAGAGGGAGTGATTTCAAAATGGTTTTTAGAGCTGTACGCAATTTGTAAGTCATCTAATTGTTCTGTGTAAGTATAGTAAAGCCTTGTGCTTGTAAACTTGTAAAATCTGCAGTCAGCTTACTTATTAGTTGAATAGTGTTACAATATTTGTTCTTTACTCACTTCCCAAGTCGTTTAAAATCACCAAGCAGCTGAGAGAATAAGGCTACAATTGTCTTACACAGTATGAGAATGTGAGATTGAATTTGAGTTAATAATTCTGTTTAGGTTCCTCGTGTCTGCCATGTAAGTGAGGCAACACTCCCCTATATTAGGAATAATAATGATTATGTAGTTTTAATAGAGGACTTTAGGTGGCAAGATGTGATACTGGCAGGGAGCTCTGAATTGGAAACTGACATGTCTCGAGAAACAACCATGCTATGGGTATTACTGGTGATATGGAGTGTGTCTTTCTCTAAAACAAAAAAATACTTCCTGACTGCACCAGACCATAAAGAAGCTATAAGAAAAATGAGACCTCACTAAGTGACTAAAGTGAAATGGTACAGGTGAAGCCAAATGGTGATTCTTCCTTCCTTTTCAAACTAAAGAAGAAGATCCTGAACTTCCCTGACTCAGATGAATGTCTCTGCTGCTGTGTTTGTAGGAGTCATCTTTACCAGTGTCAGCGCTGGACTGGGAGAGCTGTCCTTCCTCTCTCTCACTGTCTACTACAGCAGGTAAACGCTCTGTCTTTTCATTTTTCCCCCTTCATTCCAATTTCCCCAAACATTCTCCTCGATGAACATCAGCACACAGAAGAGCTTGCATCACTTGCGAAACTTTTTAGTTTGACGCCCTGGTGCTCAGACAAAGTTTTGTTGTTACTTTCTCATGGAGTTGTATGAAGGATTTTTTCTGCCCGAAAGAAAGAAAACCAACAAACACTTTGAAATCAGAAAACTTTATTGATTGTAAGGGATTTGCTTTGTTACAACTAGTCAGTATACATAAAAAGAGATAATATTATTTAAAACAGAGCCTGAAAGTAACAATAAAAATAATAAAAGCAAAGTGCAGATTTTCAGATATAAGATAAATTGATTTTACTATGAAATTTAAATTGATTAATGGCAAATCATCATGTCCAAAGTTAAGCTATGTGTAAATTACAGTGTGAGCAAAGGGTAAATTAATAATAGTTTTACAGTAGAGTACTGATGGATATGAACAGAATGTGAGTAATTTTACAGTAATTTAAATGTCAATTGATAGTAACAGTAGCAGACTGTTTATGTTGGAAATGTCATGTTTAAAAAAAGCTAATTGAAAGAATGTGATAATTACAAAAAAATACGCAAAATCATAAAAAGTTAAGATCATGAATGTTTACTTTTTTAAAATTATTCACAACTTTCCACCCTGTGGAAAATTGTCGGAAACTATGCAAAGTACCTGCTAATAAACCTTTTGTATGCATGTATGTCTGTATTTCTCAAGTGGTCTTTTAATGGTGCAGTTACTACACATAATCTGCTCTGTATTATAAGACGTTTAGTCTCAGTTGTTAATGCTGGTTTTTCACCTGCCTCAGGGATGTACTGGGGGGTTGGGGCTCAGGTACTGGTGGCGCTGGTGTCGCTGGTGCCCTCCTCTACTCTGGTCTCATCCAAGCCGGCCTCTCGCCCCAGACTACACTTCTCATCATGCTGGTTGTCCCGTTTGCTATGGTGGCGAGGTAAGTGTAGACGATCCGAAAGATCTTTGGTGTCTTTGTCAGTCAATCTGTATCTAAGAAGAGTCTAACTTTTGCCTCACATGACGTTTAAAGGCTCGCAGAAACAATGTGCAAAACAAGTTTAGTAGAAGTTCCTGCAACTTTCTTCAAAAAATGTCAATTATCTGACATATTTGCCCAGAAGCGCCTAAGAAACAATTCTTGTCTTGCTTTTGTCTGGTAACGATCTTAGTTCTGACCGACAGAGTTGACTCTTTTTACTGTGTACTTCTATTTACAGCTAAAGCACAATGGTTATGTGGTTGTTTATTGCTTTCACGTTTGTGTACTGCACACATATTTTCTTTTTTTTTCAAGCACCTAAAATGTTACTGGTGCAGCCATTATATTTCTGAAACTTTAGTGATCTGCAGAGCTAAAGCAATTAGTCAGTCAGTCAGTTATTAGGCTACATAATGTCGCAGCATGAATCTAAAGCTTTCATGAGATGCATCACAGGATGGGTTAGGAAGAAGAATGTTGTGGTATACAATAACAGTCATACCTTTACCTTGTTTCTGTGAAAAGCTGAATTGTTTCAGCTCATTGAGCCAAAAAAATGTGCTCAAATAGGAAATATACCATGGTTAGAGGTTAAAAGTGATAAAACTTACAGACTTCTGCCACTAGCAAGTAAATGGTCTGCACTTACATAGAACCTTTCTACCTCAGTGATACTCAAAGCGCTTTACAATGTTTCCCATTCACCCATTCACACACCAGTGGCAACAGAACTTCCATGCAAGGTGCCTGCCTGCCATTGGAAGCAGTTTGGAGTTCAGTGTGTCTTGACCAAGGACTAGGATTAGTGGACAGCCCACTCTACCACCTGAGCCACAGCCGCCCAAGTTAAAGGGGTTCTGCTTTATTTTAAGAAGTTATTGCGATAATAAAATTAATGTAGGTTCTGGAATATGTTCTGTCAAAAATGACTGCTTGAGGAAAAGATTCAACAATTTATGAATAACAGAATCTTGTTTGTTTAAACCTACTTGACAAAAAAAGATTCAAAATTATTTAATTCAGTCGTACGACTGTTGAAGATTTTGGGATAATGTTGTCTGTGTGCCTGTTGCTGACAAGCATTTTTACGATTCATATCAGTGAGAGTGGACTAAATGACAGGAAAAAATTACCAACAATACTAATAAAAGGATTCTTCCTGGTTCCTTCGTTTTTTTGCTTATCCCAACACCTCCACCACCAGCTACTTCTTCCTGCTGGTTCCTCCACCTTCATTTCCCCAGTGGAGGAGCAGCAACACTGAATATACAGCTGTGAGCTCAGAGGAGAGACGGCAGCTGGTGGATGATTCAGAAGAAGAGGAGCAGGTGAAATCAACCCCAGGTAAATGTCACAAACTTGGTGTAGGCTCCATTACAAACTATAAATGGTTATTATATGACAGTGAAATATTCAGTGATCCGGTAGAATCAGGACGAGTTTTATTGGTTGGTAAGTCTGTTGATGTGACAGTTTTACATCAGCTGCAGTACATTCATTTGGAAAGAGCTGCATTTATATAATCTAATGAGATAATAAATAAAACATGCTTCAGTTAACCTTTTTAAGTTGGGGAAATAAAGGAATTTGATCCTAATTTTTAAAAGGAAGCCTTTAAGCTCTTTTTTTTATCAGCACACTGTATTATGTAATTGGGTTATTATTTGAAACCAGCAGGACTTGTGTGGGGTCAGATAGCTCAGTGACCTCAGCTGTTTTTATCTTGGGTTTGTTCGAGGAAACTGCGTATCATTCACACATGGATATGTATTCAAAGCGATAAAAGAGCTTGTATGTGTATCTGTTTATCAGCTCATCAGTGAAAACTGATATCTCTGTTTCAAGTGCCATTTTGTACACTCTATCCAGAGTTAGCGATTGAAAATATTACTGCTTTTTTTTCTATTCAATACATACATGCACATGTGCATAAATAACATAGCTTTGGGGTTGTTTAAACTTGATTATTTTATTTTATTTAAGTCTTTGTGTTAGGGTTAGCTTAACTGAATCAAACATTGGACTCAAATATTGGACTATTCCTTTTAAACCTCCAATTACTGATTATTTTGCCTTTTTTGACTTAGGTGTAATGAAAATGAACCATAACACTGGCATCAGTATTATCACTACTGAAGATGAGCAAATTAAAACTGAGATTCTGAGCTGTAAAACCAAAGCAACCAACTGAAAAAGGTTAAAAGGCTCTTTATAGTTGAATCCATCAGTACTGACATTATTTTGTTTTGCAGATCTTTTACAAAAGCACTCTGTTTACAACACATTGTTAGATTTTTTTGGGGGGTGTGCCCAACATTTAAATCATTTTTATTTGCTTGCTAAGCTGAACAGGCCATGAATCCTGAAGAGTGTGCTATGAGGTGAGATTAGTGGGTAAGCGTGGTATGTTGAGCTGAAAGTCAGAGTTGTCGGTGTCATGGTGGCTTGTGCTGCACAGCTAACCTGATTCAGAGAAGGTTCTGTTCAGAGTTTGGGATTTAAGTCAGTGTCTCTCTTCTCTATGTGCAATACAAAAATCTCAGCTGTGGAGATTCTTTATATCTGCAAACCTGCTGAGCTGTACAGTAGTAATCCCACTGAATGAAGCCATGCAGTTACAGTAGTGCAAACTGTATGCATAGTGTCACTCTAGGACCTACATGTATTCAGTTGGTGATGCGGAAGATGCATAAATATATTTTTCTGCTTGGTCCTTATTTGCTGCCAAGTCCGACTTACACTGCTGTTACCGCAACTAATAGAACACATATGAAAAGACTGCTTATTCTATTTATATTTATTACAGAGAATATTCAATCAATGGCATTTTAAACTGATTTGGCCAAAGACATAGCTACTATTCTTCATTATAAAACAGTGTCAGATCTACATGCACTTCTTCAGTCATATTTAAATGTATGAAGTTTAAACAGTGCTTGAAAGAAGGTTGATAACCACCTTCATAATACCCACTATCTCTAATTGGGGTTTTTGGTTTTGTTAAACCAGCTAAAGAAAACCTGGCTGTGTCAAACTTCCTTCATAATACACCTCTCTAATCTGTGCAGAACACATGTGACAGATATTAGTTTATTTCTGTCGCGTTATTCATCCTTACATGGGCAGTAAAGGGACCACAGTAGCCTCACAGCTGTGTTTTGCAAAATATGAAGAACCTGTCGTGCCTGTTTTACACAGTTGATGTGAATGAAGTCTAACTCTGAAGTCCTGCTGTTTGTTATTGAATAACTACACAGGCCATGTTATCTTCCCCTTTAAAGTATCAGAAAACAGGACCACTGGACTTCTCACCTTCACAGAGAAATGGCACGTCATTAAAGTAAGTGTACTTTTCATTTGATGTGAGTATTTGAGTATTTGTCTGCTCACAGTAATAATGCATTTCATTTCTGTGAGCAGGGCTTGCTGAAGTTTGTGCTTCCCCTGGGACTGGTCTACTTTGCTGAGTACTTCATCAACCAGGGCTTGGTGAGTTCTCTGGTGCCCTCTGGCATCACATTCATGTCACTGCAAGTCAAACCAAACTCCCCTCTGATGTAGGCTACAACAGAGTTTGAGATACTTTCATGTGTGTGGAATGCATTTACACATGAAAAAATACAGCAGGATTTTTTGATAATTTTGATCTTTCATTTTGATCTTTCCTGCTCCAGATGGAACTCCTGTTTTTCCGGGACTTTTTCCTGTCACATGCAGAGCAGTATCGCTGGTCAGTCAGCCATTATTACATTTTATTCTGAAGGAATTACTTTATTTCGATGGTTTGTGGAAACAGAATTCTGTTTGGTTATTGTTCTGTGTGTTCAGGTATCAGACGCTCTACCAGGTTGGTGTGTTGTTGTCTCGGTCCTCCCTGTGCTGTGTAAAGATCAGGAAACTGTGGACTCTCTCTGTACTGCAGGTGAGAAATCAATAATCTCATACAAATGAGCAGAAGATGGTTATTTTATAATGTTTAGGGCAAATATGAGGCTTTCCAGCTCATATTTTCCTACAAATTCGTCTGAAAGTTTATATTAAACTAAATGCAAAATGATCAACTCCTTGGTTAGGTATTTCTTTAATTTACATGTGAAAACTAAATGATGGGTAATATTGTGTTAGTGCAGAATAAAGCTCTTGATATTATTGACACTGAGAGCTGATAAGTTAACTACAGTCAGGGTCTTGTTGCTTGTGGTCGCAGATGTGAGCCAGCATCAGCCAAGACAGTGACATGAGACTGAATGTGATGGATCGGATCATGCTAACCGTTGTGCTAACTAAAGTTACACAGTTTTAATAATTTGACTATTGAGTATACTTGAGACAAGGGACTTTATTTGATTCTCCATTGATAAAACAAAATCAGACATGGCTGAAGTTCGGTTTCGGGGACAATCTTCTCTCCTTTAATTGGCAAGTGTACTAAAACTAAGATTGTATCCTCGAGCCAGTGTCAGCTGTCTCAGCTGTGCAACAGGAGATGCTTCTCCTTCCAATTCAGGTTCACACTCTGGTTCATCAACTCCTACATAAAGTCTTACATCTCTAGCTCACCCTTATGTTAAAAATGCTGCCTAAAAGAAGGTGTTGCATTACTCACAGGTAGTATTCCAACTGGCTAGAGGTGAGCAAAGGTTATAACTCCAGCCTGGTCATGAATAATGAAAATATCCTGTAACAAGCTTCTGAAACAGCCAAAGGACAGGCGGGACTCTAGGTTGGAATGAAAGATGGATTTTGGAAAAATTCAACAACTTTAGAGTAATAAAATTCACAGATTTATTTAAAATGAGTCAAAAGGGCCGTAATAACAGATACTTACACATTTGTAACATCATGTGGAATTACAGCAGCACACATAACAACCCAGGCTGTGCTGAAAAAAAATACCAGCTGCTTGTCTGTAGCTTAGAATTAGGTGACTTTTGACTTCTTATCTGAATGCTTTAAAGTCAGAACTCAAATATTTTTTTTACAGTGGCCCAAATCCTCTTCTATGCAATACTGAATTTATGCAGTTTTTGAGTAAGTGAAGTAAAAAAGGAAATAGTGGCAAAAAAAATGCCCAGATGATTGAAAAAACATGTTACCCTGCTTGTACCAACATGCAAGAATCAACCAGTCACTTCTGTGTGCAGTACGTTTGTGTCCTGAAGAGATTTGTATCTAAGCACTGTTTTCTCTCCCCACTCCTCTCCTCCCTCTACAGGTGGTGAATGCAGCGTTTCTCCTGTTTGCTGTACGTTACCAGTTCCTGCCCAATGCCTGGCTGGTGTTTGCTATTGTCCTCTATGAGGGTCTTCTGGGTGGAGCTGCTTATGTCAACACCTTCTATTTCATCAGCAAGGAGGTAAAGTTCTTGTTCTGTCAGCTGCTTTGCTGTTCAGAGTTATTTGCTGCTACTCTTTCTCCATGTTGACTTGGTAAAGTCAGAATAACCTATATTACTCTGTCTGCTGCTCTGAATTTATCTTCATTAACAGAAATTTTCATTCACCAGTGCTTTTCTGGTGCCTTTCACTTGGACTTCAGTGACAGCAGATAAATAGTCTTCAGCTTAAAGCACCGATGTGTTCAAGTACATCAAGTACATCCTCTCTGAGCCACTAGCATCACTGTAGGCCATTAGTCTTGTTGAATGACTAAAGACAGGGTACATAATGTTCATACACAGAATGTGAACTTCTTAACTGTAAGCATTTCACATTTGTATTTAACTTTTGTACTTTGTAAGGATTTAGATAGATTAGTTTATTTTTGTAGACATTACTTGTGGTCTTGAGTCATTTCCTAGATGACACAGATTTTATTTAAGTAAATGTTACTGCTAAAGAGAAATAGAGATATACAGTATACAGTGTGAGATTAATTCTCCCATAAATAGCTGCATCTAACGTGTCAGATAAATGGATTTTAGCAGGTTTACGTCTGTACAGAAACAACTGTGTACTCTTCGTTTGCCAGTGTTTAATATTCGACTGTAAGCGTTTAATAAGTGTCCATCCTGACGTCTCTCTCTTCTCCCACAGACTGAAGACAGATACAGAGAGTTTGCTATGGCTGCTGCCAGCGTAGGAGACAGTCTGGGCATCGCTCTGGCTGGACTCGCAGCTTTCCCCGTCCACAGATACTTCTGTTCCCTATGACTGAGCCCACGCACTGACCAGCAGGATGAATAAGCAAGACGTGGGTGCATTGCATTTGATGGGCTTTTTTTTAATCTGAAATAGGTTACAGACTGATCTGAAAAAAAGCAGACTTTACTCCTACATAAAAACATTGATTCCACATACTTTATATAATGCAGATTTATAATCAACAGCAAGTGAACCTTATAGAAACATAGACTCACTTATTAATGTATCCTTTTCACCACTGACCACTGATTGACTAATGCTGCGTCCTGGCAAACAATAATTTCCTGCAGCTGCTTCACAGGAAAAACCTGTCATCTGGTTCAGCATGAAAGCAGGACAGGATGTGTTCAGTTTAAGTCTTCAGCAGCCATAGCTTGGCAAAATAAAGAAACACATAATAAGAAGTATTTTTAACATTAAGTATGTCTGAATGGCACGACAGAATGGTACATAGTATCCTCAAGAATAACACCTGCTGTATGTTGTCCTGTCAGAACGTTTTTATTTTAAGGCCTATTTTTGGCATTTTGTCTTTAGTAGAAAGAAGCTGTAGAATCAGTGGGGTACTGTGGGAAGAATGGGTGCATTAAAGGTCTGTCTGGCTGGGAAGCAAACTACACTATCAGGTGGACCACATGGTAAAGTTGTAGAGGTTCTTGTTAATAGATACCAACACTAGAGTTGCCCTTAAGATAAAAACAGTTTTTCTGACCTCATGTATATTTTCTGTTGGTTTGCAATAATGAAGTCTGCAAAATGAAAGCTGTTGCCCTCTGACTGCCATTCAGAGTGGATTTTATATGAAAGTGCAACTCTAAAACCAAATGTGGTACTAAAATGTGGCCTCAGGTGACAACATTTGTGATTATAGCTTTTAAAATGTTTTTTTTATATTCACCACTGTTGACATCACGTCTCTGTTAAACCATGGTCACGTTTTAATGTTGTGTCCTCAATACTGGGACACAACCAAAGATAACTGATTACTGGAGCAACATTACAACATTTTTTTTACCTTAACACAGTTAAACTAATGGTAACTCACTAACAGAATTCCTTGTCAGAACTAAAGAAGTTCTTTTCTATTTAAAAATAATCCCATAGAGAAGCGAGAAGCTTCCTAGTAGATGAAACGTTCATGGTGCCTTCTTAACAGCAAGCTCAATTCAGGGTTTTTCTTAACTAACTGACATGTAGTGTTGCATTTGTTGTGCTTTTCAATCACTGGTACAATTGAAACAGGCCATTAACTGAAGTCACCAAGGATGCCTTTGATTATAAGTTTGTATCAAAGGGAAGCAAAGTATTTTCAACTGAATTAACTTCATGTTTTATATACAGTAGCGGTGCAATCTGGAAACCAGGGCAGTATCAAGAGCTTTAACATGCTGTTTCCAATTTACATATGTATTTAAAAAATGTAAATGACATCACTGAAAAGGTTTCATAACAAGTAGTGCAATCTTCGTTGTGCACCGTTTTCCACAAGTTTTGCTTTTTTTCATTCCAGAATCACCTTTTTACTCACCTTTTCTCAAGGTTTAAAGTGATGGATGTAAACATGCTTAAAAATGTGATTTTACTTTATAAGAATCATTATGAGCACATATTTCCTAAACAGACCAAACCAATGTGTACATTCCTACTGACATTTTTAACTACCATATTATGCTGCTACTGCTGAATTGTCTGAACTTTGTTACAGCTTAATATCGTTTGTTGAGCCTGTGCTTCCTTGATCATGACTTTAACATTAGGTAAAAATTAAATAAAATTACGTTTACCTCATTTCGTTGAGATGTAATGGTGAGATTGATTTTCCTTGGCTCAGGTTTGTACGTGTATAAATAAATATTATGGGGGCTGGTTCTGGGTAAGAGCAGACATTGACAAGTATATAAAGTATACAATATATATATATATGATACCCTGGCTGGGCTGTGATTATTCCATCTAGTCATTTCAAATGACAGACTGTGCTGCTTATCTGTGAGTCAGCGTGATCTGCCTGGCACCTTTGAACTAAAAATAACTTACATTTTCATTCACAACCATTTGCACTAAAATATAATCGAGGATTTCTGTTATCATCAGGGCTGCAACCAATTAATTAATTTAAACTAATTTGAACTAATTAATTCCAGTGAATTATTTTCTTGATCGATTAACTCATCATTCGTAAAACATCAGAAAATAGCTGTGTAGTGAGAAATGCCCATTACAGTTTCCTTAAGCTGGAGGTGATAGATTCATATTTTCTTACCACCAACATCCAAACTCCAAAATGTTAAGTTTACTGTCACATAAGACAAAAAATACATGTACTTCAACCAAAGTTTCAATGTAATGAAATTAATGGTTATTACAGTTTTATTCTTTATCTTTTGTTCTGAAGCGTTTTAATGTTTTCAATCAGCCTCTTTCATTCAAGCCAACCTCTGGATTCTGGATTAATGTATGTTGCTGCCACAGTTTGCCAGAGGTGCTAAAACTTGAAACAATGCCAACTACTTTCAAATCCAAGCTCAAGACCTACCTGTTTACTGTTGCTTTTAATTAATTTTCATTTAAATCAAGTTTAGCTTTCAATTAATTGTCTTGGTTTTTTCTGTGCGCTTTTGATTGTTTTACTATTTTTATTTAATGTACTTTAATCTTCCTTCTTCTATTAAAGTGAAAAGTGCCATATATTAAATTTACCTTGTCTTGAAACAGGAGCTTTGTTCTTTTCACCTCCACAAAACAGATTAAACTGTGTATAATAGTAAAATACATTAATTTGCGGGGGTGGTTCACTTTATTCACTGTACAATGAAGTCATCCGTGGACTGTGAACTTCTCCGCGCTGACGGTCGTCATCAGCAGCTGTCGGGAACGAGCAATGCGCGCTCTCTACAGCGGAAGCTACAGTGGAGCGGCTGGTGTTCATGAGCACGGCAGGAGTGAACCGGCACAGGCGATACCGGGGGAAGAAGAGGGGCCGGTGAACGGCGAGAGAACCCACGATCCGCGGAATGAAACATATTGATGTGTGTTTCTCAAAGTTCTCCTATCGCTCACTTTACGGTAAACACTCTTTCTTTTGTTTCGTCGACTTAGCGGCGGATCGTTTGAATATGTGTTGCTAACGATAGCTAGCCTGCTCACAAAATTAGCCGAGCACCGCTAGCCAGCACTGACGCCGTATTTAAAGTAAGTTAGCCTGGTGCCCCCGGTGCCGTGGTTAGCCCGCTAACATACAGCATTTCTTCAGCTAACCTGTTTTAACATTTTATTAGCTCACTGAGTATGTGTAGGTGTCATGCACCGGCTGGCAGACATTTGTGCTAACATTCAGTACAGATTCCCAAACAAAATGGTTGGCTAACTTATCAAACAATCAGTTGTTCGCTGACGTCGTTAGCAGTGATGTAAGCTAACGTGCTAATGGTTAGCTTACTGTTAAGCTACGCCCCTAGGCCTCACATTCCTGGACGAAGACCGTCAGCTCTCTGAGGTGCTCTGTTCATCTGGACTTTATAAAAACGGACAAATATTTCATAATGATTTTAATACTTTTTTGATGACGTTATCCTTTGGCTAAGACCTAGTTCAAGTTCAGTTTGTTGTATAATAAACAGCAACTAAACAGGTTTATCCGGCTACATGAATACTGTTGTGTTATTTAGATTTTCGTAAATGTGGTTGAATCAGTTAACATTATTCCTTTTTCCTCAACAGTTCCTTTTTCCGAACAGCCTCACAGCAAGAGCCTGACGTTCAAGAGTTGAAGAGCCCCATCTGTTTTCGAGGAAGGGACTCTGTTGTGGCTGTCTGCCCCGTTGCCTGGAGGGAAAGCAGGCTGATATTTTTGTAACCCCGGAGTGCGAGAAGAGGAGTGTGTGAACAAAGTGTGTGAGCAGCTCTCCCTATGTGTGTGACAATGGGGGACATCAGTGACCTGGACCGACAAATAGAGCAGCTCAGACGCTGTGAGCTCATTAAGGAAAATGAAGTCAAAGCACTGTGCGCCAAAGCCAGGTAATGAATCAAATTGGCCTCTATACTGACAGAGAAAACAGTGTGAGAGTTAGAGATGATAAATATGTATGAGGAGCTTCTTCTGAACTTTAGATTCACGCATGACACACCTATTGATTTAAGTAACTCCTGAATAGTTGTTTACAGTATGTACTGCACATTAATCATAATAGTAGATTGTTTTATGTATTGCATATATCTGAAATCAACACACTTTTAAACATTTTAGGAGATTAATATATGTCTTTTTATTGCATAATTAAGAGTAGTGAGATGTCAAAGTTTTATTGTGTTTTATTCCCCAGACTTTCTGCAGCCTATTTACATTCTCATCTGTGTAGAATTAACACGTACTACTCTTTTACGAGATTTGTTTTTAGCCTAACTTGTAGTCATCAGCCAGTGTGGTTTTATCAGGACTGATACCAATTACTAATTAACAATTTGACAGACATGCAATATTTAGAATTGATATACTTGCATATATATATATTGCAAAATATTTATGATAAATACTACTAGACCCAAGCTGTGATACTGGTCACTTTTTTTTAATAGAAGCATATCTTCCCTTACCTTTGTTAACTAACTTCCGTGATGTGCTTTAATTATGTACTCTGGCCTTTTGCAGTATTTATTAAGAGTCAGATTACACCTGGACATTGGCAGATAATCAAGTAACTCAGATTGGGATGCTGAGCCTAGATATTTATCAGCCCGACCTTAAATTTGAGAGTTGGTTCTGTCTGCTGTTGGTTGTCATATTTTTAATAATTTTTTAGAAATGGTTGATGGAGGAGCTGAATTAAAAAGCCTCCCCAAATTCTGTGATATTGTGCAGTCAGCTTGACAGGTGGCTGCAAGAGGTCACAGTTTTCAGCATGATTTTTTTTGTGTGAGTTACGAGTTGCAATTGCTTTTCAATCGTGTGAAATTGTTTTGCTTGGCAGAAACTATCTAAAGGTGCAGAGCATTCATGTATTGTAATAGTGCTCTCGTTTAAACACTGTAATGAGGTGCATATTAGAGTTGGTTGTTGTGTCGGCTGTTTACTCAGCTCTGTGTTTTGTTTCTCTGCTGTATACTGTAGTAAAACACAAGAGAGACCCACCAGAACAGTAGATGTCTTCAGCTTTTTGGCATACAAATATGGAAAGTCTTCCTGTATGTTCTGCTGCTGTAGTAGAACATGAAATAATATACATGTGTGGATGCCTTTTCAGAGAGATTCTGGTTGAAGAAAGCAACGTTCAGAGAGTAGACTCTCCTGTCACGGTAAGTAACATCCATTGGTGCCTGTTTGCTCAGAAATTGACCAGACTTCAGTTAAATGTGGTAATCATGTTTCTTCTGGTTTTTCCTTACAGGTGTGTGGTGATATACATGGTCAGTTCTATGACTTGAAAGAGCTCTTTAGAGTAAGTTTCTTTTTCTTGTTACATACTTCTCACTACAGACTTGATCATCTGTTTTGTTTTTTGTTTTAGTTGTTGTGTGTTACATTTTATAGCAGGCTGGTACAGGAGAGATGTAGACGTCCAAGATTTTATCCAGATGCAGTACAAGAGTTACCCAGAAATGATGGTTTGTTTAGTCTATCCCCATCTTCTAGCATTTTTACAGTAGCAGGTGTGTTTTAAAAAATAATCCTTCAAACCTAAGTGAAGCAATAGCATTGCCGTAAAATCCACACAAGTGAGTCCAAAAACTGTTTAAAAGACTGGTTTAAAGAAGACCTTTAAAGACACCTTAGCTTACTTTTTAGAGCTGTGGCAGACATAAAATATGGGATGAAAGATGGGGTCACTGGCTGGAATTGATTTAGGTGATATTGTTCGTCCGGCTTGCTGGTTGCTGGATTTCAGCTGTGTCTAAAACATGCTGAACAATGTGGAAAAGGAGGGGGTGTATGTTTTTCTTTACCTTGGATGTTTGCCTAATCAGAATTGCCATTAGGGTGAACACATCGGAGCTGACACTTTCATAAAAAATGTAGCTTTATCTTTGTTGCATTGTGAGTCTTGGAAGACAGCTGTAGTTGGTTGACAGACTCTGTTGTTATGTACGTGGGTGTGTTGGTGAGCGGTGCTCCTGGCAAATTGATGCTAGGTCAGGTTGACGCAGGTCAAATCCCAGAGAGAATGGTGCTTGCATTATTTATGATGTTGACTGGATGACTGATTTACATCAAATCTGCAGTTCACCATTGTTAACCTATTTGTTTTAAATCTTTCCCGATGACAGGTTGGTGGGGATGTCCCAGAGACAAATTACCTCTTCATGGGCGACTTTGTGGACAGAGGCTTCTACAGTGTGGAGACCTTTCTTCTGCTGCTAGCTCTTAAGGTATACATGAATTTTTGTCCACTACTGAAGCAGCACTAATGTATGCTAATTTTTTCCAAGTGCAATTATTAATCTCTCAAGATGCTTCAGGTCGACATGAAATGTCCTTATCCTCATCTTTTAACATCTGCTCTGCTCCATAGGTGCGTTATCCAGACAGGATAACCTTGATCCGGGGTAACCATGAGTCCCGGCAAATCACCCAGGTCTACGGCTTCTACGACGAGTGCCTCCGCAAGTACGGCTCAGTCACTGTCTGGAGATACTGCACTGAGATATTTGACTACCTGTCCCTCTCTGCTATTATTGATGGCAAGGTGAGATACATGACCCAGTATTTTTTTGTACATTAAAGACAATAGAATGAATATGCTGAATTCTCTGACATGCAGTTGTTCTGCCTTAATGTGTTGTTATTCTTAATAGCTGACTGTGTGATTCAATCATTCAATCAGTTTCATTTGATCTTATCTATATATTCTTTCTATGTTCTTCAGATCTTCTGTGTGCACGGAGGCCTGTCTCCCTCCATCCAGACACTGGACCAGATTCGGACCATTGACAGAAAACAGGAGGTGCCCCATGATGGGCCCATGTGTGACCTCTTGTGGTCAGACCCTGAAGGTATCTACAAACTTTCAAACACTCAGTATTTAAGGAAATATTTGGTAGGATGAGTGACAGTCGTGAGATTTAAGTTACAAGTACAGAAATAACTTAAGCCTTAAGTGATTCAATGTGAGAAACAGATGTTTGTCTGACCAGTTTCCTCTCCCCGCTCTCAGACACCACAGGGTGGGGAGTGAGTCCCAGAGGTGCCGGCTACTTGTTTGGGAGCGACGTGGTGGCTCAGTTTAACGCCGCCAACGACATCCATATGATCTGTCGAGCACATCAGCTGGTCATGGAGGGCTACAAGTGGCACTTCAACGAGACCGTGCTCACTGTATGGTCAGCACCCAACTACTGCTACAGGTAGGTAGCTACGTTGACCTCAAGTAGTTATTGTTTGGATGCACGTAATGTCACCACCTCAATACAGAAATACTCGAAAGTATTTCAATGACAAATACAAACACTGCTGCAAAGATGGGATCTATGTCAGTGAGACGCAATTATCAGCAGGCATCATGCATCCCTGCTTAGTATGTGGACCAGACATGCAGGTCAAACAACAGCAAAAAACAGGTTTAACTTTTGCTGCAAAGCCAACTCGTACTGGCCAGTGATACTCATGAAGTGCACATCCCTGGTAGATTACTTTGTAGCATGAACAGCGCTTACCTGTTCATGCTGCCTCACCATTGTTAAAATATCAAATGGTTGCCTACATTATAACTGTATTGCAAGCTATTGTGCAGTGTAATGGCATCTCGTAAGTCATCATACAAATTAATCTCCTGCTCCAGCTGGACCTCCTGAGTCATATTTCTTCTTTCTTTGCTACATTAAACACAAACCGCTCACCAACAAAGTTCCCTGCACTTTTTTTTACCCATGGCAAATCCACGATAATACATCTGTGCCAGATGTAGACCTTTAATCACTTACCTCCTTTTTACAATACTGTTCTCTCCTGTTTGAATGCTACTGTAAACTGTATCTGATGGTCATTATGACATCGTTCACGCTGAAGCTTTAAAGCCTCGTCTACACAGGAGATGTTTCAGCCACATTTTTCTGTTGTTTGTCTCACAAATCTGATAACAGATGTGCCTTTATTTTAATCAGTACAGCTGTCAACACAGACCCGCATTTCAGTTGTGCTGTGTCTGGGTGACTACATTCCCTAGCATATTTTCAGGCCTTTTTACTAAGGTCACAAACATGCTTCATACAATTAAATGAACACAAATGTCAAGCCCATCTGACACAAATGCACAACCCTGGCGTCTGGGATCTTAGGAACTGAACCAGTACAGGTGATCAAACTCAGTCCTCAAGGAGTTAAAAAAGGCTAGTCAAAGCTAATTTGAGCATTTCCATGACCACTGTAGTAACAAATTGGTGTCTGCAGAGGAATCAGTGCTGCTGTGCTTAGTGCGCTGAAATGAGAAGGGGAAAAAACATAGTAGTTGTAATGTACTGCCTTTGAATCACTCAGAAGAAGGACAGAAAATCTAAGGCTGAATGATGGTTGATGGAGTTTTTCCAGGCCACGCTCACAGAAGAATTAAATATTTGTGAAATTGATCTTGACAGCGTAAAGCCTCAGCATTCATGCTCTGGTTTGGAACAATTTCTGACCTGTTTTATTTTACATGTGTAATTGTGTGTTGGGAACTAAGTTCTGCCAAAATAACTGGTGACCTCACACAGCCTGTGAAGACTTCACACTGCAAGTCAATCTGCTGACAAGCAAGTATCGTAGCTGCTGCAGATATTCCTGACTTGTGTGATTTCATCTCAGAAATGTAGGAATTTCTGAGATGAAATCACATTGTGGCAGAAACTATTGTCAGACCAGCCAGTCAATCAAACTGTAGGTAGTTTGGTTTTAGAAAACGAATGAAGCACGCAGTTAAAACCAGTGTAATAAAGTGGAAAACATATCTTTACATGAAAAAATGAAGCACTTGAACCCACTGAACATATAGTTATACAAAACTAGCATCTGGACTTGTTTAGTCTGTGGAGTGAGCACAGAAATGTAGGAAATTTTGTTATTTAAATCCATGCAAGGCTCACTTTCTGTCATGTTGATTGCAAAGTCTGAGAGGACCTGTCATCACGGGCATGACATACTGTTTAAATTAATTTTCATTTACATGCAAATATGGCCTGTCCTAACCCTTTGTCTCTCTCTCTCTCTCCTGATAATCAGATGTGGCAATGTGGCGGCCATCTTGGAGCTGGATGAGCATCTACAGCGGGAGTTCATCATCTTCGAGGCAGCGCCACAAGAGACCAGAGGCATCCCCTCCAAGAAGCCAGTAGCCGACTATTTCCTGTGAATTCTTTGAGCAGACAGCCATGATGTGTCGAAATCTCCGGTACCATTTCACACCAGCCGCCCTCCATCCTGCTGCTGGACGGTTCTGTCAGCCTGAACTCACAGCAGTTAGACAGAAAACCTGCCAAACCCTGCGAAGCTCTCGCACAGCTTCAGCTTGAAGAGCTGGATTTTTTGCCGTACTGCCCAAGCCTGACAGAGCAGTCGCTGTGAAAGGTGTAAGGGCGAGGCGGATACTGGGCCCATGACTGTTGTCACTTCTCTTCAGCTATAGAACATGGCCATTTTCTCAGTCTCCTTCCATTTCCACATGTCATCCTCCTCACTCTCTGTAGATACAACACTCTCCTTCCCTGACTTCACTTTCATCACCCTTTGTAGTATTCTTTTTTTATGATGAACATTGTCATTTAGTTTTAGAAGTATTTGGAAGGAGTTAGGTGTTTTTTTTGTTTTTCAAAAATATGCAGTTGTAGGAAATTTCACACTTTGTCATTTAAGGAATTCCTTCAATGCATATGCTGTCTTTGTTTTTGATTTTTTGTATAATTGTTGCTGCCAGGAGAAAATACAAAATGCCCACTCCCCTCCTCCCCTGCCCTTTTTTTGCTCTTATGTTTCCGTTTAACTGTCATCCATCACGTGCGTCGCTATTTAACATACCAAGTGCTGCTGCTCAGCACCATCGCAAATAAACACCAGAGATGTAATGACTCCCAACAGGAGTCACTATATTCACCATTGTTTTCTCTCTTAATTCCTTTTAATCTACAAATCTCTGTAGGTCTGTCAATTTTGATATTGTGAGAATAAAGTTTTGTATCAATGCTGATCCATTGGTTTAGGTGTGATTGAATAATGAATGCATATACTTGGTCACAGAATCTGCAAGAACATCTGCAGATAAAACCTGTATCATGAGGTTAGATTCTAAATGGAGGACTATGTGTCTCTCCGATGAAGATAGGAATGTCCTAAAAAGCAAACGCTTCTTCATAAGAACAATGTCATGCACCTGTAGAGGTATGTAATAGCTGAAGAAGTGAGAAATCCCTTTTGTTTATTTTGCCTATGAGCAGGGCACCTATCCTCCACCATACTGCAGAGTCGTCTAAGGCTGTAGGTCGGTGTATCACTCCGCCTGAGAAACCGTGTTCGAATAAACCAAGTTATTTTGTGGGTGAAACCGGTGGGAAACGGTGGCTCCAGAGCCCACTGCTGGGAAAACTGAGCAAAATGAATTTTTTCAGGTCGGATAGGGAGACGCGGTGAGCTTGCACGGTTACGGTCCTCTCGCCTGACAAGTTTTTAGGCTAGTTTTTCTGGCTCGACCGAGTTTGCCAGCCCTCACACTTCCAAGTGAAGTGGGAGGAGTGAGGGCGAAAAAAAGGAACAACACCCGGAAACGTAAAGCACTGCTTTGGCTGCTGTGTCTGCTTGTGGGACCCACTGTTTGAGAGACGAAACACATACAAACAGGTACTAAACACTGCAAATTTTGTTCTTAATTGAATTTATGTTGTATTGTATATAAATGCTTACTAGCTCTCGGGGCTAGCAGCGGTATAAGCTAGGAAATCTCTGAACTCGAAAGAAAAAAATAGGTACCTGTTTAAATAATTGTTGCTTGTTAATGAACGAGCAACATTTTTTGTCTGTGTTGCTTTTAGTCACACAAGGCAACTCTAGGTTTGAAATAGTTTCTCGACAAGTTCACTTTTAAGCTAAAGTTATGCTAATTTGCCAGTTATCTGCACGCGCTGTTTTACGATGGAGCTACTGTGGCACGCACCTTGTCTGTGTCTGCAGTGCGAACCTCTGGGAAAACGTCACAGTTTACTTTTCTTCTTATTTCTGAACATTTCACTAGAGAAGCTATACAATTGAACACAAATGTTACATTACTAAGGTCTTCTGATAAATTCGGAACACATATATTTTACAAATATTTCTTCCGCGCTGTGAAATTTTGCAAAGTGACTTCAGGTGCGCAGCTTAAAATCCATTCCTATCTGTTGAGGTTTGAAGATGCGGTCTTAGAATGAGCAGTTCCTGAACAGAAGTGACTTTATTTACTGTATTTTGAGTTATGTATTCTGTGTAAGTGACTGGCTATTATCTTCCCATTGGGTTCTGCCACTCGCTGTTTTTGCTGAGTCACATGGACCGGCTTATCTGGTCTTGAAACGGGGTGCCACATCTGTAGCTTCCACGAACATGTAGCCACAGGAGTGGCACACTCTCTCGGCGTTACCAGGTGTCCTGTCATCACACTGACATTGTGCACGTCTAAGTTCACATCAGTTTCAAAGGGCTGCACAGGGATTTGCGACAGTCTTGAGGAGTCATGCTGGGAAATTCTACAAAGAAATGCTTAACATGCAACAGTACAGTTAAATCACGGTTCAACGAATGTATGCTAATTAATGTTATCAGAAATACTTGATTAGTAGTCAGAGTGGTTAAGCCATAATGATGCACTGCTGTGACAAATTATTGACCATTGTAATGATTAATTGCCATTTATCAAATAAGAAACAAGCATTTACCTGTTATAGCCTCTAAAATGGGAACACTTTCTTGTTTTTGTATGTGTCAAGTTAATGGAAACCTGAGAATTGCTTTTCCTCTCTCTTTCTCTCTCTCTGTGTGTCCTAGGTAAAAGTATGGACACCCACAGTCAGGTCGTGGACAGGCTACGGTCAGCGTTTCGTTCAGGAGTCACAGTGCCAGAGCAGTTTCGTCAAACACAGCTGGCTAAGCTCATGTCCATGCTCAAAGAAAATGAGGATAAATTTTTAAATGCACTGCACAAAGATCTTGCAAAGGTACAAGACAATGCTCGTATTTCACACACAGACATATGAACACCGTACTGTAATTCCCCAACATGTAACCATACAACTTAAGTTTAGGGTTGTCCTGTCCTCATGATGTGGGAATTGTAATTTTTTTAAAAGCTAATAATACAACTATCTGAAAGTAAAAGCCATTAAACAACAAATGAGTACAGTAGGGACAGGTCTGATTTAGTGCTACAGTCATACATTACAGTTGTTTTTTTTTACAAACATTATCTGTACTTTTTGAATGCTCTGCTGTTTCATCTGTATATTTTTTGTACAAGACAAGTGCACATGCAGGACTGTCTGCTACACTCCAAAAAACACTAACCTACTTTTGTGATTGCTGTGTTTGCACATCAGCCAAGGTTTGAGGCCGTCCTTTCTGAGGTAGATATAGTCATCAATGACCTCAACTACACCATCGCTAACCTTTCAAGCTGGATGCAGCCGGAGTATGTCGAGAAAAACCTGGTATGTTTAAGAATGACTCATTTATACTGGGTGTTGAGTTTATTCTAATTCCTTTATAAAACTCAACTATTATTTGTATCCTTCTTTCTGTATATGTTTTTTGAAAAATTGAGTAATCATTTGGTGTTGAAATTCTGAAATGTCATGGTACATGTCCATTATAAGACACCAGAACTCAAAGTGGTGTTTTTTGACTATTTTGTCTGACCACCTGAGCAAAAAAATGAGCTATGTATTTATATACAGCTGCTGTCATGGCTTGAGTAGTGCACCTTGTAACAAGTAAGGTGAACTTGTAAACTTGTAAAGTCATGACCCTTTAAGTCTTAATAGTTAAACCATAAAGATGGAGAAAGCATCTTTATTTTTGCATTTGACGAAAAGCTAAGATATTCAGTGTTTATGTATAATAGAAACAGATCACAGGGTACTGTCAAACTGTATTTATTTTCTCTTTATTGTTGTTTGTGAAATGAATATTTGGCTACTGCTGGCTGTGCAGAAAATGTCCCTTCAGAATAAAAGATATTTTGGATCCTACGCTATATCTTTAAGTTAATGCTGCTATATAATTTATTTTTAATATTTCTCTGTCTATTTCCAGGCCACAAAATTCGATGACTGTTCTGTGCGGAGGCAACCGTTAGGAGTTGTACTGATCATTGGGCCGTGGAACTATCCCCTGCAGCTCCTTGTCTTACCCATGGTTGGAGCCATTGCTGCAGGTGTCATACACACCCATATTTCCCCAAAGCTGCACAAGTGCATATTTTTTGTAACACACTAATGGTGATGACGACATGTAATGCAGGTACTTGGAGTGAGAGGACACAGAACTATCAGCAACCCTGGACGCTGCTTTAGTTTCAGGCAACAGAACCAAAACTTGAGCTAAAAGACACGTTAGACTCAGACTTTCAGACTGAGGAGTGAATAGTCTTTGGATTCATCATTGTGAGTTGCGCCTTTTACATAACAGCACTCATGAGATCCATTGATAATATAAAAAAAAAATCACTTTATCTCAGAATAGGAAAACCTTAGTCTCATCAGTCAGTGGATAGACAGGTGAAGTAAGGTGACAGCAAATGATATATATAAACATTTAGTTATGGAATGTGGACCTGGTAGGTCGTTGTATGATGAAGATTGTTGTTCAAATGCCACCACCGTGAACACACCTTTAAAGCACAAGTTAAATAATTTACTGACTAGATGTATTTCAGTCTCACGTTGATCCTTCTGTAATGATTGTTGGGATTCTCAGTATTGTATCAACAACTGTGTTTGATATAAGGTGGATTTCAGAAAAGAGAAAACTTGAGGTGACCATATATACAATGCAAAGGGGTAAAACTGCAGTTTCCTGTTGTGCAAATCAGACTGAGGCCTATCTGCACAAGCTCAGTGCTGCAATTCCAGCCAAAGATGGATCAACCAAATACTGACTTAAAAGAGGTCAATACTTATGCAGTCACTTATTTTACATTTTATATTAATTGACATTACTTTATAGAAACATGTTGTCACTTTAACATGAAAGAGTCTTTTATAATACATTCTTGTCAAAATGCCAAACTATGATTTCATGTTTCGGGGGTGGATACTTACTATAAGCATTGTAAATTTGCTCCTTGCTAGTTAGGCCTGCTCTGCAATATCCTGTTTACAGGGTTAGCTCTGCCTCTTTAATAAAGTGAGGCAGAGCTAACCCTGTCAATACATACGTCATACATACCAACAAATAGCTCTGTGGCATTACATGTAAAGGCTATTCAGTAGTTGTTGCCCACTGTTTATAAGAATTTATTTTAAAAGGTGACATTTTAAGTAAAGAAAAAGAAGTGAATGAGGACTACTATTGTACTGTATGTATTATAAACTTCAGAGCCTGTATAATTAGAGAAAGCTGACAATCAGAACAGAGTTGGCCCTTTGGGAAGAGATAGAAGCTGCATAAATATCCAATATGAAAAAAACAATGAGGTTTTTGAAATGTAAATTATGCAAAAACATACCAACAGAGCCCCAGGAAGAATACATTTCCCTGAAAATGGGCCTGATTTATCCTGTCTTAAACTAAACCCAACAATGACTATTTTCAGTAAATGTTAGCCTTCATCACAATGAATTTGGAGAAAAAAAAACATTTGGCCTTAATTTGGCAAATGCCACTACTGTCAACGTAGTCACTGATGTGTTTTTTGTTTAATGTTGGCGTCTCTGCCTAGGAAACTGTGTAATCCTTAAGCCTTCAGAGATCAGCGCCGCCACAAGCCTTCTGATAGCAGAGCTCGTCCCCAAATATCTGTCTCAGGTAAAGTATTGTCAGCAGATAAGACAAGAAAAGTCAACCAGAGGGCACTGAGAAATTCATGTTTTCATTTTAAATTGTCATTACGTATTTTGGTCACAGTTCTTTAACTATCTGTATAAAGGTCATTTACATCTTGTGTTCATGTTTAAAAATGACTGATTCCATATTTATAGTTGTCAGACTTCTTTAAACTCCTAACTATTGATATCAGTAACTATTGGGCAGTAGACTTTAGAGCTTGGCATAGCAAATGTGGCGCTAAAGACCAGACTCTTGATTTCACAGGACTGTTTCGCAGTTGTTACTGGCGGAGCAGAGGAGACAACGGCCCTTCTGCAGAATCGATTTGATCACATCTTGTACACCGGTAAAAGCCTCGAGGAGAACTGCATCTCACATCAGTGCCCAGTATTGTTGTCAATTGTGACTTTGTTGTCAGTTCAGCTGATGCAACTTGATTTGAAAACGATGTTTATGTGACATGCATAAACGCAG
>CM045458.1:41267-58767 GCA_024666655.1 Dascyllus trimaculatus
GTAATAAACCACAGGCTCTGGTTTAGCTTTAGGACCACTGAAACTGCCTGCTGCTGAGTGTGCCGTGCTCAAAATACAAACATTTTTTTTACGTTTGCACTGGTAAATGGTCAGGCTGGCTTGGGCATTCTTGAAAACTTTAGTTTCAAAGAGTGGCATTGTCTTGTTGACACAGGATGGAAGCTCTCGTTTCTTTTTGTTGACAGTCCCAACAAGACTAGTTGTCTTCGCCAGCAAAATCCTGGCCAGCTTGAGGGAGGTAAAAAAGTTGTCGGTGCTGATATTTCGCCCCTTGCCAATAAAAGGCTGCGCCAGTTTCAGCACCACGCTCTCCCCGAGGAGCAGGTCACCTGAGCGCGTCTCCTTTTTCCCGAGATACGGTGCACTATTGAGCATGTATTTCGAGCCCACATCTGCTGCTACCCAAAGCTTTATCCCAAATTTATCGGGCTTGTTTCCCATATACTGTGTAAACGGACAACGGGCTTTGGTGGCAAGAAGTTGCTCTTCGATGGTGATGTCCGCGCCAGGCTTGTAGCACAAGATGCTGTTGCTGACAAAGCCATCCCACATCTCATTCACCAGAGCAAACTTATTCTCCTCAAGGCGTTGAGGTCGAGTGTCCTTTTGGTCAAAGCGAAGGAAACGCATGATTGTTTGAAACCTATTTCTGGATATCGTCTCCTTGAAAATAGGATTCCCCCATTCAGCCGACCAAAAGCTGGACAGCTCCTGGTTTCTCCCTCCGGTGGCTCCGCGCAGGTAGAGCAGCGCTATAAAAGCCTTGAGCTCATGCATGCTCAACTCCCACGAGTCGTCCTGGAGGACTCGGCGGGCCTCGGACACAGTGCAGTCCCGAATGTGCTCCAGTATTTCAGTGTTTACAAGGCAGGAGAAGGCAGTTACAGCGTCTTGGACTCTCTGCTTTGCGTAAAGAGTGGGTCCCTCGGCCTCAGTCAGGACGTTCTGGATCTGCCGCCTCCCTCTCTCCTCTCCCTGGACCAAAGTCCACACCGTACCATCCTTTTCCTGCTCCTGCCCTGCTGATAGTGCCGGGGGTGAACCTCCAGGTGGCTCCGGCTGTGCTGGTTCTCCTGACCCTGCTGCGGACATGGCAGCTGTCATTAGAAAAATATCCCATTAGCCTTATATCAATTCACTTGTTGGCCTATGTTGTAAACTAAAGCCAGGCAAAAAGTCCCACCTTGAACCGTGTCGCCACTTTGAGATGAGCGGCTGACTCGGCTCCTCTTAGCGGGCGGCTGATCATCCTCCTCGGAGTCAGAATCAGCTGAACCATCCAGCGACCAGTCTTCATCAGACTCCTGTAGCGTACGTATGCACCAATATAATGTAGCGTAACTACACTTTACAATTAAAATTTGCACTCGTTAATGAAGGGGCACCATCTCAGATTACTGAGAAAATTATCATTCTAGATTAAGTCTCAAAGAAACTTTAATTGAATGAAGTTGATCAGTCTCTTAGCTGAAAATCGTAAATTCTGATTTCATTGACCTCCAGTTCCCAAACAAAGAAATACACGGCAGAACCGATGGTAATTATACACAAACATTTATTAACTAACACTACAAACAAACAATACACAACAATGACATAACAACAGACAGTGAATGAATGAATGAATGAATGAATTGATGCGGATAAACTAATTAACTGTGATCGTCACTGGAAGCAGCTGATAGAAAGATGATGAATTTAGAATCACTTTGGAATTGGAAGCCAATTGTAATTTATAAATTCACCCGTTTAGCAGAAAGAAAATGATACTTGCGTAGCCCTGTGATGGAGAGAGAAAACGGCCGCAGGATGTCCAGCTGTGATGGTCTGCTGGATGAGTCGGATCAGGAACGCAGAGACAAGGTGGCACTTTGGTGTAGTCATGTTGTAAAAAAAAAGTACTAAAGTACAAACACTAAGAGTCGAAGCTCATAGTTAAAAGGAAATGTCCATGCTGTTGCATTGTCAAAATTAACTGAAGAGGTTTAACTTCAAGTTAATCATAGAAAAATTAAATCTCAAGCCTTTAAGAAACAAAAACACAAACCCAAAAAATCTTAGCCCGATAAAAGTCCTTAAAAGAAGTAAACCCTTGAATGAAAGAAAAAGCCCACCTAAGAAAGTTTAAAAAGTAAAAGCCCTTTTGAAAGAAACAAGCCCAAGTTGCATTCCAGTGACTTTCCTTTTTATATAGAAAGTTTTGGAGCCAAATTCAAATCAGCATCTGACCAATCGTGGCTGTGTCCATCCCAGGGGGAGGTGAGCTTCACTGTCCAGGAGAGATCAGAGGCCAAATACCTTTAGAGCATACTTTAAGATTATTTCTTAAACATGCAAATTCGATTGTTAAATGTTTATGATGATCACAGATCTAAAATCTCACTAAATGTGTGATTAAAACGACACCAAACATGATATGTTTATCTCACATGGTTCCTGAGATAATAATAATAAAAGATATAACACAAGAATAAGCTTACAAATAGTAGACTTCTAGGCTACATGAAAGT
Source organism: Dascyllus trimaculatus (assembly GCA_024666655.1). Taxonomy (NCBI): domain Eukaryota; kingdom Metazoa; phylum Chordata; class Actinopteri; family Pomacentridae; genus Dascyllus; species Dascyllus trimaculatus. The sequence goes on from CM045458.1 coordinate 43,799, forward strand.
AAACTATTAATGTGACTACAGATACAAGCATATACATTCAATTATAAGAAAAGTTCAACTTATAAGTATACATGCTGGGAATCAAAGATCTCTCTCACTCTCACTGTGTGTCTTTTATGGTGGTGTCCGTGACAGAGAGGAGGGGGGTGTCGGTTTCTTGTGTTTGCATTGCAATAAACACTTCAGATTCAATGTGTTCTCCTTCCATGCTGGTCCTGATCAACCTGGTATCACAGAGTCCAGATGTTGGGATCATCACTCCAGAGATGTTGAATTCTTTGATTTTATTATTTAGAAGTGTTTAGTTCGAATCATCAAAGAGTTCCTTGTGTTAGGAGGAATGTCATCTCTCTTCTCCCGAGGTGTATGGTTTTTGTCACCTTTTGGCGCTTTTATGACCCTTATCAGATTCTGGTGCAGAAGGGAGACATCCTGTCGTCTCCAAAAAGGGGGGATTTGGGTCTGCTGTCTCTTGAAATGGTTTCTTACCCAATTTACAGCTCTGAGAAACGGTCTCTTAGATTATCTGGGTGTTAGTTTGGAATGTTCTGCTCCGTTGTACGCTACACTCCCCATCTCCTCCTGAATCGGCCTCGTCAATGTTTTGAAGCATATCGAGCACCTCATCAACGGAAAATGTTTGTTTTGGCCGTTTTGCCATGATGTCAAAGTTCAAGCTGACAGTGACAGGGAGGTCAGTCTCGCGCTGAGGAATGCCGGTTGCTATGGGCAACCTGGTGACGCCGTGTCAGCGGCGGGAAATATTACAATGTAATTGATAGAGCCGTCAAATTGACGGCTTCGGTAGTTATAGGAATATTTACTCAGATTTCTTTATTTTTTACATGTTACTTTGAAAATGCAATATGGAAATGCAATTCATACAGATACAAGAAAAGTCAAAAGACTATGAACATCAGAGATCTGTACAAGCAGAATAATTACACATCAAAGTGTGAGAGCCGTCAAAATGACGGCCTTGGGAGTTCTAGTGTTAATCTTTCTTCTGTCTGTTGTACTCCTACTTTCCCCCTTTTGAAAAAGAACGACATTTACAAAACTGTTCTTTAGAGCCGAATTTGCAATCCTTTCACTTATCCACAATTTTCTGCGACATGTTTAGACACTATTACACGTGTTTTGCAGAGAGGGTGAATGGCACAGTGCCCGAGTGAGGACCCGGTCAAGAAGCTTCTACACAGAGCCTAGTGCTCTGTGCGCTTGACCGTTGAGGGTCTTCCCAGTCTATTCACTCGTTTTAATTCACCAACTTCTGCAACACCCTAACTAAAATATCCCCTTTAAACTATTCCAACCCCCCAAACAGAACTACTTGAGATAAAATAACATAACATGTCCGAATACGAATTTTGAGATCTGAATAGTCGTGTGCAGAGCCCCACCCCCCACCACCCGACTCCACTACCTGGAGCATCTCCTAAAGATAAAGAATAAATGAACATTTAGAATAAGCTTAGATTTTGGTTGTGCTTCCCTCTGCTGTCAGATATTGATAGGTTGAGATAATTCAGTTTTAGTTGTTGTGCCTAACCTCAGACCTTTAAATGCCAGTTTGTTGACATGCAGTGGTGTTTGGATTGTGTAGGAGCAGTGTGATCTGGCATTAGGGGGGTAATCCTGGGACGCCAGAGTTCACCTCCTAGCCTCCTGGAGGTGTCGTGGGACTAAGTAGGAGAACCAGCTTTGAAGGGAGGTTTCCACCTGATGACCCCCAGAGACGTGTTAGGAATCACTGCTCACTGGTAGCTATAGAGACAGATTAGGGATCCTCGGTCCTTCATGGAGGATGGATCCTTTCTTTTTGAGTACAAGTGTCTTGTGTTTAAATTAACACCGTAACATCTTTATTTGGTCTGGTGGAATTACCCAGAAGACACAAAGTGTATTTGTCTGTGTTAAAACTGACTCTGAGCTCTACAGGGAATGTTCAGCAGGTCTGTGGTCTCACCTGGGCCTGAAACGTCTGTAAACTGCTAAAGACTCACCAGATGTTAGATGTCAAATGTAAAAAGAAAAAGTGCAGAGTTCAGATGTGATGTTTACAGACACTAAGAAATCTAGAATCTCCCCTTTAATCTATGACATCACACAGTCTGGCCTGTGATGATGTTGCCTAGCAACAGCCAAATCACAAGACAAGCACAGAAAGAAAACCAAAATGGCCGCCGTTCATCTGAACTTTTTTTTTTTTACACGAAAACCAAAATAATTATCTAAAATGGATTAATTTCCATATATTAAATGCTAAAGCAACTAAAAGTGGAATAATGTGCTCATGTTTCTTGATTCTGGTTAAAATAAAGACGGAATTAAAATTTAACTTACATTTAGATTTTAGTTGTGATTTCCTCTACTGTCAGATGTGAACAAACTCAGAGGAAGTGCTTCAGTTTACAAAAAGTATTAAAATGTTGAATAGAATGGCTGCAATTGTACTTTGAGTTTGTACTAATCAGTGAATGTAGTAGACAGATGAAAAATGCAGATAAATACAGATGAAAAATCATCATTTTGTTGTTTAAGTTCATGTATATGAATATTCATTGATTCAGTCGTCGACCAAAATTTATTAGAATTGAAAAACTTTGCATGTAGTGTCAAATATTGCTATTTGATAAAATGAATTAATCGTGATTAATTAATTACAAAGCCTGCAATTAACTGGATTAATTTTTTAATCCCGTCCCACCACTAATATTCTCTTTATTTTCCAGTTTCACTGAGTAAATGTGGAAACTAATAACAGCCCAGTCATAGCTGCTTTTCAGGATCTTCTCCTTTAAATGTCGCGTTTACAAGATGATTATGAAAAGCAAAAAGTGGGTCATTGTCTTTATAACCATTCTCTCCATCTGGTATGTGTTAGTGATTAGTAACACACTGATTCAGATGCATGGTTATTTTTTTTCCAGCGTCAGATTTAAAGAATACAATAAAATAAAAATCATGACCTTAGTGACCAAAATGTCGTCTCCCTGTTGGGAGATATTGATTATGAAGTGAGAGGAGAGCTCAAGGAGTCCAAACACTGAACTTCTCGAGGGGTTTTTTAGACTTTTTGCAAATTTATTGACTGGGACAGTGAAGGGAGACTGGAAATAGTGGAAGACAAAGGAGGAGAGTGTTTGAAGTGGTGACTCCTAGTTCTCCCAGGTATTAGCACACATGTAGCACAGAGGTTCTTATTGTGGTTGCTCAGTTCTCAGTGAAGTTAAGCAGCGAATTCTGTCACTGCATTCACACAATCAGACAATGCTTTTTAAAGTACAGTAAGAAAGGTGCAAATATAAAATATAGAAATGTAGTATAAAAACAGCATTTAGAGTATAATTCATGAAAACAGTGATATAGTTTGTTTGATGCATTAAGAAGAATGTAAGAGAAGAAAAATATGGTGGAGTACAGTAATGTTAAGAAACAAAACAAAGAAACACAAAATGTAAAAACTCCAAGAAATATCCTTCAATGAATTATATTTCTAGTGGATTTAAATACAGTTAAACTGTAATTTTATAGTCATACATTGTAAAGAACAAATTGCTATTTGTAAAAAATACCGATTATTTACAGTTTAAGTCTTTTTTTACACTCAAATACTCTTTTAAGGGATTTAACTCAATATTATCTGTGATTTAACAAATGTTTATTTTATTTTTCAATCTAGTTTTATTCTTTTTACATTCAAATACTTTTTTCTGTGATTTAACTTGATATTTTCTGTTAATTTGAAAATATTTATTTTATTTTTCTATCCAGTTTCAGTCTTTTTTTACATTCAACATGTAAAAAACTTTTTATTATAATTTAACATTTATTTATTTTTTATTAATTAATAATATACATCAGATTTATTTCAAATATCTCTAAAATATATATTTTTTAAAATAAAAATAATATAAATACATTAAAAATATAATTGTGGTCTGATGTAGTAAAAGAAAAAATATTTTTTTTTACAGTCAACTTATAAATGTATACATTTTTTCTGATATTTTAATCAATATTATCTGTAAAATTGTGACTCCATATATAAATCTGTAAAATAATATATAAAACATTTGTTGCTATTTTTCAGTCCTTCATATTCATCATACTTCTTTAAAATAATGGCAAATATCTGTTAGATAAATTAATGTATGGTTATGATCAAATTGTTGTTTACATTTAATGTGTTTTTTTTGACAGTCAACTTAAATTAACATTTTTTATGTGATTTTACCAGATATTGTGTGTAGTTTAATAAAACGGTACATTTTTCAAAAAATGACAGCAAAACACTGATTTATTTTTCTCGATGTGGACCAGATGTTGTGCCTGAGCGAACGTGGGAAATGGGAAACGTCTCAGCCCATAAACGCAGCATGTCGATGTTTTGGAAATAAAAAAATGCAGCTGTTTCTTTTTACCGACCTCACAGCTCAATAATAGCAATTAATTGGATTGACCTGGAGCAGTCACTCAGTGCAGCCACTGTGGGTGTGTCAGTATGTGTGACATCACAAAGACATCTTGTCTTTGTGATGTCACACACCACAAAAAGACAGCTTGCCTTTGTGATGTCATCAGTGATGTCACAAGGGGAAACAGGAGTTTTTAAATAAGGACCGGTAAGGTCGAAATTCCACTCACGATTTCCTTTGTGACAAGTCGCCTAACTTCAGGAGCGAACTGCGAACCAAAGCATCTTAGTGACCGAAGAGCTAGAAGAACTGTTTACAGTTGACCGATCAGAATTATTGAACATTAACTTGGAAGAACCTTTTGAAACACACCAAATGGCAGCAACAATGGACGATATTATTTGTGAAGATCTGTGTGCAGTGGAGCAGCCTGAGACGTCGACCAACAACACTGTCCGTCTTACTAAACAGGAGCTCATGCCCATTGTGACCAAGTCTTTCCAAAGGTTTGGAGGCTTGCACTGGAGCATGTTAGCAGCCGGGGCTCCGGACGCCTGCACTCTGGCTGCACTGACTGATGTGGTGACAGACATCATTCAGGCTCTGTCAGCAGAGACCATCAGGGTGGCTCTGCGAATCGCTGAGCAGGTCAAAGCTGGATTTCCAGCCGGCAGGGGGAACTTCACCGTTAGTCTCGGAGATGACTTCTCTGCCAGCATCGCCTGGGCTCTCAGCATGCCCGAGGAGAAATGTCCGAGTGTGGAGGCTCTGAGAGAGATGGTGGAGAAGGAGGTCTCAGAGAAGGTGAACTCGGCCGTCTCTCTGGCTATGAACAGTCCAGCTTTGCCTCCGGAGCCCGTCATCTACGTCAGCGGCTCCAAGTCCAGAATCGGAAACCTCCGACGCATGGTGCATCACGCTGCTGCATGTCTGAAAAGATATGCAGCAAAGATGTGCCCTGGACAGCTGGAAGAGGACCACACTGTTCCTCCGTCCCCCATCTACACTCCAGAGTCCCAACAGGCCTCGTCTGAAATGGCCGAAACCAAAGCTCAGGAACGCCAGAGCTTTTTCAAGGTTGCCAGAAGGCAGTTTGACAAGATGACGGCAGACCTAAAGAGCACCTTTAAGAAAAAGGATCCAGAGTTCCTGGTGGATCTCAGACAGGAGTCTGCTCAGTCTCCCACAAGCACTGAAGCTCCAGAGTCTCCCAGGCTCAGATCCACGCCGACACCCAGCGAACTGGTCGCTGCCAGAAAACTCCAGACTCCAATGGACTTTAAGTGCATTAAGTCTGGTCTTCACAAGATGTTTCAGGGCTCACATAAAGCTGGAATACTAACCAGTGAAATGCTGGAAAACATCATGGCCAGTGGTGAAATCCAGAAGTTTTCAAGGGCACTGACCTATAAAATGTACGACCATCTGATGGTTGGTCCGTATGAGATTCCCGTTACTCCACTGGGGAAATGTCTCTCTGACTCCATCCTGTCCAAGACCAGGAGGGAGGTGGGTCAGAGTCATGTCCACTTTTCCCCTGAAGTCCTTTATGCAATGACCGAGGACGCAGTGGGGAAATTCCTGCAGAGCCTGCTGCTTTGCAAAGAAGAGCGTCTGGATGCTCTTAGTGAGGAAGGACGTTTAGCAGACACTGAAGTCCTCAGCCACAAAATTGTGACTCCAATGGCAGAAATCAGCATCAAGGAGCAAGATGTTCCTGCAGTCAGCCAAAAACCGGCTCCGAGACTGGCTTTTGTGAACTCTGCTCCATGTCCCAGTGCTGCATTTACAAAATCCATCAGCAGTCAGGAACTGAGTTGTGAACACCGTGTAGCCTCCGCACCGGTTCGCCTCGTCACGGCCTCACAGGTTGTCAGCAGACTGTCGGCATCCGAGAAAGAGTCTGAGCAAAGAACGAGCTCCTCTTCTCTGAAGACAACCACCAACCTTGTGGCTTCTCCAGCAGCTGAAGATGAAAGATCTGGAGCAGACGCTAAAGTCCTCACCCACAAAAAATGGACTCTAAAACAGAACTTTGTGAGACCTGCTTCTTGTCCCATTGCTGTTGACACATCCAAACCCATCAACCGTGAGGATATGAGCTTTGAACAGCGTGTAGCCTCCGTGCCAGTTCACCTCTTCATGGCATCACAGTTTGTCAGCAGCGTGTCTTCAAGTGATAAAACGTCTGAGCCAGAGAAGATGACCGACCTCATGGCTTCTCCAAAACCTGAAGCCCAAAGGTCGGACGTTCCCCCCGAGAAGTCCCAAGAGGTGACCGACGCCATCAGCGCTCTGCTTCTGAAGGTGATAACCGAGTCCCTTCGTAAATGCAAAAAGCAGGTGACAGTTGAGGACTTCCAGGTGGTCCTGACGCGTCTTTCAAAGCTGCCGCTGGACGACATCAACGTTTCCTCTGACAGAATTAAAAAGAAGTCAGAGAAAATATGTAACGGCATGGTGAAGGATCTTCTCAGGGCGTTTGGCTCCAAAGAAGAACTGCTGGAGGCAGCCATGATTCCAGAAGATCCGTCTTTTGAGGACACTTTCATGGAGGTCTTAAAAATCCACCTGAAAGTCATCCCTGATCCAGCACCCAAGAAGGGTAGACTCTCCAGAATGTTGTCAGCGGTGGGGAGAGCCATCATGAGACCTTTCAAAGGGTGCATCTAAACCACCTTTTGGTTTTTGGTCATTCCCCTTGAAGGAAAGGAGAATGACACCTTCATCTTGAAGGAAAGATGCTCACTCATCTTTCCTTCAAGATGAGTGAATAATTACATTAACAATCGCAGCGAGACACGCTTTTAAAAATCTACGTCAAAACTTGACGTTAAAAGAACAACTCAAATTTAAATCAAACAATTGGAAACATTTAAAACATTGAACTTAAAACCTTAAAGATAATTAACTGTAATTCAAGCTGTAATCAGCTTTGAATAAAATGTAAAATGTAAAGTAGAAAAACGGAAGAACTTAAAAAAAAAGTAAAGTGAAAAATAGAAAAGCTTAAAAACTTAAAAGAATCCAAAATTAGAATTGATTTGAATAATTGAAAACTTAAGAAACTAAAATAAACTTAACAAACTAAAATAAACTAAAACAAACTGAACATCTTGATTTCAATGCCTTCCCTTCTGTCAAAAACTGTTAAATGTTTGCATAAAGTCCTGTTTCTCACTTCAATCCAGCAACACCAGCGTCACTACACACTTACTCACAGTTTGCTTCAACATAACTGACATTAACAGACTTTTTCTCACAGCCAACATTGATCCATCTAACAGACGTGTTCTGTTGTGTGAAGGTTCGTCAGCAAGAAACGTCTAAATCAGCTGCAGCTGAAGGAGTCACCATGTCTGCTGTGTTTAAACTCATCACACCAGTCCAGTTAAAACTAAAGACCAAGAAATAAGATAAAGAATAAATTAACGTTTAGAATAAGCTTAGATCTTGGTTGTGCTTCCCTCTGCTGTCAGATATTGATAGGTTGAGATAATTCAGTTTTAGTTGTTGTGCCTAACCTCAGACCTTTAAATGCCAGTTTGTTGACATGATGCCACTTGTTTATGGATAATATGTGATTATTTTCCATTTAATAAATGCACAGAGGTTGGTTTCATAATCGCAGTCTGAGATATGTTGATGATTAGCATTTAGCAACATATATTTTTATGCAGTGTCAGACCTTAGCGACAAAATGTCTTCTGATCATCGACATCTCATTGTTTTAGCTAACATCAGTCCTGATCTTAACTGTAACATGTTCATTTATTTTTTAGCCTTTTAGTCTTTAAATGTCAGTTTGTCCACATGATAGATTATTTTCCATGCAATAATTGCTAATGGGAATATTTAGTTTTGGCTGATATTACAGCTTTTGTGGTTTGTCAGTAGAAACTGGCAGGGTTGGACCCGAATATCCGAATATTCGGTCGTTGTGGTGTCCGAATACGAATTTTGAGATCTGAATAGTCGTGTGCAGAGCCCCACCCCCCACCACCTGACTCCACTACCTGGAGCATCTCCTAAAGATAAAGAATAAATGAACATTTAGAATAAGCTTAGATTTTGGTTGTGCTTCCCTCTGCTGTCAGATATTGATAGGTTGAGATAATTCAGTTTTAGTTGTTGTGCCTAACCTCAGACCTTTAAATGCCAGTTTGTTGACATGCAGTGCTGGTTGGATTGTGTAGGAGCAGTGTGAACTGGCATTAGGGGGGTAATCCTGGGACACCAGAGTTCACCTCCTAGCCTCCTGGAGGTGTCGTGGGACTAAGTAGGAGAACCAGCATTGAAGGGAGGTTTCCACCTGATGACCCCCAGAGACGTGTTAGGAATCACTGCTCACTGGTAGGTATAGAGACAGATTAGAGATCCATAGGTCCTTCATGGAGGATTGATCCTTTCTTTTTGAGTACAAGTGTCTGGTGTTTAAATTAACACCGTAACATCTTTATTTGGTCTGGTGGAATTACCCAGAAGACACAAAGTGTATTTGTCTGTGTTAAAACTGACTCTGAGCTCTACAGGGAATGTTCAGCAGGTCTGTGGTCTCACCTGGGCCTGAAATGTCTGTAAACTGCTAAAGACTCACCAGATGTTAGATGTCAAATGTGAAAAGAAAAAGTGCAGAGTTCAGATGTGATGTTTACAGACACTAAGAAATCTAGAATCTCCCCTTTAATCTATGACATCACACAGTCTGGCCTGTGATGATGTTGCCTAGCAACAGCCAAAGCACAAGACAAGGGCCGTTTCTCAATATGCGTACTTCTCTGTACTTGCGTTCTCGCGTTCTTGTGAAACGTCATCAGTTGGAGACCAAGTACGGTTCCAATTCCAAGTACGCATCTCACCAAGTACAGATGAAATCCCCGGATGTGTTCTCGATCCGCCCACTTTATCGAGTCTGCATCGGACCAGACTTGTGCGGACTCGGGGCAGTGAAGTATCCCATAATGCATTTCGCAACAAAAAGCATTCTGGGAGTAAAATGGAAGAAGACAAGACCCACAACTGTGAGTAATAACTTCGAAATATTGCCGTTTTTGTGTTGAATGAATGCAATTTTAAGATTTTTAAGGCGAGAATGTAGTTGTTTAAATGTTTGGTTTGTGGTCGATTTTTCAAGATAAAGTTTCGTTGAAAATTTGCTCCGCCGTTTTCGGAGATTGGGGATCCCGCTAGCGGGACTGCTAGCATGGACCTTCAACAGAAGACCGGGTGGTCTGCCGCTTTTTCGGAACGTCCTTTCAAAATTTGCTACTGATGTATCTGCAGTTAAACATGATATATAAAGCATTTTGGGTAAATCTGACAGTGTCGGTGTAAAATTTTATTTGTTTATGAGCAAATCTGCTTGGCGTAGAGCAACTAATTTACTTGACTTTAACTCTGTAATCGGGAGGTGCAGATCTACTGTTGACTATAATGATTTGTCTCAATCATACAAATGTATTGTACTTGTTATACTGCTGAATGCTGTGCATTCAAACTACCTTCTTGCACTATGTTAATTAAGGGACAACTGAGGAAACGCGTGCCCTCATAGAGTGGCGGACGGCCAACGAAAGCCTCTTCACGGGGAGGAGGAACTCCTCCAAATGTGGATGGGAGTAAGTATTGTTTTTGAGTGCTTAAATTATTGCCTGTATGTCTAGGAAGGGCCTGAGTCCGATTTGGGCAGTCTCCATCCATAATAATGAATAACTTACTGAATTGGTAGTGTGTAGTTATTTGATTTGTTTTCCATGACCTCCTCAGAGACTTTGTGACCACTTCTGGCTTTGCCATCACCGCCAAACAGGCAAAAAAAAAGTGGAATAATTTAAAAGGCAAATACAAGGTAGGGTTACCTGTTTCTTTGCTTTGAATTACGCGACAAGATGATTCCTGAAATTCCTATTAAAGAAACAAATTAAGCTTTAGTTTGCCAGCACATATATGAAATCTAACCTAAACAGCTAAACAGATGCAGTGGCCCTGAAATGAAGTGGACTTTAACATTGTGAATATTTTCAGACACTGAGCTTCTCAGTGCAATAATTAACACCTTGTTTTCAGGAACTTAGGGACCCACCGACAGGGAAAGGGGTAGAGGCCGGTAGCGTGACTGCTGCCACCTGGCAGTGGTACAGTGTGATGGATGCTGCACTCCAGGGGCAGCACTCCATTAGTCCCCCTGTGGTGGTTGCTGCAAACCTGACTGCCACTACAGGTGGCACAGTCAGCACGGCCTCTACCCCTTCGACTGAAGACACCAGGGACAGTGCCAGCCAGCCACGGAGGAAGAGAGGCAGGGACAGCGAGGCTGTGCTTGATTTTCTCAGAGAGCAGGCGGAGAGGGAAGATGTGAGGGAGAGAGAAGCACTGGCCAGGGAGGAGGAGAGGGAGAGAGCAGCCTCAGCACGGGCAGAGAGATACCTCTCTCTTTTTGAGAAATTAGTTGAGAAATTCTAAATAAAGATTGGTTGTTTTGAAATTCAACCCAGACAGTTTGTTCTTTACAGCAACAGTATATTTGTTATAAAACAAAACAGAAAACTGTGAAGTCCAATATTTTACAGTCATATACAACTATTTACAGTCAATTTTTCAGAGCAGGGAAACAATTTTGAATAACAAATGAATAACATATTTACACCTATCTATCTATCTTATCTGTCTATCTTATCTATTTATCTATCTATCTTATCTATCTATCCATCTATCTTATCTATCTTATCTATCTATCCATCTATCTTATCTATCTTATCTATCTATCCATCTATCTTATCTATCTTATTTATCTATCTTATCTATTTATCTATCTATTTACATATTATTAGTGAACATGACTACATCTGGAGAGTTTCCTGTCTAGATGTAGTCATGTTCACTGAGGCATGCAGGCACCACTTCGGGAGCAGATAGCTGGGCAGCAAGCCTGGCTCGCATGTTGCTCCCTGATAGGTCCCTCTGATCGACCTCAGCATCCCCTCCGTCATCATCCTCATCGTCCACCGATGGAACCTCCTCCTCCTCCAGGATGTCACCTGCTGCTGCGCAGACATTATGGAGGATGCAGCATGCAGCAACCACCTTTGGTGCAAAAAGAGGACGGACCTCCAGGGCTCTAAGGAAGATTGAGTGCCACCGTGTTTTTAGGATACCAAAGGTGCGCTCAATGACATTCCTTGCCTTTGCGTGGTGCCTGTTGTACCGGGCTTCAACCTGGCCTGTTAATTAAAAATCACAAAGAAAAATGTTTTATATCTTTTGAGGTAATCATAGTAAGAATTTGTTGTGTCTCCTTGATGTGCATGTTTGTGATTAAGTGTTCTTACTTGCAACAGGTTGACGGTACGGGGTCACAATGGCCACCGGACGCTGCAGGCACGGGTATCCTCCATCGCCCAACAGGAAGTACCCAGCTGGTGGATACAGGGCCTGCTGGTACATTGGAGACCTACGTAATACAAGGGCATCATGGACAGATCCCGGGTTTCCAATGTAAACGTCTATGAATCTCCCTTTTGCATCACAGATACCCTGCAGAATAATTGATGGGAAAATTTTTCTGTTTATGTAACAAATTTTCTGTGGCTCTGCAGGTGGGACGATTCTCACATGGCACCCGTCAATGGCCCCAGCAGCACGGTGGAAGGCGTGATGGCCAGCCAGATGACCAAAGCCGGCCCCAATTTCTTCCATCTCCTCCTGCTTGGGGAAATGGATGACTCTGTGAACGATCTTCACTAGTTCATCCACAACACTGTGCACGGTCCGGCAGACTGTTGCCTGTGGCATGCAAAATATGTCTGCAGTCACGCGGTAGGAGGCTCCACAGGCAAGCCAGTACACAGTGACCAGCACCTCAAGCTCATGACTCCATCCATGGGCTTTTTCCCTGGGCAGCATCTGTAACAACATATTAATGCTGTCCCTGGAAATCCTGAAGGCTGGTTTCAGGTCACCTCCAGAAAAATAAGTGGACAGGATGGGCACATCACTGTTCACCTCGGCATATCTCCGAAGAGGCCTTTGGTCCTAGTAAATAAAATAAAGACTTTTAGAATTTTTAAAAATATTACTTGATTATTTTAATGTTCAGTATGTTTATAGCTTATTTATGTGTTTTTACTTATGTATTTATTTATTTAAAATGGATATATTGTATGTTCTGCTGAAGTTTGTTACTTTGGACTTGCTTTGGTAAACAGCTGTTTATGCTTTATTTTATTAAATCTGTCATTGCTTGACAGACAGTGTAAGCAATGTGTTTAGTCTTAAGAGAGAAATGAAATTGCGTTCCAGAAGTGCAAATGACAGTTGTGCCTCACTGTATGACGTATGTTAGACAATAAAATACATCTCATATTGATGACAGAAGACATGACCAGAAGGATGACAAAAGGCAGACATGTATGTGGAATGAAAGTTAATTCATTCAATCCACATCAGGGATATTCAGTAAAACTACCACTTAAATTATTTTTGTATAAGTAGGAAACCACTGATCACCTGCCTTTATTCTTAGCTCTAAAGAGATGAACAGTAATAGAAAGGTTGTAAAGGTGGGCAAGTTGGCTTGAAGTAATGGTAACACCGACTATACACAGGTGTATGTGGCAGAAAAAGTTCAAACACTTTATTTTACCACATTTTTCTATTGTTTAGATTATGCTATATGAACATGAAAAAATCAGACCAGTTTTTAGGTGTACATACCGAGCCAAGGAGGCAAGCTAACACGGCGCGCCTCCGCTCCCTCCTCATTCGCCGCATCCTGGCTCTTCTCGACTGAATCCGAGCTCTTAATTGTCCTGCTTCCTCCTCCGCTTCCAAGTAGAGCATTCCAGCCATAATAGCAACCACCGATCGATCCATTATCTAAGCTTTTGTGATATTTTGTGATATTCTGATATGATATTCTTTATTACACTCCTTGCACGCCAGCTACTACCTTCCCACAAGTATTTCCCGCCACTGGCCCCTCTATAAACACTCATCTTCATTCATTTTTTTCATTAATATTATAATATTTGGATACAAAGAAAACAAACACGGATAATGTGGTGTTATACGTGGTATTTTATTGTAGATATGCATAAAAATAAAAAAAACAAATTAAAATGACCGCCAAGCGGATGTGTGACGTCATCAAGTACGCTGCTGTTCCAATTGCACGTTAACCCGAGATGCGTTCTCCCGTTCTCGGGAGTACGGACTCGCAAGCACGTACTTGCGAGTCCGTACTCCCGAGAACGCAAGTACGTACTCAGCGTACTTGGTATTGAGAAACGGCCTCTGTGTCTGTGGTTGTGTGTGTATCTCTGTGTGTGTTTGTGTGTGTCTGTGTGTCTGTGTGTGTGTGTTTGTGTGTGTGTCTGTGTGCCTGTGTCTGTGTGTTTGACATGGGGGAAGGGCTGCAGCAGGACACACAGAGGCTGCTGGAGCTGGGGAGAAGGGTGACAGGTTTCTCCTTCATGTAACTCAAAGTTCAGAGGTGCACCGCGGCCGCACCGTTTGACTTTTGTGGAAGATTTTGACAACTTCTCAACTTTAAGGCCTGTTGTATATACTGGCCAAATTTCAAGACTATATCACTAAGTTTGGAGCAATGGAAAGTGCAAATGTCCCATAATTACCTTCCTGTTACCACTCACTGACGCTTTGACTATGACTAAATTTTAAAATGTGGATGTGTTCAGAAGTGGACTGTTGTCCAGCACATGAAATTTGGGCCAGATCGGATCATGTACAGCTGAGATATAAACACTTTAGTAGTCACGGCGAGACATCGAAGTTCGCCACCAAGCCACAGACACATCGTTTGACTACCAGTGACAGTTTTCTCCATGAATCATCATCAATGTCTTGAGGCTTATGTCACCACATTTCAGATGAATACGGTCAACCGGCTAATAACAGTACATTAAAATGTAAAAAGTCGCATTTCCTGTTGCCAGGAGGTGGCGCTATGACTGTGGATGAATATTGTCATATGGACGTGATCAGGGCAGGACGATGATCAAATGTGTAAAGTTTGAGGCAGATCAGAGCCTGTGAAGTGTATTTAGACAGCACTTGAATTTTTATGGCGAAACATCAAAGTTCAGGAGGCCGCCACGCCCACGCCCTCAGACTTTTGCGGAGCGTTTTGATAACTTTTAATCATGAAGGACTGTTGTATGTACTGACCAAATTTCAGCTGTCTTGGAGTTACCCTGTGTTCGGTTATAGCTCTTGAATATGAGGAAAAATCAGAAATATAAAGCAAAATGGCGGACTTCCTGTACACTTTTGCTGATGGATTGATTAGGCAATTTTGTTTGTCTTGTCTTGGTGCACATGTGTACCAAATTTGGTAGGTGTAAGTCAAACTAGCCGTATTAACTCCCATAGAACCCAATTTTCAAGGTGGCGCTATAGAGCCATTTTGCCACACACATGTGCAGCTCCCATGAAATATAAAATTTTTCGCCACTTCTGATGTGTTTGCAAATTTTCGTGAGTTTTTGAGCGTGTCTAGGCCCTCAAAAATGCAGTTCTTCCGTCAGGAGA